>CM049815.1:7494008-7540676 GCA_027422405.1 Ptychobarbus kaznakovi
CTCAAACCCACCTCAATTCAGTTTCCAATCTGGATCTTCAACCACTACACCACACCACACCACACCACACCAAGTTTAACTGGACGTAACCAGTTCATTGGTCCTATCAGACTCACAATCTCCTAAATACAGCACACCTCAACAAAGACTCAATTTCACACTACAAGATATTACAAGAAGAGCTCGCCGGATGGCATCCGGGAACAGAGCCAGTCAAAGGGCCGGTGGCGGACAAGAATGAAAACGAGATTTGGAGACGCCACACTGCCTGCATGGCATATTGAGGATCATCAAAGTGGAAAGAGATTAGAGCGGCGGTGTGACGCTGAGAAGGTCTGCCAGCTCAGACTGAGAAGAATGAGATTCTGGTACTTGCAATTTATGCAATTGGGATGTCTTATTGGATGGCTACAGATTGTTTTGGCATGCCAGCCACTTCCCAAGACACTGGCTATGTTCAGAATAAAATAATAGTGTACTGCTCACTGCATAATATGCACAATGATGAATGGTTCAAACAGTATATAGTAGTCGCATGACATCTCTATGCTGCATGTTTAATGTTTAATTCAGCAGGTGCCGCCCAGTTATTATAATGGCAATTAATCCATGTCATCTACAGTGCATTGGATTCTGTGTCATATTGCCCAGCACAGTGCTCCGTTATATACTGCACATTACTTAATTTTTTGCAATTAACTACACGACTGTATAATGGGGAGGGCTGTCAATGGTTTAAAAAATAAATATATTGTAGATTTAAAATCAATTGATTCAAATATATACTAATTTAGACCTAATGCAAACTGTATACAAAATATCTTCATACATATTTTTTTGCAATAAATTGTACTCTATAATGGATAAGGCTGACCAAATGATTAAAAAATATTATTTATTATGTTGATTAAATAAAATGCATTGCAATTAAATCACTAATGTCCTTTTCTTTAAACATTAAGCAAATATTAATTTATTATTCATATTTTATTCAATTAAATATCAATTTTTTCAAACAACTATTGACTCTTATTTTCTTATTTTTATTATTAACATATATTACAAATAAAAACAATTGCTGAATAAAAAATAAGCATTTTTTTTCCAATTCAATATCTATTTATGCAATTATTATAATTTTTAAATACATTGTTTTTATATGAAAAAATACTAAATTGCATATTCAACTGACAGTCCTAATTCATAGGGTATTCCATGCAGACAAAATATAATATGTACTTTTTTTGCAATTAATTGAATATAAATAGGGCTGTCAGTTGATTTTTATATATATATATATAATGTATTACATGTTTATTAATTACATATAATTCATATTTATTATTATTATTGTATTAATAATAATGGAATTAATTTAAACATCTGTGTATTTGACCATTATTTATAAATGAATAACCAGACAGCCCTCATAATGAAAATGTATTAGGTTACACAGGTATTCCATGAATACAGAAAATCTGCAATGTATCCATACTATTTGCTATAAAATAGTAGACCAGTATGGTAGTATGTGATTCCGAATATAGCCAGTGAAGGAAATATATAGTATATATATATAGTAACATTTGAAGTGGATCAAAAAAGTTAATCAAAGTTATCCTAAGACAAGAACACATTTTGGTTTTAGGACAACTTTGATTAAAGGTTTTGATCCACTTCAAATGTTGACTTGTGTAGTTCAGTTTTGCACGATCAGCAGACTCTCACCTTTAGCTTGCTCCTCATCCTCCCTCTCTTCCTCCTGTTGCTCCTCCTCCTGCACTTGGCTGGGGGGTCTGTAAGGTGGGGGGAGGCGCATGGGTGGAGGGCCGCCGGTCTGTGAAAGAGAAAAGCAAAGAGACTGTGAGAGTGTAATGCAGCTTACTGTGGAAAGACTCTATAATGGATGCTGACAAACAAATAAACAGTGAGAGATGAATATGAATGAATGCTGCCGGGAAAACTCTGGACAGAGAAAGAAGCAATGATTTTAATAAAGGCAAAGTTAACCCCAAAATGAAGTCTTTTTAATCCTCTTAATTAAACCGTTAATCCAGTTCACACAAAAAAAAACTATCCAAATGATTAATTTGTTCACTAATCAAACTGATTCAGTTCTTAAATAATGACTTGAGTTTGGGTTTCTCCTACAAGTTTACTTTAGAAGACTTTGAATACAGTGCACGAGTCATACAGATCACTTTTACGCCATTTCTGTGATGCTTTTCTATTCCATTTTGGGTGTCAGTGGGCAGCCATTTATGCTGCGGCGCCCAGGCAGCAGTTGGGGGTTTGGTGCCTTGCTCAAGGGCACCTCAGTCATGGTATTGAAGGTGGAGAGGGCCCTGTATATTTACTCCCCCCACCTACAATTCCTGCCGGCCCGAGACTCAAACTCACAACCTTTGGATTACGAGTCCGACACTCTAACCATTAGGCCACGACTTTAGCACGTTGCTGTGCAATGTTTATGGTGTTCCAAGCTGTTTTAGGACATTGCTAAGCGATGTCTAGGTTGTTCTGATTAAGTTTTAGCACATTGCTATACAATTTCTAGAAAATTTTTAGTAGTTTAACACGAAAGTTTGGGGGGTTTGTTTAACAATACATTGAAACACACATGCTAAATAACACACTTGACCAGCAACAACAGTGTCTAATCAAGGCTAACCACCTGTCAACAGAACTGCAGCTATATTAGCTCACGCTAGCTGCCTCTATCGCGTCTATTAGTATTAATCAGCTATTAGCGGCTCTTACAGAAGGACACCGTAATGTATCACTGCTCCTGAGAGCCGCACTTGCTGCTGATTAATAGCTAATGAATGATGGAAGAAAGATACGTAAAAATAAAGACCACTAATGTGTGCAAAATATGTCAATATAGGAATTAGCAGTCAAAGCTAATTATCCTATGTTAGCAAACAAATAATTTTGCACACAATAGGCGGGATTTTTTTTATAACTCACTATAAAAGTAAACTCTTCCATTTAGACTGTTTCTGTTCCCTTTTTAAAACTAAATTTCCATTCTCTTTCTGAACGTACCACCAGAAATAGAAAGCAGAGTGAGTTTGTCTTCAGATACGAGCTGAAATGTTAATTAAATTTGCGGGGTGTAATTATAGGGCCCCATATTCTGATTGCGGTGAATAATCACGTAGCCTCGGGAGCCGAATGCAACTAATGGATGAAGGAGCAATTAGGCAAATTACCGTCATTTCAAATTAATTGCTAGATAAAACAGTTTTAATCAAAATACAATCGACACCAGAGGTATCTAGAAGATTTAAAATAAGGATTCTTCCCCAGGTCTCTTGAGAAGAGACACCATTTCTCAAAAACATGGGCTTGCTGGTGCACATTTGTCCTCTTTTCTTTCATTTTCTCTCTTGATTCTGACAAGCAACGAGGGTTATAACAGATTGTGATGGGTTGTGCTTTGATGTGAGTGGAATTCTGCCTTAGACTCTTACACTAGTGGACATACAGACATCTTGAAACAGACCCATAATAAATACAGCATTCAGCTTCTTTGCAAGGAGACCCTGATTGTGATCATTACAGGCAGCTGGGACTTAATAACGGATCATTACGGACACTGCAGTTCCAGTGAGAATCATATTGCAGTGAATTCTGCTGATTTGAGCTCTAGAAATATTATGTAAGCCAATATTATGTCTTCAGATACAAAATATGGTCCAGAAATCTTATTTAATGAAAAAAATATTGTTATTGTATTATTTTATAATTAATTAACAATTTAGCAAATAAAAACAACAGGACTAGCTAGATTGCATACATGTTTTTTTAAATGAACTATACACATTCTGAAAACAAACCAAAGCATTCAAAAGCTAAATTCGTTTTTTAAATCATGGTAAAATAACTTGCGACGAAACAAACAAACAAATAAATTAGTTCACGTTGACTTTGGATAAACATTTGCAATATTCAAGATTAAAATGAAAAAAAAGTGTAAACAAGTGTGTGTGTGTGTGTGTGTGTGTAGATAAATAAATTATATATATATATATATATTATTGTGCTGTTTGATTGATCGCATCCAAAATAAAAGTTTGTCTACATGATATATGAGTGTGTACTGTGTATAATTATAATCTATATACAAATACTTATCGCTTTTTATTTATCCTCTTTCTTACTGCTTGTTTCACTTCTGTTTTAGTTTTTATAACTAATTCTTACTATGTGTAAGTTGTTGTTTGTTAGCATGTGTTTTTGACAGTGTTCTTTTTTAGGATTACTGATAACTACTGCCGTTTGATTTATCTATTTTAATTTTACATAAATTATGAATGAATTTATTATGTCTTTATAGGTATTTTCTTTAGTTTTTATAAATTGGAGTTATTTTAGTAATGTTACTTCAACATACTACATGGAAATGAAATAACATATATATATATATATATATATATTGTTTGTAGCTTTATTTTTTTGTTTTCATTTAAATGTTAAGTTTTGAAATGTTGTTGTATGCATTTGTCATTTTATTTAATTTCTCAATTTTCTTAAATGTGTGTGTATATATAGTATTTATAGAGTTTTAACTTATAGTTTTAGTTACTTTTTCTTATTTGTAAGTCGCTTTGGATAAAAGCGTCTGCTAAATGACTAAAAAGTAAAAGTAAAAAAGTAAATACAAACATGTGCATGTATATATTTAACAAAAAAGTTAGGTTTATATATTAACTATATTTATACATAATATAAAATATTATAATATAATATAAATGTATATACATGTAAATATTTTCAAAATATACACTGAATGTAGGCGTATTTATATTATATATATATTATATATACACATACATAAATAAACAGTACACATATACATTAATATAATTCAAATTAAACAATGAAAAATAACAATCTTGCTAGTCCTGTTATTTTTATTTAGCTCATTATTTTAAATAATTACACATTAAATCAACTGCCCTAGTTGCAATAACTGTCAGTTTATGCACTGATATCAAATGTGGTCCAGAAGTCTGAGACCACTCTGAAAATCTAGCATTCAAAATCTAAATTAAGCCTGAAAATATGGTATTTGAACTTCTGATAAACTTCATTTAAAAATTGTGTCAGATATTTTAATCGCTATTAATCACATCCAAAATAAAAGGTAGTGTTTACATACGTGTTTGTACTGTGCATATTTATGTGTATATATAAACACACACACACACGTTTACTTAGCTATCTAAATGGGGACATTCCATAGGTGTAATGGTTTTCATACTGTACAAACTGTATGTGCTATTGCCCTACATCTATACTTAGCCCTCACAGGAAACTTTTTGCATTTTTACAATTAAAAAAAAAAAATCTTATCTGTTTTACAAATGAGTACGTCTCCAAAGTGAGTTTTTTTGGAGATTTTGTCAGGTTTACCTCACTTTTGGGTACACATTTGTCCCCAAAATATGGTTAAGTAGGTAAACACACACACACACGCACACACACACGCACACGCACAAGCACACGCACAGCACACGCACACGCACAAGCACACGCACACACACACACGTAAGTATTTAAGAAATGTAATTTTATTGATATAATAGAATAGATTAATTAGGTACATTTTTCTTTCATCACGTTTAAATAATTACACATACTAAATTTACAGCTCTAGTTGCAACATCTGTCATATTCCCACAGGACTTGGGTTGAGAAGCCCAGAGCTGAAGGTTAAAGAGCCACAACTTGTGCAGAGCACAGGCTTGCAACTCACCTGGGCGGCTTTCCTCTTATCCTTGTGCTGTCTAATGCTGGAGGCCGTCACTGAAACAGGCTGCGAACACACACACACACACATACATACGCACAGTCAACCTCACTGATAACAAACCCAGACGCATCAGCGCAAGAGATTTCTGCGTTCCCAGATTGGGGCTGAGAGCGAATGAAATCAATTATCCCAGACAGAGAAAGACATCAATCATTGACATCCCGTTAGTGTCGCTATTAATATTGAAAGCATCCAATCAGGAGGGATTAGCACATGACATGGGACATCCTCCGTTTGTATGGACGCACCTAACCTGCAGTGCATCCAAACGAAGGCCAGAAAAATCTTTAAGTTATATGAAACAACAGCTCTGCTCGCCGGTGCACAAGAGGCGACCGCAGCCTTGGGGTAAACACAGACAGCTTCAGGAAGAGCTTTAGAGTGAATCCCAATTCTCTGTCTTACCCCTTCCCCTTCGTCTTACCCCTAGCCCTTGTCCCTCGAAACCGAGTGGTAAGCGCTAGGGGTGAAAACATGCCCCTATGAACTGAGACGCCACTTGGATACTGTTACGTCATCATACATCGTCGCTAGCTGGCTGCTACGTCACCAGAGGCGACAAGTGTTGATCAAACTCTCAGTCTAAAAGTGTGTGTGTGTCGATTGCGTGGGTTTTAGTGATGTTTTCTCTAGTCAGAGAAATGCGGGACTGTTGTGCAAATCAGCAATGTAACGTTAGCGTGGAAAAAAATAGCGATTTTTAAAAAACGTTTCAATTAGGAACATGGTTGCAAATATATATGTACAGGACTATGTAGAGCACAAAACAAGACTGTCATCGTAATTTTTAAATCAATTATTTAAGCCAAATATACTTACATTTATGCGACTCTCTGGATGATCTGGCCGCAGTGTGTTCTGGGTACCCCTTGGGTTCAAGTAAGCTCGCGAAAATGCTTGGTTTTAAGGGGTATCTACCCTCCCCTCCCCTTACCCCCTACCCCTCGATCAAAACGAGAATTGGAACAGCCCTTACTCTCACGTGAACGCGCAAACTAAGGGGAAGGGGTAAGGACAGAGAATTGGGATTCACCCTTACTCTTAAATCACACAGATCCTTAATAAGAACGCTGCTGAAGGCCTGTGTGCTGCTCTATGAACACAATATTGTGAGACAATCATCCAGTAGGTCTCTGATAATGCATATTTCCAACTCACACCCTATATTTAACTACTTTTTATTATTTTGTAAACATTAAGTTATAGAATAGGCCAAGCCACATAATTGGCCGCCAATTAGCCAATGATTTTGTTAATGGATAATAAACTAATTTTGTGATTAAAGTAATTTGAGTACGTATGTAAAATGAAAGTACAATTTTACTTATACACTAATATAATTTAATTACAAAATGTAAATATAACTATTAAGTTTAAAAAAAAAATGCATCAAAGACTTGATAAATCAATGGATAAACATTTTTTTGGAATAAAGAATATTTTTGGGAATATTGAAGTAATTTGAGTAAGCATTAAAAGTACATGTATTTGTAATTATTAAATATTATAATGATAATCTATTACAATAATCTAAATGTTTAAAAACATTGCAATGTTAAATGTATGTACATTGTACAATATTACATATATACACATCATAAATATAATATTTTTTGTATTTAATTAATTTGAGCAAATGGTATATGTAAATGTGGCTATATATACATGATTTGTTTAATATTATATAAATACACACACAATTAAACTTATTAAATATTATAATGATAATTTATAACAATAATCTAAATGTTTAATATTACAATGTTAAATGTATGTATTGTATATATTAACATAATATTCTAAAATGCATTCGGACACAAATAATACATTATTAATAAAACTACATTTTATTATAATTCATGAATTTAATTTATATATTTCTATAATTGTATTACATTATTAAACACTATGATTTAGATGAAGTATTTAAACTATTTAGACAAGTTTATAAAGTTTCAGTAAGTTGAGTCATTACTATTAATAAATACATATGATTATTTATCATGATTACTATGTATTACTATTTATAGAATATTAAAAATGTTATTACAGTATCTAACAACCACTATAATATCTAAATGTTATAAATTATTCTGATATAAATTATAATAACATTATATATACACACATAATCCTATTTTTATGATTATTGATTATTACAATTCATTCTGGGGTGTCTTTTTATATTGTATTAATGGTAAAGAGTTAATAACTTTGTTGTGCTTTTTGTCCAACAAAACTTGGCTGACACAGTGAAAAGATGCAAGAACTGCAATATAGAAGCACATTATGGAAAAATACCAGCAACCACAAGCAATCAAATGAGTGCTAGACCTTTACCGGCAGAGCAGCGTCAGGAAGTGGCTCAAGAGTGCAGCGTCATTTACCAGCCCTGAGTGGATTTAATATTGTTGAACTGGCAATGAATTGGCCCCATTTTGAATGAGAGCATTCAAGCATGTACAGGGAGGGGGTCATATCTGAGGTGAACAGAGGCAGGAGGAGATGATGGCGTTTTAAATGGAGTTTGAAATGGCAGGTTTACCCGTGGAGTGGAGGACAGGCTCTGCACGACGAAGACCACGGGACTGAGCGCTGCTTTGATAGCCTGTACTGCCTCCTCATGGTTGGCGTTCTGCAAATCCACTCCACAAACCTATTTATCACAGAGGACGGAGAAAGAAAGAGAGGACAGAGGAGGAGAAGGAGATAAGAGAGGATTTAAAGGGGACTTGCATTTAAATGCAGGATTTTCAAAACAGGTTATTGAGACCATGTTGTCACATTCATGTGCACATAATAGTAATGTCATTTATATAAGGCATAGTAGCAAAAGTAATGGAAACTCTGAGCCATTTTTGGTGCATGAAAGCCATCTAAGCAGATTCATGGATAAATAAAAGCTACAAAACACAGAATATTGCCCCTTTAAAATGGTTAGGAAGCAGAAAAAGATTGTAGAATATTAATGTTAAACATAAAGCGGCTATATTAAGAGCAAACGTGTCTGAAGGTGTCTGTGTGTGGCTCTCAGACCTGTAAGATCTTGTCTCCTGTTTTAAGGGCACCTGTGCGTCCAGCTGGGCTGTCTGGCAGCACCTGTTTGATGAAAATGCCCTTCAGTTCCTCTCCGTTCTTCAGCCTCTTTATAACTGTGCGACCGCCCACTATGCTGAGACCCAGAGACTCGTCCGGCTTTGGCCACACCTCCACTCTGAGACGAAAAATAAACACATAAATGAATGAATAAATTAAATTAAATGAACACGTTTATTGTTAATTATTATTAATTAATATAATATTACAAAAGATGACATCAAATTATAATATAACAAAATAAAATTATGGAAAAAGAAGAGCAGAGGCTTATTTGATTTATCTCTGATAAAGAAACATCAAATCAGCACATCACTTCCTGTCCCAATTAAGGTCAAGTTAAATTAAGTTAAGATCATTCCTGAATTTTCATTTCTGAATTTGTTGATGTGCATAAAAGGTGATCTACAATAATAATAATACAAATTAATATAAAAATTCTTGTGATTTGAACAAACGGTCAATAAACAAGTATTTGATTCATCATTTACTTATTAGCAGCCTTATCACCTTACTTTATGAACTATATATAGAACAAGATAAAAAGTGTGTCAAAACAAACCTCTCAAGTTGACTTGCAAAAGCCAGACCAGAAGATTTGAAAAAAATTTAATAGCTGGACGTTTTAAGTTAAGTAAAGATTAAGTTTGAATGTTTTAAAGGCAATAAAGTCATAGAAAAACAGACATATAGATAGATAAAGATATTTGTTACTCGTTTTAACCTTTATTTATGGATGTTAGGTTATGTGCAAATAATAATTTGAATATTAATGAAATATTTAAATACTTTTAACATGAAAAATCTATAAATAAATAGAAATGGATGTTGTTCCCTCAACATAGCATCTCGAGGCCACGATATAAGGATGTTGTTACCTCGATAAATTGATCTCGTGGATCAATCGAGTTAATTCGTGGTGGCCACGACAAAATTAAGTGGACCGAACATGTCCCCTCCTGGTCACCATATATTCTTATGTTACTTCTATTCTAATTTGTATTATTAATTTTTCTTACTTCCTTTCCACAGAAATGTCTTGATTTTATTGTGTTTTACCTGCGTGGGGGACCCCAGTGACTGAACGCGGGCGTCTCCTCACCCTCTCCCTCCTCTCTTTCAGGCAGATCACTGCGGATAATACATTTACTGTATAGTTCAAATAATAAGCATAATACCTAAATTTACCATCAAATTCTAAAATATCAATGATTAGTAATGCCAAAAAGTTCACTTCTACCTGTGGCCTTCTCTGATTGAACCTGCAGCCCCCTGGTTTCTTCTCTTCCTGCTGCGAGAGGAAGTGTGCTGTGCAGATCTGCAGAGAGAAACAAGTATTACAGTCACAGAGTCAGTCTTAGTCACATAATTCGTGTGACTCTCAGGTACACAGAACAAACAGGATCTGACTTAATCTGCAGTCTGAGTTCACAAAAGCAAGTTCAATTATTTCTTAAATATTTCACTTGATTAAACAGCAAGAACAAATGAATGCCACTGTAATATCAAGGAAGAATAAAGTATGATTAATAATACATAAAGAAGAGCGGAGAAATTCATTCATCCAACAGGCTTAATTTGATTTAAAATCTCTGATACAAAAACATTAAATCAACACATTACTTTTTGTTCCTATTAAAATCAATTGAGCTACATAAACAGATATAGCATACAACTAAAACATTTTTTTTATTTGTTTGCTTATGTGTTGAGCTGCACAAATTGAAAAGAAGATGCTCAAATAATATTATTATTATTACAAATAATAATTAAACATTATAGTAAATTATTGTATTTTTTGTACAAAATACATTATTATTCATTTCATAGTGTTAAAATACATAATTTAATCAAATTCACACAAAATAATATGATTGTTTTAAATTAACATACATTTATTGTTTATATATTATTTAACATCAATATAAAATACAATATATATTTATCAATCAATATTGTGCAAAGTCCCTTTCTAAACATCAATATAATGTGACATTGAAAATAAAACACACACACTGTTACATGTTGTCATAAACAGCCGGAGTCTCAGCTGCATTTCACACCAATTTGACATCTTTCATTGTTTAGTTTTATATCCGTTTCTCACTTTTTCTCAATTTCTCTACCACACCTGGGTTATAGCGCCGTGTTAGCACAGATTATCATAATTAACTAATTTTCATAATTAAGGAAAGCACGATAATTTTCTAATACTTGTACCCTATCAAAAAGCATACATCTCTAAATTATGATTAACAACACAAACTGCTTCATTTAAATATCTTATTTTTTACATCTTTAAAATTTTAGTTTTTTAACAGCCCTTGTTAATATTCACTTAAGCACCACATTTTTCCAGCAGGTGGAGTTACAGTTCTATTAGAAAACATCATCACAGTTATTAAAATTCCACACAGAGCACAAATCTTAATGAACACATGCACCAAAAATGTATTTAAGTCATAATGACTGTGTTTTTAAAACATTGTCACCTGCTATCTGCAAGTGTATTTATAAGTAATAAACCAATGACAACATGTCAATTTATTCATAAATAGAAGTTAGTTTAGTGATGGATACAGACACGCGTTTGTGTGTGTGTGTGTGTGTGTGTTTATTATAGATGGAGACTCACTCAGTGTCCGTGTCAGTCAAAGTAAGTTCTGAGCCTTCGTTTCTGGAGTCAGAGTCTGCCTCGCTGTCTGCTGCCTCTATCCATGTGGCCGACTGACCTGAGAATAGATGTATAAATGTCAAACTGCAATGAACTACAGTATATTAATTCTGAAATAAGCCTCGTTTTAAAAGGATAGTTCACCCCAAAAAATAACATTCTGTCATTAATAACTCAACCTTGTGTCGTTCTAAACCCTTAAGACTTTCGTTCATCTTCGGTACACAAATTAAGATATTTTTGATGAAATCCAAGAGCTTTCTGACTCTCCATAGAGAGCAACGCAACTAACACATTCAAGGCCCAGAAAGGTAGTATAGACATCACTAAAATAGTTCATGTGACATCAGTGGTTCAACTGTAATTTTATGAAGCTACGAGAATACTTTTTGCGTATATATTGTGGTACTCTTGTGAACGTGCATCAAAGACTGACACGGAAGGGAAAAATTGTTGAATGAAGTCGTTATTTTTGTTTTCTATTCGCACAAAAATATTCTCGTAGCTTCATAAAGTTATGCTTGAACCCCTGATGTCACATGGACTATTTTAATGATGTTCTTACTGCCTTTCTGGATCTTTATCGTGGTAGTCGTGTTGCGGTCTATGCAGGGTCAGAAAGCTCTCAGATTTCATCAAAAATATCTTAATTTGTGTTCCGAAGGTTAACGAAGATCTTACAGGTTTGGAACAACATTGACAATTTTCATTTTTGGGTGAACTATCCCTTTAAAGACGAACACTCACTGAGGGGAATTTGCGGGAGCTGCAGCTGAATCTTCTCAAAGCTTGTGCACAGCTCACTGTCCTCTTCTGTGAACTGAACAACAAGAGGGTTCAATATACCCCAAAATAAAAATTAATCATATCTTGAATATTCTTAATAATTAACCTATTTTCAGAACTTATAGGATGGTAAGCATTGTGAAAACTTAAAATTCTCGTTAATTTAATGCATTCATTTGTTTGTAATTTTGTTAGTGTATGGTATTGTTTCTTATAATGGATTTCATTTAAATTTATGTAAACAAAAATATTTTAATTTTAAAACCTGTTCTTGTGTATCAGGTTGAGTGTTGAACTGATATGGGCTGTTGGAACTGATAGATGGTGTTGGTTCCTCCCAGGACCGAGACTTCTCACTGAAGTATGAAGGCAGACTGTCGACCTTGGGGCTCTCTTGATCCTTCATGGTGTCCATCTCCTGCTCTTCATCAACTTCATCTACAGCCATCTCTCGCTCCAGGCCGGGCAGGAGGTCAACGGTGGTGAGGGGAGAGGCGTAGCGGGGCTCAGCATCCAGGATAAGCTCTGGCTCCTCGTCCAGATCGTCAGATAAGACAGAGCCATTTCCAAAGACCTACCCCATCAAGAAAATAATTTTTTCCACTTAAATTTCAGTAGGTTTCTCACACAAAGCTAAGAAAATGTTAACAGTAATTATCATTATCATAATTTTTACTTGTATTTTTTGTGATTTGGAGTAGTGTTTTATTCTTCTATTTTACCATGTTGTAGTGACTTGAGTGTGAGAAAGGTGAACTACAAATAAAATGTATTATTATTCGTTAGAAGAGTTGTATGAACCATTTTATGGTGTATTTTTAAAGCTTGGTAGTATAAAGCCGCCATTTTTTTATGTAAAAGGGGAGCTTGAACATTCTGATAAACATCAAGCTTAGTGTTCCACAGGAAAAAAAATATTATTTAACTCCACACTGATAATAGTATATAAACTATTTTTTGTGGAATTTGACCCTGTAACCTTCCAGCAACCAATCATTCAAGTTCATAAAAGTGCTAAAATGTGATCTTTAGTCAATACAATTTCCAAGAGCTGCGCTAAACTCAGTCTAAACTTATTAAAAATGTTCATATTTACATAATTTGTGCACAAAATGTCACCTTTAAATGACTCTTAGCAAACTAGCCCAAGAGTGTAACTAAACTCAGTCCAAACTTGTCTAACTTTGAATTACTTTCTGAGGAGATCATTTTCGGTTGAAAAATCCCTTTAAATCGCACTTTGACAGTAATTTAGAAATTGATTCTTGAAGTGCATATTGCAGGTAATTTTTTTCTCTCCAAATTAATATATAACCTTGTATGAAAATACCATATGAACCGTTAATGCAGGATTTGAAATTGATTTACAAGACGTGAGGGCACAAATTTAGAAGAAAAAGTGACACTTTCCTTGACAGTTCTCAAAAGCACTTTTTTTTCAACATCGGTCATATTACGCCACGAGAGGGAGTCGTGTGCCGCGCTCTGTTGATATTCAGTGGGAGCGGGCATGAGTCAGTGTGTTTTCGGTAGGTAAATTATTTTGTTTGTGGAGGTTGCACAAACTCCAGTCTGTCAGGACATCGAGTCCACAGGTTTCCTAACAAGAAATGGACGGTATCTTCAAGGCCTCGGTGCATTTGTTCAGGTGAAGAGACGGGTCTTCACTAATGCATCTGCTTCAAAAAACTCGGTGGTGTGTAACTTAGCGATCATTTTATACCGGAAGATTATCATCCCGGCGATATAATGCAGTTCAACATGGGATACCGAAGCAAGAAGCGAGCGAGACTCCGAGCTGGTGAGGTTCCTTCGGTGCACACAGCACCTTCATCGGATCCCGGTCAGAGATGCTGCATTGTTGCTCATATGTGAAGATATGAAGCAGTGGAGGACAGCTGTTATGAACCACTTCTACTGGACTGCAGCTTCCACTCCTAATGGAGATGCAGATGTGATGGAGGCCAAGTGGAAAAGCATGGTCAGCAGTGAATGTGATCTAAACTTGTGTTTGCTTCTCCCAGCTTATGCCGTCTGAGAGAGCAATACTGCAGGTCACCACAGGCTCCACGAGAACACAGCACTGTCTTGTCTTCCACTACACCTGCTCCCCTTTCCAGATCCCTCCAGAGGATCAACAAGATGAGGCTGTTGACATCTATCTAGCACAGCATTCATGATTTAACACACTTTCACAACACATTCGTGTGATACCAGACTAAAAGATTGTTAAATGTTTTTAAATGGGTCAGATGGTATATTTTTATTTTGGTAGTATATGTGTAGAACCTTGTCGAAAAGGACACACATATCATTACAGAACAGCACATTCCAAGGAGCCTTCTCTGTACCACGCTGTGGTCGTAAAATTAATAAATGATCAGCACCGTGCCCAATTGCCTGACTAACTTCCTGCCATGCAACAGTACAAAGAACGTTGTATCTGGAAATGTTCCAGCGACAGACCCTCCCAGGATCTCCTGACCGTTTAACACATAATTCAATGATTTTATCAACAAGGGAAGACGTACTCAGTTACTATTGTAACCTCGGTTCCCTGAGATATGGGAATGAGTACTGCATTGAGAGATCGACGTTAGTATGGGAAAAAACTTTTTTTCCTCTTCAACTGAAGCCTTTTTCAATCACGCAGTTATAACTGCACGTGATTGGTTCGTGTAAGGTGAAAGAAACGAACCAATCCACGGTGGTGGCGAGCAAGCCAATAGCTATGCAGCCCGCCATAGCCCACCAAAATGGGTGGGGCGACTGGCTAAATAATCCTAGGTGTTATCCTAGAATAATCCTAGAATTTCTAGGTGGCTAGTGGATGCTATCACATTAGCATACTCCTCCTCGGGGTCGTTACATCACTTCCGGTTTTGGCGGTTTTCAGATGCAGATTTCAGAAAAACGACTCCAGAAGCCTTAATAATAGCTTAAAGACAATCTAGTTAAAGACAATCTAGTTCCTACTAGGCTCATCTAACGGATTATTTTTGATAATCTAAATTTGACATACAGTTGCCGGGATTTTTATTTCGAAAAACAAAGATGACATACAATTATTTTATTGACAAAGAACACTATTCATTCCACTTTCGGCTCAATGTTCTGATTGCTATGAAAACATACAGTTCTTAATTTATTAGACCACCTGTCCTAAAGAGAGAGAAAACAAATTTTAGGAATCTGTCAAAAAATGTAAATCTAAAAATGTTTAGGATTGTCATAAATCTAAAAATTTTTTGTCAATTTACAATTGGTCAGAACAAACAGAAACAACCCTAATTAGTATTTATAAAACAAAAATGTCTGTCTCCATACAGCTTGCATTCTTGCTTGCATTATTTATGTACTTTTTGACTGTAATAGGGTATCTGAAAAAAAACACTATAATGTGCTCTGCCTTTCTTTCAGACCCCCCGCCGCGCCGGCGCTCATTCGGTATTTTAAACTTAACACAGGCTGTCAGGATGGACCTTTATGCAAAAATGTAAATGTTTGCGTGAATTTGTGACATTTATAGATAAGGATATGACCGTAAACTGAACGTTTTTTTTGCGCTGAGGACACACACGCATGTGTCACAGCGCCTGACAGGGCAAGCCTTTACACTAATGCATTAACTTAAAGCTCAAAATAAAGAATTATCATGTTTTGGGCAGCTTGGATCACATACTTCTCCCGCGGCATCTCATTCTGTTTCCTCCACTATTTTTAGATGCATTTTGTCGATAGAAATGCGTTATTCAGTGCTGTAATTTGAGCAACCGGCTGAAGTTGGACGTGCACTGTGGGCAGACCCGACTAATCGATAATGAGAATCGTTGTTGATGATTTTCATAATCGATTTATCGATTAGTTGTTGCAGCCCTAGTTCCTAGATTATTTTTCTATACATCGACTCACTGGAGTCTCTAACCTGGAATATGCCTTTTAAGGGATTTGAACCCACAAACTCTTGGCAACCAACTTAAATCCTGAACCACAAGACCACATCCACCAAATACAAGCTAAAATTATTTAATAAGCTCTTAAAAAAGTGCTGTTTTAAACTCAGTCCAAACCTGCCCAACTTTGTTTTGTTTTTTTGAGTACCCCCCCCCCCCCCCATATCAAAACTCTTGACAATGAAACCCTATGCTACTTTACACTCCTTTTTAACATTCCTCCCCCCTAAATCATCCGGTAACAGATATATCTGATGTTGGAGTGGGCGTGGAGGGTAGAGACATCGTATCTCCTGTCTGTCTGCTGCATACAAAGCAGCTCTTTCTATCCCTGCAACAGGGCGCCGGAGCTTGTCCTCCTCTCCCTCTTCCACACACTTACGGATCATAATAGCTGAAAGCGCACTTTTCCCCCGCGTCGCTCCAACAAGCCGACTCAGCACCTTTCTCACTCGTCCCCCCCCACCCTTGCAGCAAGCAGAACCAATTTGCTATGAAAAATGTGCCGAGTCTAAAATCTTAATGGCGCAATTAGTCTCGTTTTGAGTAGATTTACGGCAGCACTTGACTCGGCCGCCTCAATTACATCTTTGCTAAAATTCAAGGATAATATGGTACATTTCAAAGGCCCATAGAGGGGGTCATGCATCACCTCCAAAAAGATCCCTCTCATGAGGCTCGCTCATTTGTTCCTCTTTTTCTTTCTGGCTTCAGCATATGCTCTCTTTGTTAATAATAACTGTAGTTGGGTTCCTTTGCTACATATTGATAGAAAATAAGTGTGTTTTCGGATGTTTTTTCTCATGACAACAAAATATTTAGCCTAATTTTAGCTTACTAACTTCTGCTTTTGTTAAAGCTAGCTTAATATTGTATTTTTAAATTCACTTTTCACAAAAAAATAGATAAATCTATAATTGGCTATAATCAATCTATAGTTATATATGTCTTATATATATATATATGTGTGTGTGTGTGTGTGTGTGTGTGTGTGTGTGTTTATAGGATTTTTTTTTATAAAGTTTATGTTTCAAAAGTTCATAAAGTTCTTATGGTTAAAAAGTTTTGGATTGGTAAGATTTTTATTTTTTTGAAAGAAGTCTTATGCTCACCAAGACTGCAGTTATTTGCTTAAAGGGATCCCTGGGTATTAAGACTTGTATGGCTTAATATAACGTAATTGATGTATCGTACTGAAATATGTAGAAGAAAACCCATGAAAGTTTCTGTTATTTTAAAAAATCACATCGTTTTATACATATTTTGGACTATTGGGGGGCGCCATTTTTCTGATGACGTAAAATGGTACAACTCGGTGAGCTGCTCTTTCTACCACAACACAACTCGGAATAGACAACTGGGAAAATAAAATACTGATATGATGACCACAGCTACTGAAAGAGCTTACAGGTGGTGATGGATATAAGTATATGTTTAAACCAAATGCTGTACCATGGATTTTTCCCCCACAAGGAGTCTAAACGCCTCTGATATCGAGTAAGATCCGTGCTGAAAAACTCCTCTAGCAGCCAGGGTTTTATCCTAACAGGGCATTTAACTTCATCCTGATTAACTTGTATGATTGTGATGGCGAATAATAAAGAACCTTGAACCTTAACGTTTCTTGTCTCAGCTGTTTTAAAGCTCTTTTAGTAGCTGTGTTTTACTAAAAGACTCAAAGCCATCAGGGCTAAAGTGGAGTGAAAAAGAAGCGGGTCTTTAGGTAGTTTTATTCGTCCACAGGCTTCTTTTCTCCTCTTCTTATCACTAGGAAAGTCTTACATTGCTTCTCTTGTTGCCCTTCGACTGAAAATTACAACCAAAAGCCCACAATGTGGTATCGTATCAGTATTTTATTTTCTGAGGTGTGTATTCTGAGTTGTGTTTCGGTAAAAAGCCAAAGACTATAGAAATAAGTGCCAGTAGCTCACCGAGTGCAACCATTTGACGTTATCGTCGCAGAATGCACTGTGCACATAAAATAATGCCCCCCCCATTGTCCAAAAAACGATGTCAATTTTTTTAAATAACATACATCTTTCATGAGTTTTTTACTACATATTTAAATGAGACATCATTTACGTTATATTAAGCTATACATGTCTTAATACCCGGTGATCCCTATAAAAATACAGTAAAAAAGTAATATTGTGAAATATTAATTCCCAATTTTAAGTAACCTTTTAAGTACATTTTCTATGTTAAAGCATTTTAAAATGTTATTTCCTGTGATGCAAAGCTGAATTTTCAGCATCATTATTTTTATTTTCAGTGTCACATGATCCTTCAGAAATAAAGCTAATATACTGATTTGCTACTCAAGAAACATTATTATTATCAATGCTGAAAAAAGTTACAGCGTAACATTTTTATGGAAACCATGATACATTTTTTTCAGGATTCTTTGATGATTAGAAAGTTAAAATTAACAGCATTTATTTAAAACAGAAGTCTTTTGTAAATGTCTCTACTGTAATTTTTGATACATTTTGTCATGAGTCCGGGCCCTGCGATTATCCCTCTCACCATCAGAGGTCGCCATCTCCCATCCTCCCGGACTCAATTGCCCAAAATCCATACACCTGTCACTTATTACACCCTCAGCTGTTCCCCATTGTCACAGACCTTATAGTCTCCTCTCACTCACCACTCTGCCTGGCTCATTATTTGTTGTAGTCGCTGTTTAATGTCAGATGTTTAAATGTCGTGTGTGTGTGTGGGTAATGTCTGCCTGTACTGCAGTTCTCTGCCTGCCTGCCTGCTTTTCCTCCTTGGGGTGGTTTTTGTTCATTTTTGTTTAATTTTATTATTAAAAGAAGGCCCATTCTTCCTGCATTTGGACCCAGACCTTGTTTTTCCACAGTACTCCCTTACCGCGCCGTGACAAATTTAATGCATCATTGTTGAATAAAAGTATTAACTGCTTTCAAAAAAGCGAGCTTAAAGGTGTAGTTGGAATACCTCTTGCATAAATGGGAGAGTGATGTCCTGCTTTGCTGCTGGCTGCTCATCGGTGCCCTCTACAGGCCAAGAGGACTGCTGCCCACTACCTGTGTCCTCTGACTGTGCAGTTCACAGACACAAAACAATGCAAAATTATCAATGCAAAATAAACTTGACTAAATGGACATATCACATGTAGCACTGTCAATAGCAGGTTGAGCCAACCATTTTACTACAAGCCAAACAAGCTTTAATTATGCTTATCTGACAGTGTTATAGTAACCTAATTCATGTTTATTGTAAACATCTGATTTACATGGCACTCTGTTTTAGGGGAAAAAATAAGCGGATAATTGTGAGAAATAAGATATATTCATATTATGAGATATAAAGTCACACTGTGGTGGAAAAAAGACACCATAAATACTATAAAGATCCAAAAATCTAAGTAATATTTCTTATTTCTATTTTTTACCATATATATGCTCTTGTGTTGTGTTACTTTTATATAATTTTTATTTTTTATTCTTTTGCACCGTCCACTGAGCGGACCTGATTTCACTACATTTCACTTCTGATTATACACTGTATAATTTTTATGTGACAAATAAAGAAACCTTGAACCTTAATACTATGAATAAATACCTAACAATCTTAAATAGTTTCCCAAATAAACACACCTCCAGCACTGAATGTAAACAGGCCATAATTAAACATTGGCTCTTACCACCAGCGGTTTCCTGATTCCAAGGTAGACTCTCCCAGGCGGAGCAAATTTGAGAACCTCTACGGCCTGGGCAAGAGAGCATGCGTCTAGTTGAGTGTCATTGACGAAAACCAGCTGGTCACCCGGGAGGAGCCCGCCGTGATTGTCCGCCACCCCTCCAGGCACCACAGAGCGGATGACAATCACAGAACGCGCAACATCCAGAGGGTCCTGCAGAGGGCAATGCAGACCATAGCAAACACACAAATAGAAAAACACAAGAGGGGAAAAGAAACATGAGAGCAATGCTGACCCTGATTTAACCTTTACATCACAGTCATATCAAAAAGCAGATCAAGAAGACTGGCTTTTGAAGTTTAATTTATTTATGTTTACATTTTAATACAAACATTTAATTAAAACAGCACCTGTGTAAGCAGAGAAGAGAAATTTTAAAACAAGCAGGGTCGCCTGGTCATTCCTGTTATGCAGTACCTTTTGAAACCTACTTGGAAGGAAAAAAAATATATATGCATATATATATATATATATATGTGTGTGTGTGACCCTCTCTGTGAAAACCCAGCTAAAGTCATTTTTTTGAGGTGTACTATTTTCTGCATAAAATAATTTCAAGAAGATTTTGTGAAAATATATTCTTGGTATCTTTAATATTGACCGAATACGGCCAAGTCAAAGATTGAAATCATAGTGAAATTAATGCTTGTAATCAAACTTTGATGCTCGTTATCTCAAATTAGATTGTTAGACTTTTGCCTGTTTTTTACAGAGAGGGTCACATATATATAGTATAAAATTAAGATGTGATGGGAACATGAAAACATACTTCATAACAGGAATGACCTGGCAACCCTTGCATTAAAATCTGCTTCTAAAAGAGTGTGACTAACTTGCTGGAAGGCCAAAAGAGGACAACTTCCCACTCCAACATCCCAAGTACTACGGTATCAATCACATCCCTGGGGAGCTCTGCCGTAAAACTGCAATTCAACCGATTTGATGTCTCCAACAATATATTTCATGACCCATATGGGCGGCTTTTATGTGGCGAATGACAATATAAAAGTGATTAACAAGTAGTTATTTGAGAGTAAAAACTGAAGCGGGAACGCAGTCATTAGTAATCTCATCAATCTGTCATGAACATTTACGACCAACCGTGTCAAACGACCTAACGAACTGAGATTTCTGATATGAATCTCTTTTTCTGTAATGTTAAAAATGAAAAGTAGGTTGTTTTTGAGTCATTACAGCATCTGTAGTTGACGCCATTTTTGGACAAGGCTACAAAAGACATGTCAAATATCAAGGTTCAGACCAAAACGACAACTCAAAAAAGGAGATAACATAACTGACAAGGATTTTTTTACAGCAGAGGCCTCGAGTGAAACTGGACAGCAGACCAGGAAATTTCACCCAGCCCAACCATAAAAAGTGGGTCAGCAAGCCCAGCGATTACTGGCCCCTGATTACCCAGTGAGCCACTGCTATACGGTAAGCAGACGAGAAGAGAAAAGCAATTTCAGAGCGAGAGGAACTGAGGCCTGGTAGAAGGGAAAGAGAAAAAAAGGAGACAGGAAAAAGTTGGAGAGAGGATTTGAAGTTCCACTCCAGCTGGCGCTTTAGGAGAACACAGGCTGCATTGTCGGCTGCCGGGTTCCAGTCAAGCGTGCTTTGCTTTCCAAGCCTTGCCTTCATCCCACATGGCCAGTGATGTCAGTAGAGCAGCTTTTATATGAGAAAAAAAATAAGGGGAATGGGCCAGCACAGGGTGCCCCTAATATGACAATACGTCACCTGCTACGGAATAAATATACCGATCAGAACGGATGTTCACATGAGAGATGGAAAGACAGTGAGCTAGGTTGCTCCATTTCTTATTCATGTTTCCATCTGAGTGCACATATAATTTAGATGGCATACAATCCATGGCTTATTGGGGGAGCAGCTGTCTTCCATGTTACAGGTGTGAAGAACATCTCCGGAGCCAAAGAAAACAACAATCCCAGAAGTCCCTGGCGGGTGGAGAGTTTCCACACAACCACTGACAGCTAAAAATAGCCAGTCAAAATTGGATTAAATTAGTTTAGGTCAACGCCAACGGACCTGTCATGATGTTTTCCTGTCGTCTACATAACCTTAATCGTGGTTGAAACTATCGGCGAGCTAATGGATGGGTATGAGCATTGGCGGCCAGAATGGATCTCCCATATTTTTTGCTGGACTAAGGTTCACTACGGTCTCCTCCGAGTGCCAAGTGTTCCCTTGGCTGGCCCTGCTTGTTGAATGGGTTGAAATTCTTCAGCGTGGTGTCAGGCAGACCGTAAATCTGCTGTTTCGCAGGAATCAATGGCAGGCCAAGTCATCTGTTTTGCTCCAGTGCTCTGCTTCACCTTGAATCTTGCTGAACAGAATACCAGGAACTCCAGGACGTCCGTATTTTGCTTTCTTTTCTCTTTTAGTCCTTCTTTTGGTTGTTCATACTGTAGTTGCCTAGAGAAAAGAACAGAGGGTGCCCACTTCCACAGCATGGACGAGGAAATTATACAATTACATAAATTCCTTGAAACTACACTTTTAAAAATGGTTCTGGCATCTTTGGTTCCATGGAGAACCTTCAAAATACATGGAATATTTTCATTTCACAATGATTCTTTGTAGTGGAAAAAGGTCTTTCGCTCATTAAAAGTTTACACAATTTTTTTTTTCTTTTAAGATCGGTTCATCTGCCCAAATGTTGCCATACTAGTTTCAAAAAAATGTTTTGAGGTAAAATAAATGGATGGCAGAATGGTACAAACTTTGTTTGCTTTGACAATTATTCACTGCTTTCTTGCTAGTACCAATGCCACTAATATTGACAAGCCAAGTGAAAGCACGAGGAGAAAAAATGCATAAGCTGTTTTTTATTTTAAAGCTTACAGCTGCGGGCAGCTGTTTGGCATAAAAACAGGTGGCACAGACAGTGCAAGCATGACAATGGTAGTAAATCCAGACCCCTCTTTCTTTGGATCTGCTACAAACTAGATCCTAATATTGGACGACGCTATTTCGAAATGACAACACAATGTTAGAACAATTGTTCATGGCTGAAAAGCACAATGCACATCCGTCTTTAACATGTTAACATTCAGGACCGTATCCTGTAGTCGATTTGGTAGCTTATTTTCCTGTGACGGTAATAAAATAGCCCTTGGTCAGTTTCTGCAGCTTTAAGCCACAGAATAAATAAACAACAATAAATAAATAATAACACTCTGGGATGATTTATGACTCCCCTTTAAAACATTCACTGGATGAGACTAAATTCTGTATTGATGTGCAGGTTCTGCGCTTTGAACCATCGAAATGATTCAAAAAAGCATTTGCTCAGATCTCTTCTCCTTGGACAGCATGAATTACTGGAGCCATACATGCACTACCGATGTATCAAATACATTTGTTTTGCATGACGAGAGTGTACAGCCTACTTGCAAAAATAAAACTTTCATATACAGGTACATCTCAAAAAATTTGAATATCATGAAAAGGTTAATATTTTTTGTCACTCATTTCAGAAAGTGAAACCCATATATTATATAGATTCATTACACAGAGTGAAATATTTCAAGCCTTTATTTCTTGAAATTTTGATGATTATGGCTTACAGATAATGCAAACCCAAAATTCAGTGTCTCAGAAAAATTGAATATTACATAAGATCAAATAAAAAAATAAAAAAATACAAATAAAAAACAGAACAGAAAACAGAAAAAAATGTATTTTAAACAGAAATGTCAGGCTTCTGAAAAGTATGTTCATTTCTATGCACTCAATACTTGGTTGGGCCTCCTTTTGCATGAATTACTGCATCAATGCGGCGTGGCATGGAGTCAATCAGTCTGTGGCACTGCTCAGGTGTAATGGAAGCCCAGGTTGCTTTGATAGCGGCCTTCAGGTCAACTGCATTGTTGGGTCTGGTGTCTCTCATCTTCCTCTTGACAATACCCCATAGATTCTCTATGGGGTTCAGGTCAGGCGAGTTTGCTGGCCAATCAAGCACAGCAATGGGGGCAGGTGCAAGTCCTGTCATTGAACCATTAAATCTTTTGGTCCATAAAGCTTGTCAGCAACTTTGGTAAATGTGGGCTGGTAGATGGCTGCATGAGTCCTGTGGACTCAGAAAACACAGTGGAAAATTAACAGCAGCATAAAGCTTGTCAGCAGAAAATCATCACTGAGTGAAACTTCACACTGGACTTCAATCAACATGGATGTCCTGGTATCTGTCTCTCCACTCTTCAGAAACTCTGGGACAGTGGACCTTGATTTCCAATGACAAAATGGCAGCCCAAATCATCACTGACTGTGAAAAGAGGAATTTGGACCACTGAGCAACATCAACATGGTCTGACAGTTATTTTCTCACTCCTTCCAGACTCTGATTTCCAAACAAATATGAAAATGTACTTTCATCTGAAAAGAGGAATTTGGCACTGAGCAACAGTCCAGTTGTTTTCTCCTTAGCCAGGTAAGATGCTTTGATGACGATGTTTTGTTTCAGAATGGCTTGGTAGCCCTTTCCTGAAGATGCCTGAGCGTGTGACTCTTGCATCACTCCTCAGTGAAGCTCTCACTCCTTGTGAAGCTCTACTTGACACAGCTTTGCTTAACAGTATTCTCAAGCTTGCGGTCATCCCTGTTGCTTGTGCACATTTCCCTACCCAATTTCTTCCTTCCAGCCAACTTTGCATTTAATATGCTTTGATACAGAACTCCTTGAACAGCCACCCCTTTCAATAATGACCCTCTGTGACTTACCCTCTTTGTGGAGGGTGTCAATTATCGTCTTCTGGACCATTGTCAAGTCAGTAGTGTTCCCAGTGTTCCCCATTATTGTGGTTTCAAAGAACAAGAGATACCCAGAATTGATACTGTATGGATGGTCATTTATTGAAACTCAAATGTAAATATTCTAATATTTTGAGATACAGATTTTTGACTTTAATTAGCTGTGAGCTCTGATCAACAAAATTAAAACAAAAAACTTTTAAAGTGTTTTACTTTACATGTAATGAATCTAAAATATATGAAAGTTTATTTTTCACCATATTCTAATATTTTGAAATGTACCTGTAAATGTATACAATTTCGTGGAAAATGGCATTTGTAAATGCAAGAACCTTCGGAGAACATGTTGCAAATCAAATTCTTCTTGTTCTTCAAGTTATAATTTCACTCAAGTTTTTGTGAACGGAGACATTTCTCTTTCTGAGGCTGGTGTAGGGCTGACATCCTACCAAAACAGAAAGTTACGTTAAGCTACGTTCCCTATGGGCAGCTTACATCTACCCTAAACCCTTTGCGGGAGAGCTGCTTAATCATATTTCAGTTGAGCCTGGCTGCACCGTGACTTCATACGCACACTTCAATTGTTAACGAAAACTCGTAGTAATGACTTTTAAATGGCCATGAGAGTACAATCCTACTTAAAACAAAACCACCACAGCCCGACCCTTCAGATCAGTTGTTTGGCTTCAAGACGACCTTCATTAATCTCCATTACCAGGAAGCTAGTACTACCAAGGGGGTCCTTCTCATGTTGCCATGTAGCTTTTCTTACTCCGAGATCTCCTTGTCAGAGCAAAAAATTAAGGTGCAACTCCAAATGATTTTGCCGTCGCCATTTCAATTCACTCACGCAGTCAGGGGTGTTATTTAGGGAAGAAAAACTCCCTGGTTTCCAGCTGTCAGTATGACCGTGGGCTCCCATCAATCTAGCTGCGGTTACAAGGTCTCCTTGCATTGGGGGTAACACTAGCGATTTAGACAAGAAGGGAAGGAGGGCGGTAGAAAGAGGAGGAGATTGAAGGTTCTGGAAGGCTTCGAGCATGTCTGCAGGTCTCGAGGTTGCCTACTCGGCCTTATCAGCTCAGGCCTCTTACTGGAAAGAACGGCAAAATCAATTTCCCCTTGCAGACTGGAGAAACCCTGGTCCGTGTGCCGCGGGAAACAGAAAATAAGTCAAGAAGAAAGGTTGAGAGATTTATGCTCCATTAGAAGACAGTAGAAGACCGTACCCATCATTGCATTGTGGGAGTTGCTCACTTTTGTCTTTTTGGAAATTCCTTACAGCTCACACATTTATGGACATTTTAACACTTTTTTTTTACACAACTCTGCAAATGCCTACACCCCCCTCCTCCTCTGAATCAATTCCCACCCATCATGCATCAGGCCCTCGGGTTGAAAAGCGTTAGTTTCGGTGAAGATAAGCAAGCAGACGGGGCTAGGTGGAGGGGGCTCAGCTGGTGCAGAGCACGAAGACTGTGAGTTCGACCGAGGGGAAGCTGCACAGGTCAATATGGCTTCCAATAAACCCCAGGGTGCACCAGCAACTCCTCCAGAAGATCTGCAAAGTAAGCTTTAGCGCTCTTCACGACAATGATCTATGATCCAAGTTGCAGGGCTGCAAAATTCTTCTCCTCTTGCCTTGGTGGGGATGAGAGATCTCAAATTCAGTGTGCCGATGCAGTATTGATGCAATTTGTTTGCACTTGTTCATGCTGAAAAAACAAACAAAAACCCCTGCGCGGCTTCATAAGATCAAAAAAAAATAAAACAAAGGACTTGGAGTCAGCAAAAAAAAAAAAAGTTATCATAGCACAGAGCCTATGGACTCTCTCCCGAGTTTCCTCATTCCTCCTCCATCTTCATTCCATCATTTATCAGAGAGATGAAGAGAAAGGAAGAATTTTAGGGATCACTGCTCAGGTTACCGCCATTAAGCAGCAATGTAATTCTGTCCATGTCGCGCGGCCCCCCATCACTCACTGACGAGGAAAGAAGCATATCTTACCATTAAAACATGATCACCGTTCAGTTTCGCCACGATGCAGCGGCCATTTATTACAGTCCTGATGAAGTTGCGAAAGCACAGGCATGCTTTTCTCCTGCCAATACCATTTCCCTGCATGAAATCAATTGGATCATAGCTGGATCTATAAAAACGAGGCATCCCAGAGGACCGGCAGAGTGCAGGTCTGCGGGAGAGGTTCTGCATTCTAAGTGGCCTCATTACATGATCACTTCTGATTCAGGATCAACGTGTAGTTATGTACTAACCCTGATTAGAGGGCTAATGAAGAAGGAGGAAAGCAGCTTTTCGTACTAAGTGAGCAGAGCAAAGGGTTTGATGGCTGGCGCAGGGCCAGATAAACAGCGGCGGCCCTATTTGGAAAGGTTTCACTGCTTTCTTTTGTTCAGTGTCCAATGACTTGTGACATTAACGCAAGTTTCCTGTGATCACACTTTTGTAAAGTCAAGGGGGATTAATTAAGTCTAGTCTCCTTCCCCCCATTTAAAGGATAGTTGACAGAAAACCCGATCTCAAATTCAGTGTGCCGATGCAGTATTGATGCAATTCGTATTGCTTTACACTCATGTTGCATGAAACACATTTGCATATAAAAACCGCATAAAAGCCTGCCCTGCTTGGCATAAGAACATATTCCTAACTCTAAACATAAGAACGTCTAGGTGAGTCAGCAAGCAAAAAAAAAAAAAAGTTATCATAGCACAGAGCCTATGGACTCTCTCCCGAGTTTCCTCATTCCTCCTCCATCTTCATTCCATCATTTATCAGAGAGATGAAGAGAAAGGAAGAATTTTAGGGATCACTGCTCAGGTTACCGCCATTAAGCAGCAATGTAATTCTGTCCATGTCGCCGCGGCCCCCCATCACTCACTGACGAGGAAAGAAGCATATCTTACCATTAAAACATGATCACCGTTCAGTTTCGCCACGATGCAGCGGCCATTTATTACAGTCCTGATGAAGTTGCGAAAGCACAGGCATGCTTTTCTCCTGCCAATACCATTTCCCTGCATGAAATCAATTGGAATCCATAGCTGGATAATATAAAACACGAGGCATCCCAGAGGACCGGCGGAGTGCAGGTCTGCGGGAGAGGTTCTGCATTCTAAGTGGCCTCATTACATGATCACTTCTGATTCAGGATCAACGTGTAGTTATGTACTAACCCTGATTAGAGGGCTAATGAAGAAAGGAGGAAAGCAGCTTTTCGTACTAAGTGAGCAGAGCAAAGGGTTTGATGGCTGGCGCAGGGCCAGATAAACAGCGGCGGCCCTATTTGGAAAGGTTTCACTGCTTTCTTTTGTTCAGTGTCCAATGACTTGTGACATTAACGCAAGTTTCCTGTGATCACACTTTTGTAAAGTCAAGGGGGATTAATTAAGTCTAGTCTCCTTTTCCCCCATTTAAAGGATAGTTGACAGAAAACCGTAAACGTCATTACTTTACTTGGCTTTTTTAGGGTTATTATGGATAATTGCTACCATTTTTTAACGATTTGATTTGATATTTTATCTATTTTTATTACTATTTTTGCAAGAAAACATTATTCCTATGTTCTAAATGGCATAAAACTTCTGGTATTACTTAAACCTAAGCTTAACATCCAGTTTCATCACATGCAAACTTCAGTTATTTTGTAAATATATTCAGCTTTACATGTGCTATCAATGTTTTTCCCACAAACTTGAACTATATGAAGACTTTACATACATTGTTTCAAGTAATGTTTTATAATGATATAAAGTCAACTGTAAGTCGCTTTGAATAAAAGCATCTGCCAAATATTTTTAAAGGTGTCATAGAATGGAAAACTATATTTACCTTGGCATAGTTGAATAATAAGAGTTCTGTACATGGAAATGACATACCGTGAACCTCCAACACCATTGTTTCCTACTCATGTAAATCTTGTGCGTGAAAAAGACCACTGAAAAAGAGGCGAATCCCAACACAACACGACTGTGACGTTGCAGTCGGGATCATTAATATTTACCCCCCCAACATTTGCATAACGTATACCAACCCAGCCGGACCTGCACAGCCAAATTATTGATGCAGTGTTGCCAGATGTTGCTATTAAAACAAACAAAAACGATTAATAAAAATAAACCAAAATTATTTAAAATCTTTTGCAATTAAGATATCGCTGAACATAAACTGCAACGTTCTACTTCTTTCTAAAGTGTCAAAATGAGTGAAAAGCAAGTCCAAAAACGCTTATAACAGGTGGATCTGGCAACACAGAGGCTGCGTCCTCAAGCGGCCTCTCTCAAGCCTCGCTCACTCCACCAGCGTCTCGGAGCGATCATGTTCATACCACAGATGCTAAACATTCTTGCAAAATCTCTCAAAATCTGTATCTTCGTCTGATACATGCTCAAACATTTAAGGTTGGATTCCTAAATCGCTCCATCGTTCACGGACAGTACAGATCGGTTTGCTGTGTGAGCTACTGAAATGAGCCGAGCTGTAAAACAGCCAATCAGAGCAGAGCTTCACATTATTATTCATGACCCTTCCAAATAAGGTAAATGGACCTGTAAAATTGTTTCTGGAGAATTTTTGCCCTTTACCTAAGTCACATACATTCAATGTAGATATCAGAGAACAATTAAAAAAATTGTATCAATGCATTCTATGGCACCTTTAAAACATAACAGACCATGAAGACATCATCATAATACTTGTATAGTGAATTGTGACTAGACCTCTTTCTTATATCAGTTTGTATACTGAATTTTGATTGGTCTTGTTTTTACTGCATATATTTATTCAAATATAGCCAGCTTTACAGTGCAAGGTGACGGTGTTGGTTCTTCCATGCAGATTTTACAAAACAAAATTTCTTGTAAATGCTTCTTGAAATGTAAATATAATTTTCTATGTTTTTTATCAGAGACAAAGATAAATATGAAGTTACTCTCTCCAAAAAAAAGGTTATAAAAAAAGACAAAAAATACAACGAAATTAGTTAATTCCCCACCTGGTAGTCTAGTATGCTGAAGCCGAGACCTCGTTCTCCTTTCTCTAGTTCTAGCACCTGCACATTCGGAGACCACAGAGCCAATTCCCCTTCATCCTCCTCCTCTTCTTCGTCGTCATCCTTCTCCTCGTCCATCTGCTCTTTCTCAGGGCTGCTTGGCTCTAGGGGCTTTTCTTCATCGTTAAGCTCCTGCTCCACTGCTTTAGACTGACTGGCCTGAAAAGAAAAGCACTAATCACGATGAGATAGTAGTGGTTATCAATTGGGTTGCAGGTCTGTTCTGGTGGGGTTACTTAATCAAAGCCTCAATCTAACTATGACTTTAAAACGCAAGTCTATAATAATGTTACACATTTTTCATATTGTAATTAAACTTTGAGATTTTATTTACTTTTTTTTACTTTTATAAAATAAACTACTTTGGTGCCACATGTAAAATCTAGAACCTGAAGCAAAACCAGCAGAGAACAACTGAGCTAAAATCCAGTTGTAAAATGTTATTACAGGATATGAACAAACCTGAAACTCTTCCCTCATGCTGTTGCGTAGACTTGTATCTTTGGCAAACATGGAGAGGTTATTCTCAATCTGTAAAATTATTACAAAATGAGCAGGCATATATTATTTTGCAGTTTTGTTTCGAATCATCTGCCAATTTAGAGCAACTTGCCAAAGCCAATTTTGACTTGCACGATTTGGCAGTTGTTGAGTGATAAAGGTCCCATATTGTACACCTTTCTGGAGTTTTATTTTAGGTGTTGATGTCCTTAAGAATATCTGCAGTATAAGTACCAAAAACCATCTCAATATATTTGTACAGCTCTTTTCTCAGGAGCTCTGCTGGAAACAGATCGATATGTCCTGTCTAATTAATATTCATGAGCCTCTCTTCTGATTGGCCTGTTTTTTCTGAGTAACGCACGGCTAGGCCAACCACAGGTAACTAGGGACATGTAGGGACGATGTCACAATTACGTCACAGCGCTAGCTGCAAGCCTGCAAAACAAAGGGAAAACTGCCCATTCAAACCAGCGCAGATGCCGCTAAGTAACATAAGGAGCTTAAAATATCATCTTGTTGTGATGTTGGGTGCCAGAATCGACATAATACAGCCTCAAATTAGAAATTTGATCATATACCTGCTGCCACTGCAAGACAAAAAAACGATGACAGCTGTGGTTAAACACGATAAAACGAGTGGACTGGACAGAAACGAAAGTCAAACATGATCGCATTTGCAGCACACACTTCTTATCAGAAAAGATTCAATAAAGTATTTTCTTTTGTTGTTATGGGCGCGTCTGAAGATTTCTTGCATCTCACGACTATGCTGTGTATGAAATAATGTCTGTGTGCATGTGTGTAAAACAACAAACTGGTGATTTATAATAATTTGTAATTGAATGTGATTTATAAAAATATTATCACTTAGATCAGGGATGCCCAATAGATCGATCTCGAAGGCAATGCTGGTAGATCGCGGCTTTAGGTCAGTGGTTCTCAACCAGGGGGGCGAGAAATAAAACTACAATATAATATATTCACTAATATTATGACTCGCATGTTAAGTAATGTAAAAAATATATAGCCTATAAATAAATAACAGCACCACCTCTCTACATATTCTGTGTTTTGGAGCAGCAAAACGTTTCTCATTGCGCTGTGTGAATACAGACTGAACGGTGGCTCAAAAGCCGCTGTATGAGCATATGATACGCAAACTACAGCTCTCGGCTGGATCAAAGAAGCCAGTGTCACACTAGTAGCCTAAAGTTTCGATGGACGACTATTGTAATCAAGGTAAAGATGATAACAGTGACATACAGGATCGTGCATTAGGTGTGCGTTATGTCCGTTATAATTGATGCGCAAACGAACCGTGTATGTGTGCTCTCGATCACTCTAACATCTATTTCTGCTTGAATACAGCTCAGTATATACAGGATCTTTATTATGGATTGTGAGTGGGGTGGGGGGCCGAGAGCCGTGGGAACGGAGCGAGGCCGGTGGAGTAAATGGCAATGAACGACACCTGCGCCACTCAGCGGTCTCGGTCCCACGGAGGAGTTTCTGAAGGGTTAAAATGAGGAGTGACGACAGTGGAAGATAGGTGGGACGGCAGCACCCCTCCTCGTCCAGGGCGCACGGCAGCGAGCCTTCCGTCCCACCTGTTCTTCCATTTGCTCCAGCACCACCGCCTCGGGCAGCCACTGGCGGTCTCCGCTTCTTCCTGCTGCCGATCTCCTCAGCACCGCGATTCCCCTCAGCAGCGAGGGCTCTCTGACAGTGTGTCTCTCCTTCCTCCCGGGTTTCGGCACCAATGTAATGAAGTTCGTAGATACGGGAAGAAGGAGGCGGGAACCGGCGAACATTTAAAGACTTTAATAATTAAATAAACAAACATAACAGAAAAGCGGCAGCCCCTCACGGACGACTGCCGCACACAAAACACCAAAATAAAGTTCCAGGCCTGGTCCTCTCTCGTCTTCCACTGTCGTCACTCCTCATTTAACCCTTCCGAAGCTCCTCCGTGACTCGAGACCGGTGAGTGCGCAGGTGTCGTTCATTACCATTTACTCCACCGGCCTCGCTCCGTTCCCACGGCTCTCGGCCCCGCCCCACTCGTCACATGGATGCTCGCATGTGTTGGAGAAGTTTGTGAGAATCAGTGGTGTTTATGTGCATACGGGCATCAGACACTCCAAACAGCTTGTTCTTACAGAGGAACTACTGATGGCGTCGTGAATAGTGAATAATAATAAAACATTATTTTATTTTTTATTATTAAATTAATGCAATATAATGATACATCCCAACAAGCCTTTTTAATAATTTATTTAATATGTATTTGATAATTTATTTACTTTTCACTTGGTAGATCTCGGTGAGTTTCTCATTTGAAAAGTAGATCCGCACACAAAAAAGTGTGGGCACCCCTGACTTAGATTAATGGCAGAAGTCAACAGGCTTTTCAAAATCCAAAATATTTTTAATACGGGCGCTTTTACATTTCGTTTTGAAACTCTTCCGCCATCGTCTTGTCTGTCTGTCTCACCTCACTCTTCTTCTCAGTCAGCTCTCTTCACGTGATAAATGAAATCTGATCTGTGATGTAGAGGTCTGTGCGGGACTGTTTTTTTTAGTCCCTCTCTTGCCACCCGCTTCCCGCTCCCGCGGTTCGTCATTTTGGATGGCCGCTTGTCTGCAGTGTTCAGGTGAGTATGACATTTTCTTAAAGATGAGTCCGTCTGCCCTCGATCAGTGGTGGACCTTAAGGACTCAGATGATGAGCTCATGCCGACTAAATGTCCGCATTCCTCTCATCAGCCCGGCTTCTCACGTCCCCCTTTCATGACGGAGCGGAGAGCGAGAGCAGATCGAGGGCGGGCCTAAACCCACCGGCATGGCCGCTCGTGCCTGCAGTCACACGGACCAGCCCCTCATCAGCGGCTGCCGGTTTTGGAAGACACTGCTCTCTTATTCACACGATACCAACCCCCCAACAGCGGTCTGCCGTGTGTAGAGTACTCCGCTCTCTCACTCATTCAAGGCGATATAGGGCCCTTGCGGTGCAAGGAGCCACCTCATTCCCCTGCGCAGAAAAGCGCACAAAGGCGAGGGGTCTTTGATGCCGCTGTGCGTGAAGGCGAGGAGTCACCTGACGCCCCTGCGTGGAAAAGCGCACGAAGGCAAGGAGTCACCTGATGCCCCTGTGTGGAAAAGTGCATGAAGGCGAGGAGTCACCTGATGCCCCAGTGCGCATTCCTATCAGCCTTCCAGATTTCGCTGGACTATTACGCCAGTTGTTAATACGCCCCTACAAAGTGGTGTTCAACTAGGTCGTATAACATAGTCAGACTGTAGTGACAGCCAGGTGCAGATGCTGCTGCAGATCTGCACAAGGATCGGGCGCCACTCGCTCTGCATCAAAGATGAGATCGAGGTCTTCTTTGGCGCATCTCAGTGCAGCGACACTAGGCCCGCAACCGCTGCTGCCAGGAGCCATATGTGTGGGGAAAATTGTTCAAATTTGCGTGATAGTGTATGTACATTAAAATGCATACATTTGCGCAAAAGAGCTCTTTCCTCCTTACTCGGTCAACACAACACAGCTCGCCCCACCTCAGAGCGGTACGGAGCCGCTGCCCACATGGGTTATAGCCGCGCAGCACTCGGCAATTCCAACGAATAAGCCGCTATGTCAGTTCCTGAGCGCGTGAAAAACTATTCCAAGAATCTCACGCTGGTTACTCTGTTTAACGGCGTGGTGCAGTCTCCCTTGAAATGCACTGATCCTAAGACAGCAAATTGCTCGAGAAAGAAGCGATAAAAACGACTCCCAGCGAGCAAGCTGGAGGAGCTTTTCACGTTGCTCAGGAACAGATCCTGGCACAGATTGGCGCAGATTCGCTGCGGGGACTGGTTGCGTCCGTGGATTTAAAGGACGTGTACTTTCACATTCAGATAGCACCGCATCACATGCGTTTTCTCAGGTTTGCTCTCGAGTGCACAGCGTACTAGTACCCTTTTCTCCTGTTTGAGCTGGCTTTGTTCCTGTGCACTTTCTCGAAGTGCATTCCCCCCCTCAGAGCGAGCGGGATGAGCGTTCTCAATTATTTGGATAAATGGCGGATCTTAGCTCAGTCACGGGACACGCCAGCCAGCCATATATACAAACTGCTTCGTCACTAATGGAGTTCTTGAGGCTATGTGGAAATGAATATGCGTAAGATCATTCTCACCCAGAGTCAGTCTATAACATATCTGGGAGTGTGCTTTGACAAAAAGCGGTGGAGATAAGCGCTCACCTCTATCGGGAGCGCTCGGCTGCCATTTTGTCTTCAATGCTCCATTTCAGACCAGGCAGTTTACTACACATGCGCCCGCTGAAGTTTTGGCTGAACTTTTGAATCCCTTGAACGGCGTGGACTTCGGGCCGTTTGCGCATCACGGTCTCCCGCGGCAGCATCGAAGCTCTGAGACCATGGCGCAAAGATACGTCACGTGTCATGGTCACGACAGATGCATCGACTCGAGTCCGGGGAACAGTGTTCGAGGGCATACCGGCTTCGTGGCTATGGTCAGAACCTCAGAGCCAGCGGCACATAAACCGCTTGGAGCTGGAAGCAGTTTTCTTAGCGCTAAAGGATTTACGGCCGCAGCTGGAACAGTGGTATGTACTGATTCGCACCGACAACATGTCTGTGGTTTCTTACATAAATCACCAAGGCCTCATTGTACAAGCTTGTACGATCCAAAGCTCTGTACAAACATGGAACCTTCACTTTCTCCCCATCAGAGCACCGCACGTCCCCAGTCTCCTGAACCGCAGGGCAGATACTCTTTCGAGGAAGAGGGATTCCTCAAGGAGAGTGCAAGTTGCACCTCGGGTCGGTTCGGATTATTTGGACCCGGTACGGGACAACGGAGGTGGATCTGTTTGCCACAAGCGAGAATGCGCATTGCCCGCTGTTCTTTGCCCCATCTCACTCCCCGCTGAAGGGGGATGTGCAGATATCGCACTGGCCAGCAGCCAGGCTGTATGCGTTTCCTTCAATCAATATATTGCCACTGGTGTTATGCACGATCAGGGAAGAGGGTGCTTCGGTGATACTCACTGCCCCGAACTGGCCGAACCAGCCTTGGTCCCCGGACCTGATAGGGCTGCTGGAGGCGCCGCCCTGCCCGATCCCCGTCAGGAAGGATCTGCTATCTCAAGTGAGCGGTTTAGTGTGGCACCCGAAGTCTTCATGTCTGGCTGCTTCGTGGATATCAGAGGAGCTGAGAGCACTGCATTATCATGTGCTCGACACGCTTTCGGAGACGTGGACACCCTCTACGAGGCGTTTGTATGCTCTGAAATGGGGAGTGTTTGTGAACTGATGCCCTATGCTCATATCGACCCGGCTACTTGCTCCAGTGGCGGATGTTCTGCGTTTTCTACGGTAAAGACTGGATAGTGGATCTCTACCATCAACACTGGAAGTGTATGCGGCCGCTATTGCCTCATTTCGTTCCCCGCTGGACGGGCAATTGATCGATAGGCATTGCATTCCTCGCGCCCGCCTGCAGTCCCGCCCTGGGCCCTTGGAGTGGTATTAAGAGCTCTTTCACAGCTATCACTCTGGCATTAAGCATCCGTTGATATGAAGGGGTTATCTCTCAAAAGTGCACTTCTTCTTGCCCTAGCTTCGGCTAGGCACATAAGGGATTTACACGCGTTTTCTGTGGACAGCGACTGTATTTGCCTCGGACCCGGTGGCTAATCACTATCTACCCCCTTCAGTTTGCTGTCTACCCTGTTTTCTGTCTCTTCGACTTCGCGTGTTGAGGACGCTCTGATTTCGGTGTGCCCCATCAGGGCTTTGAGGATTTACACCGACCATTCGGCCAGCTTTCGGCAATCTACCAGCTTTTCGTGTGCTACGGTGGCTGTGCAAAGGGCCGGGCCGTATCAAAACAGAGGTTTCCCCACTGGATTGTGGACATTATTAGGGCTGCTTATATGAGCCAAGGTTTGGAATGCCCTTTCACATCACTCAACAAGGGCTATCGCCTCCTCCTAAGCATGGTCGAGAGGTATGTCTATTCAGCATATATGCTTTGCAGCCGGCTGGTCTTCTCAGAATACCTTCGCCAGGTTTTATAAGCTGGACGTTCAGTCCTTGGCTCCTTAAGTGCTGTGGGTGAGTGACTATTCATGTTTATGCTACCTCTATTCATGTGTTTGCTGCCTCACACAGTAAATACTCTGCACAGCCCTTTATGACTATTGTGTTGTTGTCTGCCCTGAACTCAGTACAGCTCCAGTTTTTCAATGTCCAATTGATTGGTGTACCATCATCATGTTATGTGTTACTGCTGCTTAACACTGTTATCTCTGTGCAGCTCCTCTCAATGCTGTGTTGATTTTGTTTCTTTCCTGTTTTTTAGCGCAGCATACTTATTACTGACCAGATATGCAAATTTCATATACCTAGGCTGAGACGCTCATTGGCTTATCTCCACCTATCAGCTGCAAGCCCGCCTTCAAGCGTCGCCTTTCGACATGTTTCCGTGTTGTTGTTATTCAGCATGGCATGGAGCGATGCTGTCTGGGGGTTTGGCAGAAGGATGGTGGGCGGTGCTCGGGATGGGGACTAAAGGCGGTGACTGAGTAGTTCTGACATCACATTTTTATGGAAGTCACAAGGGCTCATGAAAAATCACAACTATTTTATGCAGGCTGTGTAAGCTTTACTGTGCATTGACTGTTTTGAGACTTACATGGTAGTTACATATCCCCTAGACATCTGTTATCATAAATAAGACAGGAAATTTCAGTTTTGACAATATGGGACCTTTAATTTTGGACTCTCTTGTGTGTATGTATTCGGTACCTGCTCCTGTAGGCTGGCTGAGGGGCTGGATGAGTGCCACTCTTCAGATTCAGGGTGGTATTCGCTGCCCTCTTCAGCGAGGCGTCTGCAGCAAACCAAAGTAAAGGGAGGAGGAACCTCTCGGAGGAACGCAACAGCCTCTCGTCTGGATTTCCCATACAACTGCACGCCATTCACCTGCAAATACAACAACACATTTTATTGGGAGAAACTTCACCCACAAACATAAAGAAAATCTATCACTGCATGGTTTCCATAATAAAACACTAGGGGTACAAAAAGAAGGTCACTTATGAAGTGTAACTTTATTTGACAAGGATGTGAGAACTAACATTAAAATCCTATGGGGTGCTTATTAGGTTGGTGACTATATTACACACAGTCTCTGTGGCTTTCACTGGCCATCTTTAATTGGCATTTCATGGATTGGGCAAGACTGAAGCTGCTATAGCAAGTGGGGGCAGCACTGTGCCATCTGCCCAAAATAGGAGGAAACCATGGTCTCCACACATCATTTCCCTTATACACACACACACACACACATACACACATACACGTACAACCCTCACTGTACAACTGGGCTTCTATGAACTGGCCCCAGGACGTAGCCATTGAGGTACGCCACATCTCTCTATAAGCCTCTTCCCCTGTAGCCTTGCAAATCTCCCTGCTTTAACCTTCCAGGCTCCTGCCAACAGCAACAGGCTGAAGGCACAGTGGCCCTCAGCCACCAGACCAGGTGGGAGGGGGAAGTTTAGAGGAAAGGGGGCAGGAAGCAAGGCCAGTGGGGAGGTTAGGGCAGGGGACAGTCATGCAGATGGCCTCGGTCAGACTCAGGAGCCCTCCTGTCAGAACATCCACAAGCCAGCAGCAGCAGCAAGCCTTCCTGGAGGCTTGGTGCTGGCAGGATGCAAAGGTCAGTGTTATTAAAGCAACCGAGAATAGGCTCATCAAAGCAAGCCAAGACCAAAACTGCAGGCTGGCAAAATCCTGAGAGCCCACTTAACCATAATGCCAAATAGTGAAAGTGCAGGGAAGACAAACATCGGCAGTGTAGATGCTGTTTAACGCACTTTAAAATGACTTTACCTCCAGAAGTTCATCCTCTGGTCGAAGCAGCCCATGTTTTGCCACCGGACCCTCAGGAGCTACTGTGGAAATGTAGTGATGTCCATCAAAAGAGTCTAGTTCCACGCCCAAGCGCATCGTGTGTATTGGGAGAAGCTTTAGAAACACAATTTTATAGTAAGACTCACTCATTGTGGTCACTACTGAGCATGCATGGGTGAGATTGTATATATATCTTGATATTTAAGGTTTCTACAAAATGCTAAAACACAGTAAAATCTAAATTCCACAGTTTTTCACTAAATGTACACAAGGATGATTTTTTTTTTCTTTATATGCACTAATATTACGCTATATTTTTACTAAAACACTTGAAAATAGTAAAAGCTAGGTGGGGACTTAAGACTTTTTTGTGTGATCATTCAAAAAAATTGTTTTCAAGAATTTGAATTGATTCATTGCAACAAATTGATTCACAGAAATTAATTAAACATATTAGCTTGTGAGGAGCTAAAAAAAATCCTGATATCTTAATGTTCTCATACTTGCAAGTCATGAGACAAAGAAGGATTACATGTGACCAACTCGCTACCATCTCACTATATATTATGAATAATTGATATATCGCCCGGCCCTACTAGAGAGACAAATGAACAAATTAATGAATCATAAATTATGCTGTTTCCACGTTACCTTAGAATACTTCTGCAGCTCAATGTCATCATCTATCACAGGGTCAAGCTGTACAACCTGTAAAAATAAATAAAATACAAATAAAATGTGAATAAAACATGGAAAAAAAATTAAACAACAAACCAAACAAAAAATAAACATCTAAAATTTCTCCATAGCGGTAACCTCAAAGCAGTCAACATACTCCCTTTATGGTAAATAAACCCAAACAACATTGTGTCAGCACATGAACTCAAATCCAATAGGAGTCAACTGAGGCAATCTACAGCCAGATTTAGCTGGTCGATCGAACATCTCTTATCACAGCATGCGTAACTGCTGGCAGTTCTTGCTGATGTGCAGTTTGCTTCATGTTTAATTGAGAGCCGCACTTAGCAACTGTTAACATTACTTCCCCTACATTTTTGCTTACCATAACATCGTAATGTGAACCGAGAGCCTGCTCCCATTTAGTACGAAGCTCCATCTCCGTCAGCAGGGCCGGCTCTTGCACTACAACACACACAATAATGAGAGCAGCGTTTAAAGTCAATTACCGCCATTTGGGTGCCCACTGTCCGTGACAGAGTGAGTGGAAACGTATGACATTAATGTCAGGTGCCGCATACTAGCATGGGATTGATGTCAGGCTGACGGATGAATATAATCAGGGCTGAGAGTGCGCCGAGGGCAAGAGTTGAGAGAGGAGTCAGCAGTGATACTGCAGAAAAAGACAACGGGACGCCTGGGAACAGTATCGGCTGAAAGCCCAAAGGGCAATGGAGGCAAATAAATGGGTGGAACAGCTTTTATGGGCACTTATGACCCTTAACTAAGATATGGGGCAGAAGTAGTAGGGGGTTGCAGAGAAATCTACTCTGGCTAAGAAAAAAACCTTTAAAAAGTTATTCCGTAACCTAAGCTGTAAATTTAACAAGAAACTTGCCATGAATAAGGTACAATTTGATCTCCCATTACTACAAACAACAGAGTCACATTACATATGTTGAATATTAAATATGTTGATAAAAATAAGCTAACATGAATAGTACTTAGTTACAAAACCTTCACATTTCAGTATATCACTTTAAAGTTTTGCCGTTTTTGGCTGCATGCAACAAATTAAAATCATACAACGTCATAATGGTGACTTTTTTTAAATGACATTCAAATTATCATAGTAAAAGTATTTTTTTTAATTATTAACTACTTGAATTCATAAAAACTATTTAAAAGTTTGTAATCTGTAAGGTTTCTTAAATGTTTTTGAAAGGTCTCAAATGGGCACCAAGGCTGCATTTATTCAACCAAAAACGCAGTAAAAACAGAAATATTGTGAAATAACATTACAAGTTAAAATAACTGTTTGATATTTGAATATATTTTAAAATACAACTTATTTCTGTGATCAAGGCTGAATTTTCAGCAGGCATTACTCCAGTCTTCAGTGTCACATGATCCTTCAGAAATAATTTTAATATACTGATTAGCTGCTCAAGAAACATTTATTATTATTATTAGACTTAATTTGCTGCTTTTTATTTTTGTGGATTTTGTCACTTTTATTCAATTTCATGCTTCTTTGCTTAATAAAATACATTTATTTATCAATTTCAATTTATATATTTTTTTATCATAATAATAATAATAATTGCACCCACGTCAAACTTTTAAACAGTAGTGTATATTTTATTGAAAACAAAAGCGGCAAACTGCATGTAAATGAATGAAAAAAAGGAAACTGCTTTTACTGACCACTTAAAAAAAGCTTTTTCAAGAGTTTCAGGCCCTGCTGTGGACTGGTATGCTCAAGCACGTTACAGTAAAAAGTGAAGTCAGTGCGTGAGTGAGAGTGAGGGAAGTAGACCTGATTAAATTAGCATTTCTAACGCCTCACTCACAACACCATTCATCACAAATGTTTGACTACATTAATACAGCAATGCATCGCTTCTACACGTGGGATGTCAAACCCCAGCCAACATCTGCAGCCCAGTGTGCGGCACAATGGAAAATATGGAGAACAGGGGAAATGTTGATCACGGCAATGGCTTGTTATGTTTATGTATCAGGAAAAACTCAGCTGACACTGAGAACAAATGTCCACCCCCTATCCAAACGTCACTCAGCATTTAATAGAGGGCATCACATGGGAAAAGTTACTACAGACCCACAAATGTTTAGTAAATGAGGTTTTACATAGTACTTCCTGTGGTTTTTAACTGCTGAGGCCTGTGGGCATTTCTGGAGCAACTGTGGACTGTAATTATACCAACGTGGACCGATTGTCACCACTTCTTTGTGATTGAGCGCTCTTGCTGTCAACTTTCGCAATGATTTTAATGGGTCGAAACCGCTGGTGTGACAGAACTTGGAAAAAGCGCAGAAAACCCGGCAGCAACTAGTCCGTGTTGTCCAAATTTTTTTAATATTAGGGCTGAAACACATCTGTTTCCAGAGGCTTTCAACTTTACATGACACAAAAGAAACCATATAATGGCACTTCCAGGGTAGTTATCTTTAAAATCGACGGGTGAAATTTAGCGAAAACCTCTCAGTTCGCTCTTATCAAATGTCACGTCAATGTACCAAAACAGTCGCGCATTATCCATAAAGAAAATATTTAAACATCTACACGCTCACATGGCAATATAATTTCTTAAGACCACAGGGAAAAAAGGCGGGAGGTGAAAGCATGATTAAAGCGGTGTGTGTTTTGACTCGAGGGCGGCTATCGTTTTACACGAGCTACGATTCCAGCTTTGGGAAATGAGTCCCTGACAACCAATCATTGTTATCCCGGGAATGTATTAGCCCAGTGCAACAGAATGCTTTATTTAGGAGTTTGGCAGGTACCGGGTCTTGTCCGGATTAATTAGGGCAGAATGTAACCACAGCTCCGGGCTGCTTCGGCTTCAGCCAAGGCCCACTCTTCCGCTTCCAGGCCGCCTATCTCCATATTTATATATGCCGGCTAACATGACTGGAACAATGCCTGCTAAGCTCAGTGTAGAAGCTGGCCTGAATCTGACCTCCATCTAGAGGAGAGCACCAAGGATCGGATTCGTCAGTATTAAGCTTAAAGTATACTTGTTTTTTATTTGTATGCTTGGGTATACGTACAGTGTAGGCATCAATGTAGTATGTGTGTCAAATTTTTGTCAGTATGCTCAGCTTCCGTGAATTTTTTTGTGCTTTGTTTTTGTAAAAGGAGGCAATGCTGCCCTGGCTAATTCTTTCACAGAAAAACATCAAACTACTGGAGACTATATTTATCAAACTCAAGTGAATTTATGATTTAAAAAATAGGACAAATATCTGCCAATATTTGTTATTGTTTTAAGCATAAACTGATTTAATTTTGTAAAAAATTTGTTTAATTTCCTTAAAAAAAATCTTTGTATCTCAAGAAAATTTATCTTGATTTAAAAATGTTTAATTAGGGCTGTTAGTCGATAATTTTCCTTAATCTAATTACATGATGTTGCAATTGATTAATCTAATTAGACTGGGCTGTGAAAATACTACAAAAGATCATTTAAAGCCATTATTGTGATAAATGGGAAAAGTATCAAGTAGACATTCCAAAAAATGTAGCTTTAGAAATAAATATTTGATTTGATTTTACATAAAATGTCTTGCTCATAAGCATTTAGACTACAAAAGCTTAACAAACTATGGAACATAGAAGATAATTTGAGAAACTTCTCTGTATTTTTTGTTCAAACAGTGAAAGTCATTTGTAACCAAATCAACGTGGTGACCAACATTCTTTTTGTTCCATAAAAGAAATAAGTGAACGTGGTTTAAAAAGGACATGAGGTTGAGTTGTTTTAAAAATATGACAATTAAGTGATGTGAACCTAAATTATTTAGTTTTTGAGCTCGAGCAAATTAATGAAATTTACAAAAAACATAGGTACTTTGGCAGTTGAATATGTAAAATGACACCTAAATCATTTAGTTTTTATTATTTATTTTAAGGAAATTATACTTTAAATAAGAAACTAAAAATACCAATAGGTGGCAGTAAATGACGTGCCTTTATAATCTTTAAAAGCTGTCACACACTTCAGTTCATCACAATCTCACAAAGCTCCATTACAATCAATGAAGCTCTACACTGAACAACGAATCTCTTATTTACACCGTCTACTTTGTTATGCATAACCCAGCAATGAACAAAACTCCAGTATTTTGAGCAGTGAGTGAATTCTGATTAACATTGCATTCAAGGAATCAACATATGTCTGCGATACATTACTCAATACTGCAAAAACACGCAAGTAGAAATCTTTGAAGCTCCCCTCAGCGCAAACACAAATAGCCTATGCTGATTGGGTTAGTCGCACGTAGTACTTTTCAGTCGCACTGTAGAGCCCTGGCTATGTGTAGTGATATTTTCTCCTTTTTTAATTTACGTTTCGCACAACCGCTAAACTGATGCTGCCTATCCATTTGTGAATAAATTTGTTCGACTCTGACTGGGGGAGGGGGCAAATACTGTGACCTGACCCAATCGCAATTCTTTGTATCAGTGCATATATTTTATATTCTCTCTGTATATATTGTACCATTAACTGTTCATTTTATATGCATCTGCATCTCTTCAAAATATATATATATATACACATGAAAAATATTTTAAAGGTCTAGTCATTATCTTAAATCACTTGGTGCCCCCCTATTGGCTGGTGCCCCAGGGCACTCACCCAATCTCGTCTCTGGATAATCCGGCCCTGCGTACAGGTCTGGGTCGTTGCGTTATTTGCATTAAATATTTTAATTGCGTTATTTTCCCATAACTAATTAATTAAATTACCGAGCTAAAAAGACAGCTCTAGTTTAGATATTTGAAAAAGACAAAAATACTGAGTAAGATATTCATTTTTGCAGTGCATGCAACATTTAATGCTATGAATTTATAATTGTAAGACCTTCAGTTCTGATGTAAGACCTTCTAGGTTTTCCTTTGCTGTAAACAAAACTTGGTTCTCACAAGACATATTCTCACCGGAGCATAAGCTACACCTACGTCATCCAGTGGAACGCCACTCTCTTGCAAACCTGTGTATGACAGTTAGCACTGCCGTAATGACGTATACATTGCATTAGCACCCAGGCTCAATATATTAATAAAAAGCCAATCAAAACAAAGTGAAGGATGTTTTTACAGGAGCAGAACAACTGAGGCAGGTCTGTGTAAAGTCTGTGATATCGGCTACATTATTGAGCACCTGTATGTGAGTGAACAGAAGTGTTTGTGTGTTGTCTGAACTCACTTTTCCCCTGCAGCTGTTGTTTGATCCCACTCAGAGCAGGGTCCATAGACTCCACCACAGAGCCCCTCTGAACATCTGCCCGCGCCTTGATCTCAGACGATCTCTTCAGAGACACACGCGACGACTCTCTCTGGACTGTATCAACACACCAGAATATAAACATACACGCTTAATTCTGAATTAACATATATTTGTAAGCAGACACAAACAATCATTTATAAAGATGTAAATGATATAAACATATATACACTGAACAAAATTATAAACGCAACACTTTTGTTTTTGCCCCCATTTTCCGTGAGCTGAAAGATCTACGACTTTTTCTATGTACACAAAAGGCCTATTTCTCTGAAATATTGTTCACAAATCTGTCTAAATCTGTGTTTGTGAGCACTTCTCCTTTGCCGAGATAATCCATCCACCTCACAGGTGTGGCATATCAAGATGCTGATTAGACAGAATGATTATTGCACAGGTGTGCCTTAGGCTGGCCACAATAAAAGGCCACTCTAAAATGTGCCGTTTTACTGTATAGAGGGGGTCTGGGGGGGTCCGAAAACCAGTCAGTATCTGGTGTGACCACCATTTGCCTCACGCAGTGCAACACACGGACTGTCATTTCACTGTTATGCGGATGACACTCAGGTTTATCTGCCTGTTAAACTAAATTCTGTGGGTTTTGAGTCTCTTATGGCATGTCTGGTGGATGTGAAGGCTTGGCTTTCATAAAAAAAAAAAAAAAAAATTAATGAAAATTGAAATGATTGATTTTTGTCCATCTGAATTTTTAGATTCCCCAAAATTGGATTTGGGTGAGATGTCTCTGTCCGAAATCATGGGTAAAAAACCTGGGTTTCATTTTTGATGATGGCTTAAAGTTTGACCGTCAAATAAATTCAGTTGTCAAAGCTTTTTCCAGCTGCGTTTGCTTTCTAAAGCAAAGCCTTTTCTTTCTTTTAAAGATTTTGAAAAAGTATTTCACGCTTTTATTTTATCTAGGCTGGACTACTGCAACTCACTTTATTTTGGGATTAGGCAGACAGCTATATCACGCTTGCAGCTTGTGAAAAACGTTGCGGCTCGACTTTTGAGTGGGGTTAAAAAGAGGGAGCATATTACTCCTATTCTACGCTCATTACATTGGTTGCCTGTTTTTTAGAGTGGAATTTAAAATGTTGGTCCTTGTTTATAAATCTAGAAATGGTTTGGCCCCTACCTATCTCTGTGAGTTACTGACTGAGTATCAACCCATTAGATCCCTTCAGTCTTCCAACCAGGATCTATTGTCTACCCCTAAGTCGAGGCTTAAGTGCAGGGGAGATCGTGCTTTTTGCATTGCTGCCCCTAGGCGTTGGAACGCCCTGCCACTCTCCATTAGACAAACTTCTTCTGTCAATATTTTTAAGTCCAGGCTAAAGACATTCTTATTTTCTAAAGCATATGGCTGATGGCATAGTTGTATGATGTTATAACTTTACAGTTTGTTGTGTGTTTTTCTGTTTTTAATGACTTACTGGAAAGCACATTGATCTGAAGTTGAAATTAATTGTGCTATATAAATAAATTGTCATTGTCAACACATCTCCTTTGCATAGAGTTGATAAGGTTGTTGATTTTGGTCTGTGGAATGTCGGTCCACTCCTCTTCAATGGCTGTGCAAAGTTGCTGGATACTGGCAGGAACTAGAACACGCTGTCTTATACGCCGATCCAGAGCATCCCAAAATGCACAATGGGTGACATGTTCGGTGAGTATGCTGGCTATGCAAGAACTAGGATTTTTCAGCTTCCAGGAATTGTGTACAGATCCTTGCAACATGGGGCCGTGCATTATCATGCTGCAACATGAGGTGATGGTCGTGGATGAATGACACAACAATGGGCCTCAGGATCTCGTCACGGTATATCTGTGCATTCGAAATGCCATCAATAAAATGCACCTGTGTTCGTTATCCATAACATACGCCTGCCCGAGCATGCAAATGAGCTTCTCTGAGGCTGTTTCTGACGGTTTGTGCAGAAACTCTTTGGTTATGCAAACCGATTGTTGCAGCAGCTGTCTGGGTGGCTGTTCTCAGACGATCTTGGAGATGAAGATGCTGGATGTGGAGGTCCTGGGCTGGTGTGGTTACACGTGGTCTGCGGTTGTGAGGGCCGGTTGGATGTACTGCCAAATTCTCTGAAACGGCTTTGGAGACGGCTTATGGTAGAGAAATTAACATTCAATTCACGGGCAACAGCTCTGGTGGACATTCTTGCAGTAAGCATACCATTGCACACTCCTCAAAACTTGCGACATCTGTGGCATGTGCTGTGTGATAAAACTGCCATTTTAGAGTGGCTTTTATTGTGGCCAGCCTAAGGGCACACCTGTGCATATCATGCTGTCTAATCATCATCTTGATATGCACACTGTGAGGTGGATGGAT
>CM049815.1:7540776-7896203 GCA_027422405.1 Ptychobarbus kaznakovi
AAGATACTTTGTCAGCAATATAAAAAAAAAGCTCTTGAATTTACATAGACATGTGATCCGTTCATGTTTTAAACAGGTTTTGTGGGAGTCCCTCCATCAGCCATGGCTTTAAAGCCAAAAAACCGCATTGATTAAAGACTGGTTATTAAAGTGTTTTTCTGGCCTCTCTGTTAGTTCGAAGAACTCTAGACCTTCCCCTATGACAACAATATTAACAATCCCCACCAGATCCACGCCTATTTTGAAAATAAACCCCTCAGGGAAATCACAGCACACTGACGTCATGAAACAGTTTGGTAGAGCTTTTAAGAAAAGGCACATGCTGTTCACACATGAGGCCAAGGGTATCAGTCCTTACAGAGCTGTAGATTATGTGCTGCTTTCAGAACATGTGAGAAACCCATCGATGACCCTTTTTAGAGCACCTTGCTCTTTTTTTGGCACCAGCTGTTTTAACAAAACGAATCAGCGTGCGGCAACTAATTAACTAAAACAGTTCTCTCCTTTACCATCAGATCTCATGGTGTTCGTCTATCCCATAGTGCAATTATTGTCATCGCATGCAGATGAGTTCAAGCCGTACATCTAAATCCCAAGGCGGGATACAGCGGGAAGCTTCGTCTTTCTGCCTCTCTCCACGTTTTAAGGACTTCCTGATCAATTAAGCACCTGCTTTAGGACAAAGGGCCTGGGCGTTTGAAGGTCCCCCTTGTTCCCAGCTTCTTTGTGAAAGGCAGGCTCACACCATGCTGGAGTCAGTTGTATAGACGTGTTCATTGAGAGAGTAATGGCCCAGCAGCTCTGAGGTCATTCCAGACCAGGTGTGACTCAAAGAAAGGCCTGGACTTGTTGAGAAGACATTCTGCAGGTGGCTTTTTTATATCCGTTCAGGAATCAACATGCCTAAACCCCTCAATGACCAATTATAAGAAATATTAGAGATGATTAGCAGCAATTATGTTTGAATCGCTGGATAGAAGGTTTTTTTTAATTTAATGCAGATCTCATGGGCTCCTGATGGTGTTTTCAAATGGACATCCGAAGTAGGCCTACCAAAATTGTTTATTTTGTGGCAATTATGGTTGGCTCATGAATATTAATTAAGTGGTATACTATCCTACCTGGAAGGAATTAAAGTAAGAGTAAGATCTTTCACACAAAAAGAAGCAGTTCTAAACATTTGGCTCACAGTTGTAATTTGACCTTACAAACTTGCACAGTGGTTTGAAAACTTCAACAGCAGTCTGCACTACTGCAAGCATGAAAAAAACACAACAGATAGCTTTGCCCTCAAAATTGTTTTTCTTTGTGGTCATACAGAGAAGCCAGAGAGAAAGTGTTTTTGGACACAAACTGGTTAGGATGGGAGGCTTTGTAGTACAGTATGTTCTTGGTTAACATGTGGATCACTCTTTGTTTGTTTTTAGGCCTACTAAAATTCTGCACTGTGGGGTTCTGTGGAATTGGAAGCTTAGTGGACTTCATGTTGATATCCATGCAGGTAAAGCTTTTGACCCATTTATTGATGCATGCATTTCCTTCTGCTTTTTTTTATCAAAGGTTGGTCCATTTTATTATTTTATTTTGGTTATTGATGCTATTGATTTGTTTTGTTTTATGCACCACATGTTTTCTTTCCTATTAGCTGTAATTGTGTAGCTTCACATTATATTTTGCTTTCACCAAGGGTAGAAATTATATTTGATTAATCGCATCCAAAATAAAAGTTTTTGTTTACATAATATATGTGTGTGTACTAGAGATGCGAGGATGAGCTCAAACGTCACCCGAATCCGTTGCTTCAAATAAATTATCCGCCCGCCACCCACCCGCACCTATATTTTTCTCTGATTTATATAACCGACGACCCGCACCCGATCGTCACATTACAATGATTCTAATTAGACCAATTCTTAGTTTTGCACGATGATATGATGAATGGATGGTTCATTTTTAAAAGCAGATTCAGTGATGTGAGAGCTGATCTGCGCATCACGTCTGCCGCACATTACGGCTCCGATGCGGCCACCGGAGTTGATCACGGTCACTCTAGTCAAGTCAATGCTTGTTTTATACCCATAGATATGTATATATTATACCAGCCACGCCGGGCACGTTTCAGAAGCATCCCAGAATCTCGTGGTCTCGCGACTCCAGTTGCTTCGCTCCTGGTGTGATTTGGCACCGCATGGAGGACGGAACAAAACGTCGGAGCCATAAGGGGTAACGGTACCAGGCTAATACAATGATAATAGGATGCTTTTAAATTAACATTTAATTCATGTTCTTCTTTGGCCAGATTATAGTCTACACTTTCTTAATAGCATAAGCACACGCTTTACTCCTTTCAAACTTTATCTGGAATGCCACTGTATCTGTCACTGCAACTTCCTGAATAGGCAAACACACACAAAAATGAAATCTGTCTGCCTTATGAAAAAATGAATTTAAAACAGGTTCATATTTTAGAGAATATTTGCATCACTAATTATTTATCTCATCCACCCGCGACCCACCCGCAATTAATTTGAATGTTTTTTTTATTACATGACCCACGGATTACCTGCGGGCCCCGCGGATACAACCGCCATCCGCGCATCACTAGTGTGTACTGTGTATATTTCATATAATAATTTAATCAAAAATATTTACATTTTCATATAATTTATATTATATATAAATATATAAAAATAACCTATTTTTCTTAAATATATACATGCATGTATGTGTATTTATATAACATAATAAATATACACAGTACACACTAGTGATGCGCGAATGAGCTAAAACGTCACCCGAATCCGCCGCTTCTAAATAATTATCCACCCGCCATCCGCCCGCACCTATATTTTTTATCTGATTTAGATAATCGAACCCGACCCGCACCCAATCATCACATTCAGGGTTTGTATGGTCATGAAAAACCTGGCAAAGTCATGGAATTTTAAAACGGCAATTTCCAAGCCTGGATCGATTTGGAAAAATAAATAAACCCAGAAAGTTTAGGAAAAGTCATGGAAATCTATCTCACAATCCTCTGTATAATATAATTATATTTATTTATGTCCTGAATTTCAGTGCGGTATTGTGCATATATCGCATTACTCATTCCCGCAGCTTTCAACTTTAAAATGAGGGAAATTACTGAAAAACATTTATTCAATATAGCGTATATAGGTTAGATGAGTAAATAAATTCACACAACCCATCAGATCAAATCAGTCATTTAAAAACAGAGTGAGTGATTCAGCACCGAGTCCTCTCTGTGTTACAAGACTTTATCTAATCGAACTGCGTCACGCTGCGTTACAAGACTTTAGCTCACGTTTCGAGTGCAGTTGACAGAATTGTCAATTTCCTAATTGGTCATTGTTGCATCGTCACAAAAATGTATTATTTTCACGTCTTTTTAAGCCATTCGTGTACTTGTGCTCTCCTTTTCTGTGCGCTCACAGTCACATCCAAGGCGCGCTCTGTGAGTACCAAATCAAACATGCTTGTTGTGCTTAAGTAGCCAAATACACACAAAATGACGTCAGAATTGTTGTCCTAGCGACTATCCTCGTAAGCACTGTCAGTTTTTTCTTAAGTTAATGTAAACAGTTACGAAAAAAGCGCATGTGTATCAGTATTGGATTCGTGAAATAGGTCTTGTGACAGCAGCCTATAATAAAACTGTGCCGTCTGTCATTAATGTTAATCAAACAACAAAAGATAGAGAAAATCCCTCACTGCTCTTGACTAAATAGCCTAATATTTTGTTCAATAACTTTAATGTGTTCATTTACGCTTTATTCGATTTCTGTGGCCTATTTAGAAAATGTAGTTAATATTTGCATCATTAATGTTTTATCTTATCCACCCCGCGACCCACCCGCAAATAATCAGAATGCATTTTTTTATTACTCACCCGACCCGAGGATCATCCGCAGCGCCCACGGATATAACCGCCATCCGCGCATCACTAGTACACACACATATGTAAACAAAAACTTTTATTTTGGATGCGATTAATCATGTTTAATCGTTTGACAATACCACATATTTTATTCAGTTATTATTTAGGGATTATTTTACATTAATTTTTTAAATAAATAAAAATTGTATTAAGGAAAATATTGTAAGATGTATTGCATAATATATATAATATAATATATATATATATTTTATAATTGTATAACTATGTTTTAATATTCCTTATTACGATTATCTACCAATACTGAGATTTTGGGGGAAGGTTGTTTGAGCATTTTTGCATTTTTTATGATAGGATAGTGGAGATATGCCAGGAAGCGAGTGGGAGAGTGAGAGAGGGGGACGGGATCCGAACTTGGGACAGCTGAAGCACAACTGCACACAATTCTCCGTCTTAACTTACTATTAACTACGCATTTGCCTCAAACTCCTGATTTGCTGCTTATTAATAGTTATTAAAGTATTAGTAAAGTTTAGGTATGAGGTAGGATTAAGATATCTAAAACTTGGTTATGCAGAGTGAGGCATTAATATATGTTTAATAAGTATTAATAGCAATATGCTTGTAATATGCATGCTAGTTAGCAACTAGTTAATAGTGAGAATTGCTCCATAAACTAAAGTGTTTCCTTATTAATAACATTAATGTGTCCCTGTGGCTCAGTGGTAGAGCATTGCGTTTGCAGCGCAAAAGGTTGTGGGTTCGATTCCCAGGGAACACACATACTGATAAAAACTGTATAGCCTGAATGAACTGTAAGTCACTTTGGATAAAAGCGTCTGCTAAAAGCATAAATGTAAATGTAATTTATATTTTATTTATTTATTTATTTACGGTGAAATATGATTCAGACATTTCTTTACAAATCCTGCAAAAGTGCGATTCATGAGCTATCACCATTGTGCCATTTGATCAAGTATATTTAAAAAATATACTGTAAGTCACTTTGGTTGAAAGCGTGTGCTAAATGACTACTAGATTACATTTACCATATTAGGGCAGTAACCTGGGGAGGCACTCTACCCACAATCCCCTAAATGAGCTGCTGACACAGAGACTCAGCACTGACTTGTACTTGAATGCTTGTGTTTGTATTCAGTGGCACCTGTGTCTCTCCTCCGGTGCCTCCAGCACTGTGAAAGGAGCTAATGAGAGCGTGGTTTGTTTTCGCCTCCTACTCCTCCTGTACCGAGTCGCACGCTCCCACAGGACTCCCCTAACCCCTATTAAAGGCCCCCTACACCTGACAAGAGAAAAAAGCCACTCCATTTGTCATCGTGTTAGGCCTAACCTCACCCACTCCGCTCTCGTTTGGCCTCACAGGTCTGAATGAAGCTATACATGAGAGACATTTGCTCACGGCTGCCACTTCCACACACCACTGAGATGACAGATATTTATGGAAAGCTCTTATGCTAGTTGAAGGATGGCTCCAGGAATAATTATTACATGTACTTTAGAAATCCGCCAACTGCTGTGTCATTTGTTGGAAATGTTTGCATCCCCCGCTGCTAGTGAAAACTTTTTTTTTTTTGGTTTGCTCAGATGTGTCTGAGCTACTGAACGCTGGGGGAAGAATGAGCTGATGTCTTACGACATGTTTCAGCATGTTGGAAAAGATCAGATCAGGACAGGACAGTGTGTTACGATACCTTAGTTGTCGCTCACCTCAAGAATCATGCGTCATTATTAAGCTCTAGCCTTTCAATCTCTTTCAAATTGACTGACTTCCATAAACATTTGTGCCTCAATTCCTCCGTACATGGTTCGATTATGCGTAGTCGCCCGCAGCACACTACCTCAAAACAATACCTGTCCATTCATTGACAATTTCATGCTCCTGCCAGTTTTTCATCACTCCTTCAGTCGTTATGTGTTCCTCCTCGGAAAAACCCACTCCTTCTAGCCGCAGTGGATAAATAAAGCAAGCCTTTATTTTTTAAATGGCCGTGGCGGCTTTGATTAACAGGGCCACTGCAGTGTTTATTGTTCTCTTAATGTCTTATTGAAGGCCCTGGGAGAGCAATGCTTTTAAGAAGTGCCTCTGGCAGCCAAAGCTGACACGCGCTAACATTCTCAATTAGCTGTCGACTGTCGGGCCTCTTCGTTTTTCAATTGTGACACTTTTGATAAAGAGTATCCCCTTCCCTCAGGACCCCATTTGCACACATCGCTCCTCTCTAAAACCCCATATTTTATACACTAAACTACCTTCGCTAAGAGCCACGTCGTCTGGGAAATGTATCTTTGAGAACTAATGAATAAACACCTGGGACATGTTACTGCTATTTATATTCATCGATATTCCCTCCTGCAAGTCGCACCACGTTTTGGCCTTTTGAAAGTAATGATGCAAGATTAATGGCGGTGCGAAACCATAGGTTTGAGAGTGGAGGCATCAAGCGAATTTGATGGATCGAATGTTAATGGTATGAGAGAACATGAAACTTTAGTTGGCCATCACACCAATCTAGACAACTTTCGGCCGATACCATAGCAAGAGGAAATAGCTTGTATTGGGCCGCTGCCAGATGAACGCTAATCTTGATATGGTAGAACACAGTGTCTGTGTTTGGTGGGCGCCTTTCTCCCTCTTCCAGATGTGTGTTCTCATTATTATCCCGTCCCAAAGCGGAGCGGAGCAGAGCCGCAGGGCCAGGTGTTGGGCACGTCGCCTGCAAGAAGCCGTTACACCCTCTTTGTGCTTCAGTCCAAGCATGTTGCTTGGATAGTAGCTGCTCTCAGAACTGGCACGGGCCCCAGTTTGGGCTCTAGGCTCATTGCTGAAGCTCTGATCTGGGGACTGTCCTTCGGGACACTCCTCCTCACCAGGACTCCAAAAGCAATCTCAATTACAGCACTGCCTAGGGTTAAACTTAAATTGCCTCCAATTCCGCATTACTGTCTTATAATTCAATTGTATGAGCATGAGCCATCTGAGGAGGACGATAGACCCTACCAGCCCACCTGGTATTCATCATTGCGTAATGTGGAATCATGTAATTGTCTGGTGAAAGATTACATTGTTATGTAGGTCTCCCTACGCTGCTCTGACATTTGAGACTCATTCTGTTTGCTTTGGTGTAGATCGTGGGTCCATCAGATGGGTCGGATTACATTGTGGACTACTACGGGGCACGCCTCACCCACCTTTTGATAACAAACGAGACCTACAGAAGAACGCAGCTCTCTCCATGAAGACACCAGGTGAGGATCTCTTTGTCAAAGCAGTGAAAACTTAATAGAAGGTTGGATGGGATAGTTGTGAACCCTGTCACACAAAATCAGCAGTGTCGAGAGAACAAGACAAGGGGCATAGTGGTAAGTGGCATATTTTGAAAGTCCTTCAAAGATTTCTCAATAATGTACTGAGTCAAGGTCAGTGGTGATCTCGAGTGACCTCCTGGGGTATCAAAGCAAACTGGCAGACCAAGGAAACCTTTAGCTGTGCTCTAAGCCCCTGTCCACCACCCCTCACTCATCTGTTCCCCAGAAGGGGCTCCCTGCTCTGGGGAGAGAGACCGATTAAATGTCAGACGTGCCGAGAGGACGTTGGGAAAACACGGCAGGGTCGTGATATTGCACTTATTATGGCTGGCACCAGGGCTGCATCTGTTGAATTTTGTCCTGGTACTACACACACACACACTCTTGCAGACATCCCCCATATCCAAAAGAAAATAGTGGCTGCATTCTGGACGATTCCTTATATCTGTGTCTGTCCCCTATCAGTTTCTGTTTCCTGCCAGTTTGGCTCTCTGTTAACATTTGCTGCCGCAGTGGTAATGGCGGTGACAGGGGTGTTATGCGGAATGGGACCAATGTGGAGACCATTACTTGCTCTCTCATGTTTCCATTGTTCCAGCATAAGCCTCCGAAGAACTAGGTCTCCATCCCTGATTCACTCAGTGGCGTTTACCACATCTCCTTGTCTCTTTGCCCCTCTTTTCTTCTATCTCTCTCTCTTGCTTTCACCCAAAAATGCTGGGAGAGTTTCATGAAGAACGTCTAGTCTAAAAGCAGAGGCATTTTCAGTAGAGAATTGTCAATGAAACTAAGTTCAAGACTAGGTTTAGTGTAGTGCACCACCTCAGACCACAATCCTTGCTATTACTGTGTAGCCTGATACAGATTAGTTGATCTAACATTAGATCTAGTGCTATATCAAGTAGGGGTGGGAGAAAAAAATCGATGCATCGCGATTCTCTCTCCAACGATTCTCGATCAGTTTTGAGTTTTTCAGAATCAATTCTGAGTTTGGTTTTTAACCAGATGGGCATTGACGCTGAGTTTGCTTTAGAAACACCCGTATTCTGCTTGCTTCCAATTCCTCACACACATACACCACTCGAGCCTTCCGTAAAATAATCTTTCATAAAGTTTGGAAAGGTTGAAGCGGATTACAAGGACATTCACAGCCTTCATTGCACAGGATGCGCTGTGAGAGATGCACACTTGGTTTGATGTAACACTTGAAGTGTGCTGTCTCATCCGTCTGTATTTTCCTTACAAATGCTCTACAAAGTCATTTAAGTGGTTTTAATGCAGTGGACTTATATATTTAAAATATTAACCTCACTAACAGAAGACTACTGTAAATTTCAAATGCTGACGCGCGCTTTGTGTAGACTGCTCGCGCATGCAGCTGTGTGCGACTCCATGTAAGTAGTTTAATGTACTTGCATATCAAAATAGTTTTATGACGCAAAATGTATGTAAACACAGCCAGTTATGTCTTAAGGGATTAAACGGACAGGACAAACCACATTACTTCTTATATTTCAAAATAGATCCGTGCGTGAATGCAGCTTAGATCTCCCGATGTCTATGATGTCATAGTAAAAAACAACAGTAAAGATGAAGAAAAATCACTCACAGTTCTTGAATGGAAAACACTCAGATAATCTTAAATACTGAAAGCACTCTTTGTTTATGTTGTTTCTATGCTCTTTATTATTTGCTACTTGTTTGTATGTTTTGAAGTTATGTTAGCTTAAAATTCTTAACATACAACTATTTTAATAATTTTTTTAAATTTGCAATAATTTTAAAAAGTACTTAATTACTTATGTAAGGATATTTAAATATAAGGATTTTAAGATTCTCAAGTCGGTAAACTAATTAATTAATATGGGGGAAAAAGTAGATCAAGAATCGTTCTGGAATCGGATCGTGCCTCCCAGAATCGGAATCGGATCGTGAGGCGACTAAAGATCCCCAACCCTAATATCAAGACAATCAGCCCATATTTAGAAGATACTAAGGTAGATCTAGATAAAGTACCCCAGATATAGATGATCTAAACCTAGATATAAACCAAACAACCTAAATTTAGATTATATACACCTTTAGACAAAGCAACCTGTAAAAATGGCCCAGTCCTTGGATATAAAAGTGCAAAAAATTGTATCCTAAGGGTTCAAAACCATTAAAGTACCTTATCTACCCCCAAAAGGTGAATTACTAAAGGTAAATAAGGTTCAAAGATGTCCCTTTGAGCGTTCTGCCCCAACAACAAGTTTTTGTACCCCTGAAAGTACAATATATTTACCTTTTACTTTTTCTGACAATGCACAGGGCATGAAAACCTCTGATAAATGTCCTACAATCAACTTAATCCACCTTATGCTTTTCTATGTTTCATCCTTATAAATAGGTTTCTCATGTTTACTTCAGCTCTGGAATGAATCCAGAGATGCAAATTATGTTCTTTCTTGTATAGGAAAAATTACTGATCCAGTTTCAGCATTGGAAACATTCCCTGCCACATGTGTCTTTTCCAGTGTGGGAAGAAACTGATTTATCTTCTGCTTGTGTTATCTTGGACCTGCTCCCAAACAGAACTAACTCTTTCCATTCTTCCGTTTCAGGTGGATCCCAATGAGATGACCCACCAAATGTACAGGATCGTGTTATGTAAATCTCATCTTTTCATTGGACATGCCTTTGCCAAACACAAAGACAACATGGACGTGCCAAACTACCCTCTGGGAAAGACTAGCCTATGTCTGGAGTTGCAAACATGGCTCATGTATGTGCTGAGCTAGCGTTGGTCCCACCGCTCTAAGTTCTGCTCGGATCCTTGTATAGCTGTTTTTTCACTGGACCGCTCATGTCCTCTATCACTATATCTCCATCAATCAATCTCTTCCTTTGAGTCATGCTGGTGGAATGTCATCCATCTTTTATTTATTTTCATTCCTGTCCTCACTAGCTTCACATTGTTGGACGTGATGTTATTTAAACAATGTAAATAAAGTTTTATTTATTTTCTGTGCTGACATGTTTTGTACTTTGCATTCTTAGTAGAAATACGCAACTAATCGGTTTCCATAGTGGTGCTGACCAGTATTAACGGATGTTGATTTTTGTCGTTGACCTGAATTGGCCGATATTAGGAAGGTAATTTTTTTTAGCATCAGCCAACATATAATAATATCTGGTATCAGTCAAAATAATCTCTAATTGTAAATATGGTATAATATTGGGTTGTTACACATTCCAGGTGTCTAGTAAAAGTGGTCCATCGTCATCCCCTCTGATCAGAGAGGGATTTGATCTGGTCTGATCAAACAGTCTGTATCAGACCAATGTCAAGTGCTCCTTCAATTTCACTTGAGTGCATCTGCTTGTCTGCCCTGCCTCAGTCTGTCAAATCGCCATTAATACAGACTCCTGTAGAGGCTCTTCATCACGCTGAAGTGATTTCGGAGCAGGCCCGACTATGCCAATGTGTGTGCGTTTACGTGCGTACGAGCATGCTTCCACTGCAGCAGTGTCCTTGCTACAACCCATACGACTCTGCTTGGATATGTAAAAACAGATTTAGCACGTTCCCCAGCGTCTGTGATGACGGGTGACCAGTGCTGCTTTGGGACTCTGCCCAAGCTCTCCAGAGCCTGCTTTAGGCATGTCTATAAATCTCCATGAAACAATAGTTTGGACAGCAAGGATTTGCACAGTTTTAAGATGTTCAGTCTCTTTGAAAAGCAACGCATGGTTCAATTAGACGCATAATTCATGTGAGTTAGGCCCTGAAGTTTGCTACTTATGATTAGGGATTTGAAAACCCTTAACCGTAAGTATGAGCAATAATAACAATGCACCGCAAAGAGTTTGAATGGGATTAGATTAAGTATATCGTGTCATACAGCTGTCAGAGTTGTTAAACGTCTCGTTAAAAATGGAGAACAACATAACTTTGATCTTTTAATATAAAAGAAAAAAGTGATTAATTTGCTAAATGTTTTTCTAACCCCCTCCATCCCTTTCTTTTACCTCTTTTCTCCTCCTCTCTCAAGCTCTTTTCTTGTTCCTCAGCAGTGCAGGGCTTATCAATAGACCAGGCGGATAAGAGACTAGAGATTTATAGTGCACTTCCCACAAGAGAGAGCAGCAGCTCTGGGACCGCACCCTCCCTCAGTGCGGAGGAGGCCATTCCTCATCCGGCCCTGGTGTTTTATAGGTGCAACCTCCATCTCTCCCTCTCCTGCTCTCGGGCCCTTTGAGATGAAGAAAAAATAAGAGGAGGAAACAGCACGGAGGAGGCGTGGGGTGCTCCCTTTCTTTTACCTGTCCAAAAATAACAAACTCTCAAAGGAGGGGTGACATAGTCTTGCATTGCAGACCACATTGATTCCTTATGCTGCTGCATTAGGTTGGAAATGGGTCCAAAATCACTTATTCCTTCTCTCGTTCACTATTTCCAATAAGGTGCATGCCACATAGTGCATTTTAAGGGGAAAGAAGAGAACGAAAATGAGCGAGTGACTAGCTGCGTTTTCATTACCCTTCAAATTGCGCAAATTGAATATACGGCAACATATCAATTTCGTAAAAACTCCCATATACTGTATCATAAAAAATTGTTTACACTCGTATTAGGCAATTCGATTCAAGGAATATATTGCGAAAGTGCAATGGAAACAGGTTTATTTTTGCATTTACAAGTCACCTGATGTACGTAAATGTCACTTGATCATTCTTTAATGCACCTCCAAGAAACACCTCATATGTGGCTGCTCTCAAGTATAAAGGTCTTTTCTTGCCATTAATGCTTGGATAACCCCTTATTTACACTATTTATATCTGCTTGTGTTTACACCAGCCACGCCGCAGCACGTTTCAGAAGTGACTTTCCGCGCTGCTTCACTAAATGTACACGTCTGCATCTCCTTCAATTAAAAATAATTAGCTAGTATGGTGGTTGCAAAAATACAACAACTTACCGAAATCCATTGGCATGACTTATCGTGAGAGGAAAAAATGACGTTTTAGTCACATAATATCGTTTAATGGAAACGTAAATGTGCAACATAAAAAGTGCTCTATATGCATATCTTGTATCTTATTATAAAATTACAATAATAATTTATTTTATTACATTTTCAACTTTTTTGGTTTTAGGGATGATATGATGATTTAATAGGTCTTTGTCTGTATTTAATAATATTTATTTATTTGAGCTCAGCAGTCTTTTTCCCTATTTGATTGTGCATAAATGAGTGAACTGTATATGAAAAAGTGCTTGCAGCATTTAAATAATTTACAAATCAGACAACAAATAAAATGGCTGACACTCCATAAAGTGCACTATACGAGCGATTTAGCTGGTAAATTGTTTGGTAGATGGTCATGTTAGCAAAATAACTAATTTAAATGTCAAAGGCCTGGGGCTGAACTTTGAGTCTTTGCCTTCTGTCCACCTGAGGAGTTTGATACACAAAGACTCTCAAGATAAGATGACACTAAACACTGCAAACAGGAAATGGCTGAGATCATGGGGCCTGTAAGGTTTTGTGTAAGTCTAAATGGATGTTTCTGAGGTAATCTGATGGCCCCCAAAAGTATCTTAACATTCAAGCCACACTTGAGTTCAAAATGACAAGAGTGATTAAAATCTAATGACATGCAGACATTTTTGGTTTAAATGTCCAAATACTTTTTGGGGTCACTAGCCGTAATGTTGTATGTGTTTGACATAATAGGATGTGGACAGGTCCGCAGCTGCGAAATCCCACGGTGAGTGCAGCATCTCTGCTCCCTTCCCAGAATTCAACAGTCTTGAAATGTGATCACCAAGAAACCCCTGCCCTGCAATCACCACTTCTCTCTCCCTCGCTCTCGTTTCTAAACGCGAGGTGCATTGAAGTGCAGTTTTCGAAGACTGTGTGTGTAAACTTCAGTCCAAGCATGGTCTTGTAAGCTAATCTGCTTGGCTCCTCACTGTGTGTGTGCGTTAGCCTGCTAGAAACGAATCGAGTACCGTGGCGTGGCTCTCGACGCGGTCTATGACACAGCAGAAACGCAGTCAGTCATCGTCTCCCATCACCCGCACAGCCCCATTGTAATAAAGCTGTGAACGCAGCACGTCGGCGGAGAAGATTCATGGCGCTGGCGTACCGCCCCGTCTCACTTCTGAGTCAAACACCCCGGCGGCGTGGGCAGAGCTCATCCTCGCTGATGGAGACGCCAGGGCAGCATAGAGAAATCTTTGTCCGCCAGCTGTCCCTGATTTTACAAACATTTTACACTCCTCCCCCCACTTTCTCATTTCTTCTAAAGTACATCCTGTTTTTTTTAGCCAAGATCTTGGCTGGGAGAACCCGCGCAAACTCCGGTCCGGCACTCGCTATAGCTATTCTGGGTCACGCGTCATGTGTGTTTAATCAAAATTAAATTACTGTGCTGCACCACGCTCCAAAACCCCACAGCCCAGGTTATGAAGTATGATGAAACAGGCCCCGGCCCTAATTGGTTCAGTATGGAGCCAATATCTCCCTAGCATGTTATGATAAATAGCTTCCTGTGCTGCGAGTCCAGCGTCCCCTTCTCACCCTTTCCTGGCTTCCTTCTTTCTTTTTAACTCTCGTTTTCTATCTTTCCACACGTTTCTTACATGACTTTGATCAGTCCAGTGGGATGCAGGTTAAGGTTTTGGTGTTTTTTTAGAGTCTGTTGTGAGTGCTGCAGTACTGCTGTCACAACTCATTGCTTCTCGGTTTAAATTTTGATTGGGTTAGAGTTTAAGCCATGCTCTGACTGTATTACCATTATATGTTTAACAAAACAAAAGTACTTAAGGGTTTTATTGAACACAGAACAAAAGTAGCACCATGTTTTTTTTTTTTTTTTTTTTTTTTGGACATGTTCAAGGTTTGTTGTCTAAAGAAAACTGCGGAAAGACTTTATATGCACACACATCTTTTCTGAGGTAAATGTAATATTATAACATGCCGTTTTATTGACGTCTCTTCTTTCTGAAAGTTTAACTGGGTGATTACAACAGACATGATACACTTCAGTAAGTTTTGCACTATAACTAGTAGTAAAGGCGAATAGAGGATCGGTTCATGTGCATGATCATGGTGTGTGTAAACCAATATCATATTCACATTGCAAACTGGCTCTAGATAACTCACGTGATGGTTTTTCCGTCACTGAATGAAAAATAAAAAAGGGTAATAGTGACCTTTTATCTCATCATTCTGATGTTTTTCTCAAAATTGCGTTATAGTGTCACGGTTGGTTTGGGGGTTTGTTTCATGTTCTTGTTTTCATGTCTTTTATTTTGTAATTTGATTCATGCTGTTAGTGTCATGCTTCCCTTGCCCTCGGAAAGGCGTTTGCAGCGTTTGAGGTAGATGTCCTGCAGAGAGGGGAGAGCAGACCCTGAGATGTGCTCAGCTGCTCAGCTAAGGACACAACTCTCTGCAGGGCTTTGCAGTCCTGATTGGAGATGTTTCCATACCACACTGAGATGCACTGAGTCAATAAACTTTCTATGGCCCCTGAATAGAAAGTTTTCAGAATTTCTGGCGAGACCCTGAATTTCCTTAGTTGCCTCAGATGGTAAAGTCTTTGCCTGGCTTTCTTAACCTGTGTTTGAATGTGTGTAGTCCAAGTCACGTCCTCTGAGATGTTTACACCGAGGTACTTGAAGCTGCTCACCCTTTCCACGGGGGTCCCACTGATCATAAGGAGTGTAGGGCCGTTGCTGTCTCTTCCTGAAGTCCACAATCAGCTCTTTAGTTTTGCTCACATTCAGAGAGAGACAGTTGTCCTGGCACCATGATGTAAGTCTCTCTACCTCATCCAAGTGGCAGTGTGTTGGTTAGCCGTAAAAACATGGATTGTTCTGTTCGTCCACAGTTTCTGATTTGAGAATGTCCTTATAGCTACTGTTTCAGTAGCTTGCTCGGTTAGCGTGTTGACAAAGCTTAATGCTACATCCGTGAACTCGCTGACGTCAGATGAACTCGCCCGGAACATGTCCCAGTCGACGTCATGAAGAGCCGCCTGTAGCATAGCTTCAGAGTGGGAGGACCACCGCGTCACAACTCTCTCCACAGGGGGTTCCTGAACTAGCCTTTGTTTATATGCCGGTGTGAGGAAAATGGCAGCATGGTCCTGTTAGAATTACAGAACCTCAGACACTTTGAACTTCTGAAATGGACAACACACCCAGTGTATTAACATACAGACATCTGTTCCCACATCCCATTGAGAGAAAATGCGGGAAACGCCTTTCTCACATATGCATCAGTTCCTTTTCATTCCCTTCCTTCCCCTCACCCATCCTTCCCTTCACTCAACACACTCAGAATGGTCAATAGTAGAATATAATATTCTACATGAATGCAAGTGATATTTACAGTCATGTTTGGTATAATTTTAATAGTCTCATGGCATCTGGTACAATGGTCTCATTCTTACAACAAGTAAAGTAAACTAAAAGGTAATACAGATCCTAAGAGTTTAGAGATATTTTGCACACTGTAGAGGGCGGGTCAGTTCCCAGTGTCTTTCATGCAAATTACCTTCTGTCCCAAAAGGTGATACCTCTGCTTGATCAATGCAAATTCTAATTGTTAGTTCCTGTCTCCATCATGGGGGACGTTGGTCTTGGTCTGAAGTACTTTCAATTAAATTAAATTCAAGATTATTTGTATAGCGCTTTTTACGATACAATCGTTGCAAAGCAACTTCACAGGACATTACTTTTCTAAAATAGATTTATATTGTAGAAACTCAATATAATTAACGTATGGCAAAATTTGGTTAATTCAGTATAATCGCTGATGGTTGGCTTCCTCTGAGGTCCTCCAAGGGGTTGGCATTATCTCTTCTCAGGTGTTCGGTCATCTCAGATCATTTAAGGGTTGGATCCAGACTGAAGCTTGTGCAATTCCTAGTTACCACGGGATGTTAATCCCGTGGCAGAAACAGAGAAACAAATAAAGACAATTATGGCACTTTTCCACTGCATGGTACGACACGGTACGGTTCAGTACGGTTCACTTTTGGGGGGTTTTCCACTGAGTACTGTACCTGGTACTTTTTTAGTACCACCTCGGCCGATGTTCCAAGCTATCAGTACCTTTACCAAAACGTGACGTGTAAACTCTACTGATCACTGATTGGCCGGAGAAAATCGTCATTACTGCGTGACTGAACTTGCGACACGAGACCCAACATAGACCCGCTAGATTTAAATCAGCACAGCCAGCGAAGGATGTGGATGCACCTTTTGTTTGAACAAACGCACCTTTTTGTATCAACCAACAAATAGCCGTTTCGTTGTCTGTTGAGGAAGTTCAGACGTTCCTCTCGTTGATAGCCGAGGAGCGGATCCAGCGAGAGCTGAATGAAAAAGCCTTATGTATATACTTTTTGCACTTTGTATATTTTTAGAGTATTTTTTCTGTTTAAATTTTTACCTTTGAATGTGTGTTTTGCTTCAATTAAAAACAATCTGATCGAATAAGTGTACTTCCAGACTATATAAAACATGTATTATTGTATGAGCACGTAATGAACCTCTTGAAAAAGACAAATGATTAATGCCACGATGATACAAACCAACACATAAATTAAAAAAACAAGGGATACACTGAACATTTTGAAATATTATTCAAAAGTGTATTGATAATTCACAGAACATTCTACATGAATTGTTAACTATTCAAGTAACGCAGCACACTTGCACGAACATCCCTGCACTCCTCCTCTACAGCCTGTGGCACTGCACCACAGTCTTTGCTGCTGGGGGTAAATCCCAAGCATTCTCATAGGCCTCTCCATTGCTGTTAAAAACATCCACATGCCGAGAGTGAAGAACACCATTCCGTCGATATGCTCCTTTGTTGTGTGTTTGTTTGTGGCGCGTTTACGATGATGTCACCGCAGTAGAGGCGGCGCAACTATAACGACACATGAACAATCCCACCCACTCTAAAGTGGTACTAAACTGCGGTGGAAATGCAAACCGACCCGAACTGAGCCGTGCTGTGCCGTAACGAGCCGTGCCGAACCATACCACGCAGTGGAAAAGCGGCATTAGCGTAGCTCTAGTTCCATCCTGGAACAACCCTGGATGAAATTATCTGTTCAACCCAAGCTAAAGCGTAATAATGTGCGTTTGATCAGATATACCTGCAGTACAAGATTGTGAGATGCATTATATGAATATATGAATGCTTGGCTAAAAAGATGTGTCTTTAATCTAGATTTAAACAGAGAGAGTGTGTCTGAACCCCAAATGTTATCAGGAAGGCTATTCCAGAGTTTGGGAGCCAAATATGAAAAAGTTCTACCTCCTTTAGTGGACTTTGCAATCCTAGATACTACCAAAAGTCCAGAGTTTTGCAACCTTAGGGAGCGGGTTGGATTGTAGCGTGATAGAAGATTAGTTAGGTACGCAGGAGCTAAATCATTTAGGGCCTTAAAAGCAAGTAATAATATTTTGTAACCGATACGGAACTTAATAGGTAGCCAGTGCAGAGACTGTAAAATTGGAGTAATATGATCATATTTTCTTGACCTGGTAAGGAATCTAGCCGCAGCATTTTGTACTATCTGTAGCTTGTTTATTGAAGATGCAGGACAACCACCTAGCAGTGCATTACACTAGTCCAGTCTAGAGGTCATGAATGCATGAACTAACTTTTCTGCATCAGAAACCCTTAACATGTTCTGTAGCTTGGCAATGTTTCTAAGATGGAAGAATGCTGTTTTTGTAACATGGGAAATATGATTTTCAAAAGATAGATTGCTGTCTAATATAACACCCATATTTTTGACTGTAGAGAAAGTAACAGTACATCCGTCTAGTTGCAAATTGTGATCCAAGGGATTCTGTGTACTGTTTTTAGGTCCAATAAGTAATATCTCTTTCTTATCTGAATTTAATAGGAGAAAATTATTGGTCATCCAATCTTTTAAATTTTTAACACACTCCGTTAGCTTAGATAGTTTAGAAGTTTCATCTGGTCTTGTTGAGATATATAGTTGAGTGTCATCAGCATAACAATGGAAACTAATCCTGTATTTTCTAATAATATTACCAAGGGGTAACATGTATAATAAAAATAGCAGAGGACCTAGAACAGATCCTTGTGGTACACCATACTTTACTGGTGATAATTGAGATGACTCCCCGTTTAAATAAACAAAGTGGTAGAGATCGGACAGGTAGGATCTAAACCATCTTAAAGCCTACCCTTGAATACCTGTATAGTTTTGTAATCAATCTATGAGTATGTCATGATCTATAGTGTCGAACACAGCACTAAGATCAAGTAAAACTAGCAATGAGATGCAGCCTTGGTCTGACGCAAGAAGCAAGTCATTTGTAATTTTAACAAGTGCAGTTTCTGTGCTATAGTGGGGCCTAAAAACTGACTGAAATTCTTCATAGATATCATATTTTTGCAAGAAGGAGCACAATTTAGCAGACACAACTTTTTAGAAATTTTTTGACATAAACGGAAGATTTGAAATGGGTCTGTAATTTGCCAGTTCACGAGGATCTAGTTTTGGTTTCTTAATAAGAGGCTTAATAACCGCTTAATAATTTAGTAATTAATAACATTTCCTTAAGTACCTAAGTAGGGCAGGGGGCACATCAGGTGAGATTATAGATTTCTGACTAACTGCTTGACTAAATATAATAAGTAACTGCTTGAGTAAATATAAAGTAAAGAAATAAGTAGAAAAATCAAATGTCAGAAGAATACTAATTAGAGGCAAACAAACAACCAATTTGCCTTTCAACCTAAATTTGAGATCATAATAAAAATCAGATTAAAGTCAGATTAAATAATAAAATGGAGTCATATTACAGTTTAACCTAGATTTAATAGCTTTGCGTGCTGAAAAGACCGAACACGCAGGAAACCTTCACCCACAATTGGATACCGTCCTTGGGCCAAATTCGTGGACTTTACAGTCCGATTTGCCAAAAGCCAGTAGTGAGCGGGCATTGTAGGAGAGCAGCAATGATCCAGTGTATTCGGTCCTCTAGTTGAACAGGATACATGTTGGTAAAAGTTCGGCAATGACCTGCCTGAGGTTGGCTTTGTTAAAGTCCCCCGTGATGATAAAGGCAGCGTCAGGGTGTTTGTTAATGTAGCCGCTGAGCACATTGTGAAGCTTAGACAAAGCCAAGCCAGTGTCTGCCTGAGGTGGAATGTAAACAGCAGTAACAATGATTGATGAAAACTCCCGGGGCAGATAGAATGGGTGGCAGATAATGAATAGATGTTCCAGATGAGGCGAGCAGGAGCACTACAGAATGGAGATATTCCTGGGGCCACACCATTTCTTGTTAATCATGAAACACACTCTTCCACCTTTGGTTTTACCGGCCTCGGCTGTTCTGTCCATCCGTAAAATAGAAGTTATCAGACGGCGTTACAGCGGTGTCCGGGACCTAGCTTCTGAGCCATGTTTCAGACAAACAAAGGATGTTACAGTCCCTTATGTCCTGCTGGAAACTTATCCTGGCTCTAAGATCGTCCATCTTATTCTCCAATGATTGGACATTAGCAAGGGTCTTCTTCTTCTTCTGTTTGTTGGTGCATTACATCCTGTGTGCATATCACCACCTACTTTTGCTGTTATGCAGTCATGATTTATTTACAATCAATTTCTTCCTTGTTTTAGCTTTTCCTATTCTTTCACACTTATAAACATAAATATTCCTACTTAAATATTTATTCTATGCTCTATCCTATTCCTTCTCCCCAGTATCCACCTGGCGCTGCGTGTTCAGCTCCAGACTAAATCAGTTGTCCAGAATAGAATAGAGCATCCGCATTCTATATTTTAGTCATGTGTCTTGTTCCTCATTGGTTATTGTCCTGTCATGTAGTTCTCAGTTCTGTTTGCTCATTGGTTGGTTCTTGACATGTGACCCTTAGTGTTTGCTATAAGTAGCCTTCATGTTGCCATTGTCTCTCGTCGTGTATTGATGTTGTAACCTGCTGTCAAAAAGTCAAGTCTTTTCGGATTAGGTTTTGTCTTTGTTGGAAATAAAAGCCGCACTTGGGTTCATTACTACGCTCGCCTCAGTGGACTAGTGTTACAGATATAAACTTGCAATTCTGACTTTTTTTGTCAGAATTGCATGATATAAATTAATTATAAAGTCAGAATTGTGAGATATAAACTCTCAATTGTGAGAAATAAAGTCAAAGTTTAAGTAAATAAAGTAAAATAAACTTGCGAGTTTATTTCTTGCAATGGGCATTTTTCTCAGAATTGTGAGTTCATATCCCTCAATTATGAATTTATAACTTGCAATTGTGAAGTCAGAATGGACAGTTTGTATCACGCATTTATGAGAAAAAGTCAGAATTGTAATATAAAAAGTCGTAATGACCTTTTTTATTTTTTAATCAGTGGCCGGAAATGAGCTTCCACTCGCACGATGAAGACTGTCTTCATACACATCAAAAACAACATTTCTTTCTACCATTTTTTCCGTCATCAACATGTTGGAGATAACTACTATCTATTGTGGAAGTCCCAAATACGCCGGAAAGCCAAACGCCGATATGTCTGGGTTCGCAGCACCATCCACTGGCTCACTCTGTGAATTTTACCTTCTCCAGGAACTCAAACCAGATGTGTCAAATTCTTTGCTGATTAGATTGCACAACAACATTTAATGTGAATTTCCTGCTCCAGTTGAAGCAAATTTGAAGCGAATATCACACATTCGCAGGCAATCACGTGGACCTATTCGAATCATTTTTGTCGCCCGGTGCGAATTCGTGTCTAATCAAGTCTTTGCATTGACTTTGTATGTACTCTCTCTCAAAAAATTCTGGTGCGCACACACCAAGGCAGTGTGCAGCGATCTTGTCAGTCAACATTAAAGAGCATCAACACAACATTCATTGTTTGAATTTGGTCCTGAAACTGACAGAATGTTAACCGAATATACACTCACTGGCCACTTTATTAGGTACACCTTGCTAGTACCGGGTTGGACCCCCTTTTGCCTTCAGAACTGCCTTAATTCTTCATGGCATAGATTCAACGTGTTGGAAACATTCCTCAGAGATTTTGGTCCATATTGACATGATAGCATCACGCAATTGCTGCAGATTTATTGGCTGCACATCCATGATGCAAATCTCCCGTTCCACCACATCCCAAAGGTGCTCTACTGGATTGAGATCTGGTGACTGTGGAGGCCATTTGAGTAAAGTGAACTCATTGTCATGTTCAAGAAACCAGTCTGAGATGATTTGAGCTTTGTGACATGGTGCATTATCCTGCTGGAAGTAGCCATCAGAAGATGGGTACACTGTAATCATAAAGGGATGGACATGGTCAGCAACAATACTCAGGTAGGCTGTGGTGTTTAAATAATGCTCAATTGATACTAAGAGGCCCAAGGTGTGCCAAGAAAATATCCCCCACACCATTACACCACCACCAGCAGCCTGAACCGTTGATACAAGGCAGGATGGATCCATGTTTTCATGTTCTTTACCCCAATTTCTGACCCTACCATCTGAATGTTGCAGCAGAAATCAAGACTCATCAGACCAGGCAACATTTTTCCAATATTCTATTTTCCAATTTTGGTGAGCCTGTGCGAATTGTAGCCTCCGTTTCCTGTTCTTAGCTGACAGGAGCGGCACCCGGTGTGGTCTTCTGCTGCTGTAGCCCATCTGCTTCAGGATTTGATGTGCTGTGCTTATTCTGCATACCTTGGTTGTAATGAGTGGTTATTTGAGTTACTGTTGCCTTTCTATCATCTCTAACCAGTCTGCCCATTCTCCTCTGACATCAACAAGGTATTTTCGTTCACACAACTGCCGCTCACTGGATATTTTCTCTTTTTCGGACCATTCTCTGTAAACCCTAGAGATGGTTGTGCGTGAAAATCCCAGTAGATCAGCAGTTTTTGAAATACTCAGACCAGCCTGTCTTCACCAACAGCCATTCCACATTCAAAGCCACTTAAATCCCCTTTCTTCCCCATTCTGATGCTCGGTTTGAACTTCAGCAAGTCGTCTCCACCACATCTAGATGCCTAAATGCATTTAATTGCTGCCATGTGATTGGCTGATTAGCAATTTGTGTTACCAAGCAATTGAACAGGTGTACCTAATAAAGTGGCCAGTGAGTGTATATGTAAACATTTTTTTTTTATTGTCCAAATTTTATTGTGTCAAGTCAAGTCATGCAACAATACAAATTGTGACAAAGCAACTGCACAAAAGCATAGTGTCTGCAAGATTTAATTTTCAGTTCTTTCATTATTGAATTCAGAATGGCATGATGTTTCAATCAAGTCGAAGCTGGAAATTAAGTGTCCCCAACCTTGGTGACAGAACGGACCTTGGGATTTAGGGCTTACATTTCAAATCTGGACTGTGGACACAGCAGAGAAAGTAACTGTCAAAAAGAAATGAGAGATAATTTGGCTTTTTCAGTGTGTATCCTTATGACGTGGGCCTCACTGTCTCTGTGGGATCATGGTCAGGGTAGGCGAAATAATGCTCAATTGATACTAAGGCCCAAGGTGTGCCAAGAAATGTGTCAAGGCAGGATGGATCCATGTTTTCATGTTCTTTACCCAATTTCTGTGAATGTTGCAGCAGAAATCAAGACTCATCAGACCAGGCAACAGGTGAGCCTGTGCGAATCCTCTAAGCTGACAGGAGCGGCACCCGGTGATCTGCTGCTGTAGCCCATCTGCTTCACTGTGCTTATTCTGCATACCTTGGTTGTAATGAGCAGTGACCTTCTGACATCAACAACGGCCGCTCACTGGATAAGAAAGAGATGGTTGTGCAGACTTTTTGAAATACTCAGACCAGCCTGTCGCCACTTAAATCCCCTTCTTCCCCATTCTGATGCTCGGTTTGAACTTCAGCAAGTCGTCTCCACCACATCCTAAATGCATTACGCCATGTGATTGGCTGATTAGCAATTTGTGTTACCAAGCACAGGTGTTAATAAAGTGGCCAGTGGGTATAGTAAACATTTTTTTTTTACAAATTTATTGTCCAACTGCTTTACCTCAGAGAAGCTTGTCAAGTCAAGTCAATTTATATAGCGCTTTTAACAATACAAATTGTGACAAAGCAACTGCACAAAAGCTCAATAATGTAAAATGACAAGATTAAACACTCAATTTTCAGGGCATTTCATTATTGAATTCAGTGATGGGTCTGTCAATCAAGTCGACGATATTGCTGGAAATTAAGTGTCTCCATTGGTGACTAGGTCAGTCGGGGGGGCCATTTCTCCTCTGGCCAGAGCAGTTCAATTCCAACTGCTGCAAAGTCTGATTAGGGCTCAACTGTTTCTCTTTTCCTGTTGGCTGTCTAGGTGACACTGGGGGTCTGTGTCTGGGCTCATCTAGTCCTGGTCTTCGCTGACGTTCAGGGCTGTAGAGGTCGTCTCTAGGTGCTGATCCACCATCTGATCTGGTGAATGCAGTGACCTCGGAATAAGAAAGAAACAGACTAATATTAGCGTAGATGTCAATCCTTTTACGATGTAACAAGTACATCGTGTTTTATGGGAAGTGTTCCGGTTCCGGTTGATCTAATTAATGCAGCCTAACAATCCTTTAGCGGATTTGAATAATGGAAGTGTATTAGTGCATTATGTGTACGCCAGGTTAAAGAGATGGGTCTTTAATCTAGATTTAAACTGACAGAGTGTGTCTGCCTCCCGAACAGTGTTTGGTAGATTGTTCCAGAGTTTGGGCGCTAAATAAGAAAAAGATCTGCCGCCCGCAGTCGATTTTGATATTCTAGGTATTATCAAATGGCCAGAGTTTTGAGAACGCAGCGGACGTGAAGGACTATAATACGATAAGAGCTCGCTCAAATACTGAGGAGCTAAACCATTCAGGGCTTTATAAGTAATTAACAAGATTTTAAAATCTATACAATGTTTAGTAGGGAGCCAGTGTAGTGTTGACAGAACCGGACTAATGTGGTCATACTTCCTGGTTCTAGTAAGAACTCTAGCTGCTGCATTTTGAACCATCTGTAATTTGTTTATTAAGCGTGCAGAACAACCACCCAATAAAGCATTACAATAATCTAACCTTGAGGTCATAAACGCATGAATTAATATTTCTGCATTTGACATTGAGAGCATAGGTCTCAGTTTAGATATATTTTTAAGATGAGTATCATATAGCCTAGTGTGTATATATAGCCTAGCTTTTCTGAGTTAAATGTCTTATGTCTTTCTGTGGTATGGCCTATGAGCCTAGGTTTAGAAATAACATGTTATTTTTTTAAGGCTTAGCTGCCTCCAACATTTATTTAAAACTAAACAGTGATGTAAACGCAATCTGATATTCAGAGTAATCCACTTACCCAAGATGAATAACCCAAGACCTCATCCAGACTACATTGGTCATCCTTAAAAGTCGATATGAAATAAAAAATTAGCCTATTTATTTTGTTAATTCAGTTCCTGGTCTTATTGTGTATGATTCATCAGTGCACGTTATTCTAAAGAGAGAAATGTTTGTCTTTGTGATCTTTTATCAAAGTGTAATCAGTGTGTCATGTGACTAATGACTGTAGCTTATATACCATAAAGTCTTGTCTTATATGTTTTTCTCTAAATATCCTTTTTGTGTCAGATTATGAAAGTAAAATTTTTGCATGTTGGCTTTAAAAACCTTTGAAACAACTAAAATATTATATTTAATTATTCAAATACACATGTTGTCATCCTGAGCATGTTTGTTAGTGAATGATCTTGGCAGAGGTCACTTGACACTCGCTCTGATCTTGGCAGAAGAAGGTCTTTATTCACACGCACACACATCTACAGCCGCCCCACCTCCACCATCCCACCCCCGGCATGCCTGCCCAGGTTACACAAGCCCATGAAATTGCAGTTGTGTCACTTGGAACCAAAAGTGTCAAGAGGAATTAATGATAAAGTGACAGGCTTCACAAAATGGTGATTGAGAAATAAATAAATATCGAGGCCAGACCTTTCCAGCCCCCCTCCTCTAATCCTTTATTTTAATTTTCACGTTTGGCGCTGGCGTGTCACCCGATAAGCCGGTCCAATATTCTCACGCTGGCTCAGCCGTGAGTTTCTCAGCTGATGCTCTGCTTCCCTGCCAGGGAGGACGGGCACCGTCTGGCATTTGGAGAGCTCTGTGTGTTCCAGATGGGTTGAGTGGGTCAGGTTTGGCCTGTATTAGACAAAATAGAGGAAAACAAATATTAACCTTTTACTCAAACCCATACCTAGTAAATCCAGAGAAACTGAGAATTTTTAAATAGTCTCTTAATTTTTTCCAAAACTGCAAACATTACACTTATAAATATTATATTTTAAATTGAAATTATTTTTTAATGGTTACAATATTTAAATTATATTATTAATATTATAATTAAATATTTACATATTTGTAAGGCAGGAATTGACAAAAGCAAAAAATTAAACAAAGTAAAATGCAAAACCTACAAAACAGCGAAAGAAAGAAATAGTTGCATAAATTAATTAACATACTCGGTTGAGATATGGGAACGAGTACTGCGTCGAGTATCGACGCTGTATGGGAACCAGTCCAATCACGCCGTACTATGACGTGGAACGACTCGAAACCAAGACTCATGTGGGATTAGGCCCAGTCAATAGAATACACCAAGCACAGGGTGAGCCTTGAGGGTCATCCGTGGCCTGGGTGTCATCCCGTAAGAGATACCTGGTGTCCATACAGTTATGAACAGACCAAGCAAAAGAGGGGCTTGAACAATGTTGGTCAAGTGAACCCGGAAGATTGCTTCTTAAGCAGAAAGGACTCTGGCCTGCAAGATAGGGACATCCAGGTTGTATGACCTTACAAATGGGGAAGGCGAGGACCAGCCGGCCACCTCACAAATGTCTGAAATGGACACCCCACTGGATCATGCCCAGGAAGAGACGATGCCTCTGGTGGAATGGGCTCTGACTCCGATGGGGCACTACAACCCCAAGGAGGAGTAAGCTAATGTGATAGCATCGGAAAGCGCTATGACCTGGGCTCTGAATGGAGTGGAGAGCACCTTAGGTACATAACCCAGCCTTGGTTTCAGGACGACCTTGGAGTCGTTAGGCCCGAATTACAGGCAAGCAGCGTTTACGGAAAGGGCCTGCAGGTCTCCTACTGGCTTGACCGACGCCAGTGCTAACAGCAGGGCGGTTTTCAACGAGAGTACTCTGAGGCTCAAGGATTGTAATGCTTCAAACGGGGGCCCCTTTAGAGCCCTTAGTACTGTTGGTAAGTCCCAAGGTGGAACTGTACGAGGACGCGGGGATTCATTCTCCTGGCGCCTCTTAAAAATGTAATTACCGCACTATCTCTGCCCACCGATCTATAAAGGATCTATTTCAAAGTGATCATTCTGAACGACCTTTTCATCAAGGTGTAATTCAGTAGTCTCAGATCTAGAATAGGTCGCAGGCTGCCGTCTTTTTTGGGGACAAGGAAGTAGCGGCTGTAAAGCAGATTCATCACCTCTGCATGGAGGACTTGGGCGTCCTTGCTGCGCACTGTGGTGGCGAGCACACCGCGGAAGAGCAGTGGTCTTCGAGCGAATTGAAGAGTATAACCTTGTCTTATCCTAGTCATTACCCACGCTGACACACCGGGGATGGCCTGCCAGGCCTTGGCCCACGTGGCAAGGGGTTGAAACGGTTGTGCAGACTGGCTGTATAAGGGCAGGATGCTATGGTAGGCATAAAAAGATTTTTGCTCTCTTTTTGAAAATGTATTTTTTTTATTTTGTCCGCTATCACAGCGGTCGGATACCTGGGCGCTATAGCAGTAGCGAAACTCTGGTCCCTCCTCTTTCTGCCTGGCTGATCAGCAGGATTTCTGAGGTGCCGGATCCAAGACGATCTTGGGCCGGGGTCCGTGGCGCTTTGGAAAGGGGTAGCATCGTGCCGAGCGTGAGCGCCCTCTATCTCGCCGACCCTTAGGAGGTCGGGGCTCAGGGGTGGTTGGCGTTGGTTTAGCTGTCTGCTGAGTCGGCGCAGGTCTGGGGCGACTGGAAGCAGAAGAAGAGCTCGTGCGCTTAGGGAGGAAGTGTTGCATCGCCCAAGACGACTTCTGAGCCTCCGTGAAGCGTTCAGCAAAGCCCTCCACAGCTGGTCCAAACAGGCTGCCTGACGAAACCGGAGCGTTGAGGAAGGGAACTTTGTCCGCCTCTTTCATCTCCATCATCGTGAGCCAGAGGTGGCGCTCCAACACTATCAGGCTGGACATTGTACGCCGATAGCCTGGGCGGTGACTTTGGTGGCACATAGAGCCAGATCTGTTGCACTCCTCAGGTCCCTGAGTGAGGCTGTATCCAGACCGGCTTCCTCATTGGCGAGCATCTTGGCCTGGAAGACCTGGAGCAAAACCATAGAGTGTAGCGCACAAGCCGCTTGTCCAGCCGCCGAGTAGATATGTCCAGCGAGTGCAGATGTGGCTCTGCATGGCTTGGACGGATGGCTCGCCCTCGCCTTCCATCCGATAGCTGTGGGCGGGCAGAGATGTGCGGCCAAAGACTCATCCAGAGGAGGCAGGTGCTTGTGTCCCTTTTCTTCAGCGCCGTCAACCGATGTAAGAGCAGCTGAAGCAGAAGAACGAATGCGAGACGAGTAGGGGGCGCGTCACGATTTTGTGAGCTCATCGTGTACTTCGGGCAAGAAGGGGGGCAAGCATTGGCGGAGGGCCTGATGGCGCCCCGGAAGAAACCACTCGTCCAGCCTGCTGCGAGATGGCTCCTCAGGCGCAGACCATTCAAGCCCGAGCTCGTTGACAGCCCTCGTCATAACATGGATGAGCTCTTCATCCGCTCGGAGTCTGGCGTTGCATGAAGCAGATGACGGCAAGAGGGCGGGGTCAGTCACAGAGCCAGATATCTCTTCCGCGTCTGAAGCATCCAAGGCTATCATCCAATTCATTGTCACTCACACCGAACGAGATCATGTCGCTCGCAGCCGGTGTCGAGGGGCGGAGTCGGTCTCTGAAAACAAAGCTACCCGTGAGCACAGAGAGGCAAGACTGAAACTCTCGCAATGAGAGCAGACAGCCCCAGCGCAGCATCAGCGTGGGATTTCCCCAAGCATGACACCCACTCAGCGTGAGTGTCATCAGCGTGCAGGGGAGACCTGCACGCCTTACAATGATGGTGCGGCATTTGCAACAACACATTGAAATTTGCTCTTTTAGTGAGGCTCTTTGGATCGACGCCGGATGGCTGCAGGGCATGACCGAGTCTGCAAGCTGGTTGCTCGAGAGGTCCTAATCCGAGGACCTCTTGAAACGCTTGAGGTGTTTTCAACGGCGTATCCCGGCATCAGCGAAGAAGGGTGTTCGTCGCTGAAGAGAAGAAATCTGAGATGCGGTGGCAGAGCAGTTGATTATATAGCCAGACAACCCTTCCCCGCCGTGTATTGGTTAGTTTTTTAATCCTACACGAACCAATCGATGTGCAGTTATAACTGCGTGATTGAAATAGGTTTCAGTTGAAGAGGAATTTTTTTTTCCCATACAGCGTCGATACACGATGCAGTACGAGTGAAATATCGAAAGGGAACCAATTTTATTGTGAGTGCCCCACAATGTAGGCTATTTCAGGTTTTATTCTATAAAAGGTCTGATAACATTTCTTCCAAAATTCTAATAAAATTATTGTCGTTGTTATGTAATATTTTTATTTACAATATAATTTTTATAATTATATTACTATTTTATAATATTTAAAATATATATTTTATGTAAAATTTAAAACATTGAAAAATGTTTGTGTGAGGCTTAGTTTGACTAGTCAATCTTTCTTTGACGCTTTGATGTTTGATTACAGTATTTTTTTTTGCTTCTGCCAATTTATCTTAGTCTTACAGTATTTGTTTAATTATAATATTAATGAAAACTTTTTTAAATATATATGTATTTATTAGTGCTGTCAAGTGATTAATCACATCCAAATAAAAGTTTTTGTTTACATAAAATATGTACAGTGCTCAGCATAAATGAGTACACCCCCTTTAAAAAGTAACATTTTAAACAATATCTCAATGAACACAAAAACATTTTCCAAAATGTTGACAAGACTAAGTTTTAATATAACATCTGTTTAACTTATAAACATGAAAGTAAGGTTAATAATATAACTTAGAGAACAAAAGTTTCAGTTTTACTCAAATTAGGGTGATGCAAAAATGAGTACACCCCACTGAAAGTCTCTGGAGCAAAGCTAAATTTTAGACTACAAATGTCTAATTTAACAAGAATTCAACCACAGGTGAGTCTAATTATTCATTAAACAGGTGACAGTTGACTATAAAAGGGTGTTACTTAAAGAAAACCCCTTCCCATTTCATGCTGTCAGCAATGGCACCACATGGAAGAGAAATGTCACAAGATTTATTTGTAGAAAATTTATTTATACAAGAAAGGTGAAGGCTACAAGAAGATCAGCAAAGCTTTACTTATCAGTCAGAATACTGTAGCAAAAGTGGTACAAACATTTAAAAAAGATGGAACTGCAACCATCTCACAGAGACGTCCAGGTCGTCCACGGAAGTTAACACTTCGTCAGGAGCCTCTTCTGATGAGAAGGGTTGAAGAAAATCGACATGCAAGTTCACTGCAGTTATCTAAAGAAGTAGAAAGCCAAACTGGGGTGACTATTTCCCGTGACACAATACGGCGTACACTGCAGAGGAATGGCATGCATGGGTGCCGTCCACGAAAGAAGCCTCTCCTAAAGCCCAGGCACAAAAAAGCCCGCCTAGAGTTTGCCAGGGCCCATGCTGACAAAGATGAAGACTACTGGGACTCCATACTCTGAAGTGATGAGACCAAGATAAATGTTTTTGGAACTGATGACTTCAAAACTGTATGACATCGCAAAGGTGAGGAATACAAAGAAAATGCATGGTGCCTACAGTGAAACATGGTGGTGGCAGTGTCCTTATGTGGGGCTGCATGAGTGCTGCTGGTGTCGGGGAGCTGCATTTCATTGATGGCATCATGAATTCACAAATGTACTGCTCTATACTGAAAGAGAAGATGCTACCATCACTCCGTGCCCTTGGTCGTCGTGCACTTTTCCAACATGACAATGATCCTAAACACACATCTAAGGCCACTGTTGGATTTCTGAAGAAGAACAGGTGAAAGTGATTCAGTGGCCAAGTATGTCTCCTGATCTGAACCCAATCGAACACCTATGGGAATTCTGAAGAGACAAGTTGAGCATCACTCTCCATCCAGCATCCAATCTCTAAAAGAGGTAATTCTTGAAGAATGGAAAAAGATAGATCTGGCAAAATGTCGCCAACTTGTTCATTCCATGCCTAGAAGACTTGGTGCTGTCATTAAAAATCATGGAGGCCATACAAAGTACTAGATTTAGTAGTTTTTGTTGTGGGTGTACTCATTTTTGCATCACCCTAATTTGAGTAAAACTGAAAAATGTGTAATCTAAGTTATATTATTAACCTTACTTTCATGTTATAAGTTAAATAGATGTTATATAAAACTTAGTCTTAGTCTTGTGTTCATTGAGATATTGTTTAAAATTTTACTTTTCAAAGGGGGTGTACTCATTTACGCTGAGCACTGTATGTGTGCTGTGTATATTTATTATGTATATATAAATACACACACATGCATGTATACATTTCAGAAAAATATGTTAAGTTTATATATTAAATATTGTTATTTATAATAGACATGTAAATACGTGTAAATATTTTCCAAATATATAATGTATGTGTGTGTATTTATATATACAATAAATAAAACACACATAAATTATGCAAACAAAAACTTTTATTTTGTATGCGATTAATCGTTTGACAGCACTAATATATATATATATATATATATACACACACACACAATTTTTTATTATATGTTTATATTTACAAAATAGTAAAATAAAATGTATCTAAATATAAATACATATTCAATATATAATCTCTCAATTCAGTAAAGAATCGAGCACATAAAAGCACCTTAGAAAACAACCTAACATCATGCTGGTATGTTAATGTGCACAAACACAACATATTTTCTTTAGAAAAATTTAAATATCTATTAATTTATTGAGCAATTTATTGTGTTGAATGGATTTCAGCATGTGACACCGCAGCTCACGGCTGTCACCGCTGTGATATGTCATGTGAACCACCCGTATCTTTGCTGTACAGTCTCAGAATAATGTCTGCGAGCATAATCAGCCGTACAACCATAACCATAATGGCTCAACGCGAGGCCTCCATACACGCACACAGAGAAAGCCCACATGTAAGACCCCAACTCAAGTCGACGAGGAAAGAGTCTTATCTGGGTGTTGGATGTAATCCGCTCCATGTCTGCCAATCCACTTAAAACAGGGCAGTCTGCGTGAAATGAACAGCACCTGTTCAGCATCACCTTGTCTTGTGAGTTTACAAGCGGGTTTGGGGCTTGTGAGTTTGTACATGTGTGGTTTGTGCCTCAGATGCAGCTCACACTGAGAGCCGTGAGTCACTATACTGGATCATTGCTAACGCTTTGTGTTTTAAAGCATTTGGCATCCGTCTGATGAAATGCAATGAAGAGACAAGAAACAATGAGCAAGGCTGAAAAGATGTAAATGGCTCCTGTTAATAAGATAAACGCTGAAATGAGTCCCGGGGATCACAGTAGGCTCATTGCGAAGATCACTTGGCCGGTGGAGAGGCATTAAATGCAGGTTCGTGCAGCTCCAACACAGCTATCAGGAAACAGTTGGAGGCCACTCACAAACCAGTTCAGGCTCAGAAGATGATATTAAGTTCAGTTCTTTCATTTGCTGATGAGAAAAGCAGAGTGTTTTCTACTAGTCTCCTCTGAAGAAAATCAGGGTTGCTTTTTCTGTGTAAAACTCTCTGCCATGAGGGTTGCTATGCGGTTGCTAGGGTGGTTGATTATACGCCCAAAAGAGCCAACAAATGTGTGTCTATGATGTTCTGGCCTCTAAATATGGCTCAGTTCCCTCTATGTAAATCTAGGGGAATTACAATGCTTTGAAAAGAAAAACCAGTAAGCCACATGATTTGCAGAATCATTCATGTTTAAAATTAAGTTTTATTTAATTACATATAATTTGTCAGTTGTTTTCTTCACTGACCCTTTCTATAATATATATATATGTGTGTGTGTGTGAGTGTTTTATATAAATATATTTTTATTAGGAATATATATATATATATATATATATATATATACATACTGACCAAAATTATAAATGCAACAGTTTAAACCAGTCAGTATATATATATGGAAATTATATGTATACATTTTCATTACAAATTACAATATTTAATATTTTTAGATATTTTATGAAAAATATGTAGATACATTACATATCTGTATACATACAATTACAAAGTCTATGTGTTCTATACATATATACATTTTTACGATTATATATATATATATAATATATTTGAAGTTCTGTTTTCACTTGAACCTTTCTATAAAATGTATTTTTTTATATAAATATATTATTTTTAGGCTTAGGGTTGAGTTAGAGTTAGGAAAATGTGGAAATTTTATAACATGTATAAATGATAATTACAATGTTTTTTTAATAGATATTTAATAAAAATCTATATCTTAAAATCTCTATATATATATCATTTTATGTTTTTAATATATTGATCAGGCAATGTACTGTTTCTCATATGACCTATAGGAGGCGGTGTTTCTACATTGTCAAAAGTAAGAGGTCTCTTGGCCTCGGTCCTGCTTTGTTCCAGCATCCCGTGTATGTCACCCAAAGGGAATTTATTGAGCACTGTGAGGAAGACAAGTCCAATATAGGAGACACCTCCTATAACAACATCCTCCATTTGGGGGCACAATGGCAAAAGCCGACAGACTAAAAAGGATGCACTTGGTTTACGACAAGCACACTCACACACGCTGCCACTATCTCCAACTGGAATGATACTGCACAAAAGCTCGAACACTGACTCTATTGACTGCTCATCGGTGGCGTAACTCAATCGGCGTAAGAATGCAAACGGGCGGTGGGATGGGGGCGAGATATGGAGAGACGGGTAGGGCTCTCATTTGTCAGGCCGCAGTGCATCAGTGGAGCATGAACGGCACACACAAACCATGAGGGCTCAGCCCTGACACCCACTGTCAGGGTGCAGTCACAGTCCTGGCCCCAGGCATGGGGGAGGGTTAAGAGCCAAGGCCACTGGGAGAGTTAATGATGCCTGACCGGTGGGACACACACACACACACACACACACCTGCTTGGTGTCCTCCACCGCTGTGCATCGCTCCCTCAGATAGGAAGATCCTGTTCGGGATACTGCTGATGTGGACTGTGCTGAGTTTTGGGGTTTTGCTGCAATGTCTCAGGTTTTGCTCGCTGAGAGGGATCCGTGAGACTGCTAAAAAGGCAGTAAGAGAGACCAGGAAGTTTAACAGACAGCCAAGATCACCTGCAGTTATTGCAAATATGTAAAATGATAACACATGAAGGTAAAAATAAGGCCTGTTTCTTGTTGCGGGTTAGCAATGCATAAGGCTGCGGCTCAGAAAGTATAAATAAAATGCTCTGTAAACATATTTATGACCACATCCTTTTGGTTTTTATTAAGAATTATAAAATAATAAAGTGAACTACTCCCCCTTTGTGTTAAAAAAGACGTTAGTTTGGCTTGATTCAAATGCTACATGCAAACAAACACTTATCTGACTTAATCCAGACAAATTAAGTAATTTAATGTTTGATGATGATGAAGTAATACTTGATGTTGTAAACCATTTTCTATATAGTTTGAAATTGAAGTGTGAAATCAGAACATGAGAAGTCTAAAAAAGGCTAATAAATAAAAATACAGGTGCTGTTAACTCTTTAGCTATTTTGCTAACTTCAACCTCACACCATTTCTCGACGAAACCCCTCTAAACACAGCTGACCTGATATCAGCACACAAAATGATTGGCAGACAGAGAATTTTTCTGATTTGCTAGTTTTATGACAGGATTTATTCAAAAAATAAAACATTGCAGTAAAGCAGTCTATAGTACTGGAGAAAGCTATCTGTTAGCTTTCCCATTCATTTCAATAGGAGATGCTCATCTATATAACTTCTGAATTGAGATGCTTCTCACAACTGTTTAATAGCAACACGGCTAACAGTATCATGATAACTGCTGTGGTCTCAAAGGAGACCAATTTCTGACATTTGAGGCATGTTATTTTTTTAAGCTAGCTTAAGATTGGTGGCATAAGGGAGTAGACATTCAAATAAACGGATAACTTGTGCTCTTCTGCTGTGTTTACAGTGGACTGGATTCAGGTTGGATCCAGACTGACCGCAGCATGGATCCCTTCTTGCTGGAACATCACCCAAAGCGGACATAATTACTGGCCAGCTGGGTTGGGGTTTTAAAGGCATGCGTAAATATACAGCGCCTCGGTGAAACGTTCTGTGGGTCATCCACATATAAATCAAGGGAAACACACATACACAAACAACCAAATGCTGGACCGCGGCGGCTCATGCTGGTGAGTTTTTTAGGGATTCTGTTGGGAGTAAACACAGAAGATGTCTAGAGTGCCACGCATGTGTGGACTCATTACATTTTCACAGTTAAATTAAATAGCAAGAAAATTACTAAAAAGCAACTATAGGAACTAACGTATCCTGCATAGTTTGGAAGCAGTGCTCACATTTACATATTCAGCAAATTTCATAGCCGAAATCATTTCAATAAGCATCCAAGATTTTTGTTACCCGAAGCTGTGCTTCATGCATCGCTACGCCATTGTAAAAAAAGGAAAAAAAATGACATTTTGCCCATTACTATCGCTTAATGCGACCTCACCTTTAATAGTTTGCGAGAAAGCCTTAATTGCTGTGTTGATTCATAATACAGCTGCTAAAACATTGCAACATTTTTTTTCAAAACTCGGTGGCCACTGGATGGAAATCGCCTCACGGATTACCACCAATGGGTTAACATAAGGACACTTCGAAGGGACTTTTCGGCATGTTGACTTACAGATGTATTTTGTTAGGTGCCAAAAGCGAGCATGAGATAGAATAATAATCTCCGAAAGGTTCCAGCCGAGGTCATGCCTCAAATATAAACCTCAAGCAAATAACCGGCCGCATTATTCACCAAACGCACAGCACATGGAGAACCGAGAGAGATCATGTTTCCCCGAAGTCCGTTCTCTGGGCCTCAGCACCTGCCAGCATTCACACTTTCCCCTCTCTCCCCATCCAAGTGCCATTAAGCAATGGGAAGCCATTGATTGTCGCCCCGGTTCTAAAACACTGGTGGCAATTAAAGGGTATCGTGCTGCGTCCATGCCTTAGGCGACTCATTGCCATTCAGCGTCCAGCAGGACCATCAGAGCCTGGTGTGACCAATACTTCTCTCCTCCTGACCAACTCTTTGATTAATGCTAATTTCTTGGTGGACGGCAGGGCTGTAATCCCACTCACTAATTACTCGCTCGTTATGGGGCCAGGCGTGGTTCGGGCCCTCCATCACCTTGGGCTTTGTTACCTCCGCTTTAGCCGTGGCCAGGGGAGGTGTGGATGCCTCCATGCCCATTCATGTATCACATTAGTGGGCTGGACTCAATACTGGACTCCTCTGAGGGGTATTATTCAAGTAATGTGTGATACACAGACCAGAAACCGGGTAATTTATCCAATGAGGGACTGCGAAATCCAAAAGCCAGCCATTTGGCAAAGGGATATGGTAGTATGTGATGGCCACATACAATATAAATCACTGTTTGGATGAAATATAGATGTGCTTTTCAGAAGAAAATAATGGAAACTATAGTTGCATTGCGGCAAATCCTCTGTTAAGTGATAAAACAGTTCACTAGTCATTATAATATATAAAATAAACAAAGCACTAATTTCAAAGCTACTTAGCATGAAAATATCAGAGTGTGAAGTGTTATTATTTGAGAACTGTGTGATAAAAGTTTGTATGAACGATTTCTGTACTACTCCCTGACACGTTAAATTCAAAACTGCATATTAGCATTCTACTCTTCCTATTTTAGCATATTTTTATGGCATACAGAGTAGTCCAGTTCCTGAACGAATAACTCTAATGAGTCAGTTCTATGTAGTAAACCAAAAACATACAGCACAACCAATGTTATTCCCAAACAAATTACTTAATTACAAAAAAAATGGAACTGTAATCAGTTACAGTTACTAAGAAAAAATGTTAATTAAATTACAGTTACATATGAAAAAGTTAACGATTACAAAGAGGGTAACATCTGAATATTCTCTGCCAAAAGCTATGTTGAATAATATTAATTTGCTTTGCATGTTTTTGATGTGTACAATGCCTCCTGCCATTTAAAGGCCGTTTAGTATTGAAATGCTATTCTGATGCTTTTGATTGGTTCTCTTGTATGAATTTGCAGTGCAGCACGTCTCCCAATTACAGTACATCATTCCACAATCCACATTGCTGCTAAAATCTTTAGGTTACATCCATGAGAGCTGTCACCATGACGAGTAATAAAAATGCATTCCAGTGCTGGAAATGTAAAAATCAGAATGATCTCAAAGTAAAAATGCATGCTAAAGTCTGATTTTGTGGTGGCTGTGCTTTAAAATGAAATCATTACAATCTTATTTCAAGTGAAGGAGGATTTTGAAAAGTCTGACAGTAGTGTTGAGTACTGGTTAAGGCTGCCTGGTTTGAATGTTTGAAAATGAATAGCAATTGAGAACATTCATTAGAAAAAAGTAATAAAATGTAATCAGTTATTTTACTTATACATTTTGAATAGGGTAACTTGTAATCTGTAACCTATTACATTTCCAAAGTAACATTCCCAACACTGCTAAATGTGCTAAATACTTTTTGTAGTGAATCAAACACTTACAGCAACTAAATGTCTTATTTAATAAGTGTTTTTTTTCAATATGGCTAATATGCATTTTATCAGTGTAGCGTGAAGAATGAAATGTTACCACATATCCTATACGTTTGTAAGGGAATTCAGTTGAGTATTGTGCACTTTTCTGCTGAGAGTTTACCACTTTTTTACTTTGATATGAGACAGCTGGAGAGGCTGTAATGGCAGAAGTGCTCTTTTATTTTAGGATTTGGCCAGCGTGCTGACCCGCTGTTATGCCAGACAGCACATCTAATTCTTCCAATTGACAGAACTGACACGAGCCAAAGACACAGACGATGAGAGTTCAAGAAAATCCAAGAAAGATACGCAGCAAAAGAATTTAATAAAAAATGCTCGAACTATAAGTGACGGCAAACCAAAGGAAGAATAGACAAAACATAGGAAATCGTGGACAAGAGAGGCCTAAAGTGGCTACAAGCTGTTCCACTGATCTCCACATGAATATCTCTTTTTTTAAAAACCCTGGTCTGCAATTTCCAGTTTAATAGCAGTGCCTGAGGCGATAATATGATAATAGGCTTGCTATCACCCAGGGCGAACTTTTCTCTGCCACGGAGAGGCCTGCCCCGTCCTGCCGGGAGCCCTTTGATTAACGAGCCACGGTAATCCCGGACACGCAGTACAGACTTGGGACGGGAGCTTTCATTTGTGTGGCGAACACAAAAGGCACAGGTGTAATTGTTGCTTTGCCGCCAATGATTAAAACTTTTTAAGTGCCACCTCCTCCAAGGCCGAAATGAACTTACTTAACCATCTTATATAACTCCACAGTGAAATTTAAACAAACAAATGGGAAGAGGAAAAATAATCTCTGACTGCTTTTGTCTCCCTTCGTGTTTGTGTTTTTGCCAAACCTCAGACTTTCTGATGTTCCTGATTTATTTAAGCTTCAGGTCGCCTCGAATCTGGACATTTTTAATGAACTCCATCTTCTGTCTTTCTTTTAACCTAACATCTTCTTACATCTTACTAAGAAATACAGTATTATTGCAGCGACAACTGATATTTTTATGTATTTTATTTAAGTAGCCTGCTATACTGCTATAAAGATTTCATTGATTTTCATTACAAGCTATGAGATTTTTTTATTTTTTTTTTTTGTCTGAGAATATGAATATCAGCAACTTGCACTGAATATTGTGTGTGTGTGTGTATTTCAGGTTGGGCCTTTGAATAAAATTGTGTTTTTTCTTCCTGGCTTATGAGCTATATTTCTCATATCTTACTACATGAGCTATAAAAGCTTGCTGTATCAAATATGATACAAAATACACATATGCACATTTAAAAAAAAATGTTTTGTCTAAAGGTTCAATAAACTGTTATATTGCAAAAAAAAAAAATTTTCTGACCAGAATTACCATATTTTTCTAAGCAGGCGTGACTAAGATGAGCCACAAAACATTTTGTTGACCTTCTGACCTTTCTAATGCTGCGCTGAGGCGTGTAGTAGCCCCACCCACACTGCAATCTTATTGGTCCAAAACAGCCCAAATATGTTCTGATTGGCTGTGACTCTGTCGTTTCACGTTCATTGTGGAGACAAACTACTTAAAATATATTTGGATCTCATTACATCATGCCAGGCCTGCGTTCAGCCCCGACAAAACGGTGCAAAACGTTTTTTTAAATGGAAACGGTGGTGCGTTGAACACCCTGTTCTGATGACGCAAGTGTTGCAAATATGGCAGCTGAGAAGGCCATTCTTTGTGATCTTTTTGAAGAATTTTCAAAGCCTGATGAAATCGGTATAAATACGTGTTTAATACTGCAAAATACGCTCGATGTTCCAGTCACTGCCCTTGCCGTCCAGAATAAAAGAGAACATCCCAATCGAGTGAAGGGATTTGTGGAAACTGTGGTTCCTAATTATTGTGATCCAACATTTGCCTGGCATTTCAGGATGAAAAGACAAACATTTCAGGCCCTTTTTTGTGCAATTCAAAGTGTGCTACACACAGGTGAGTGGGCCTGTACAAACCACCTGTAGTAACACACTCTCCTCTATTTGCACTAGACATTTTCACACACTACTGTGTGTACATAACCCCACAAAAGACTCCGTAATATATGCATGTTTACATGCTCACGCACTACAAATCACCTTACACTGTTCCCCAGCCAGCTGCTTGAATGTTTCTCTTTTTGCACATGTAGAGTATTTGTGAGGCATTTGCACAGTTTGTATTTTTTTTTTAGTTTATGTATAGGTAACCACTTTTATATATAGCATATGTATAGTCAAATCTGACAGTAGGTTAGTTTTGTATAGGTTTATACTGTTTTACTTCATTGTTGTATGTCTGTATTCATGTGCGGCAGTCCTCTCAGTCCTGTGAGGCACGACATTTCATTCCACTGTATGTCCACACATGTAGCGGAATGACAATAAAGCTCACCTTGACTTGACTTGAAGGATAATCCACTTCTTACCTCCGAGACTGCGTTATGATCTATATGACCTTATTATTTTTATTGTGAGTATTATTAGGCTTATCATTATTGCTGATCACTGTTGTTGTGCTATGATAATGTAATATTTACCATTATATAATCAGAGGAGTATAGAAAAGTTTATGAAAGTGTACTCCACAATACAATTGCAAAATATATAAATATGTATAGTATTTTTATTTTACATGAATCACATGGACACATTGTGCGAGCTTTAATACCACGTGGTTTCTATACATGTTGCTGCTGATTGGGCTGACATTTTTGACACACTCACCAAACAAGAGAAAACGTGTCTCAAACCCCGTTGCACACTGTTTCCAGGAAACATGTCGTTCAACCCGGAAACCATAGCAAAACTTTGGGCACTGGTGTGAGCTTGAACTTGTCCCTGGTTAGGATGCGCATTAAAACAAGAAAACATCTGCTAATGGAACAAGACAATAAGAAAATAAAGTTTTCTGAATATAGATAACTACTATGATTAGGGCTGGGTATAATTTTAATTACTTTAAAAATGATTCAAAAAACAATAAAAACACCAGATGTTTTTAAAAACAAATCCAACACAGATTAATTTAAACTCGATTTTTTTTTATTACATTTTATATAAAAATTATCAGTTAATCAAAATGAATATAATTTTAATACAAAAATTAATGATATTTCTAAAATTTTTTTTCGTCTTCGGAACACAATTAAAGATTATTAAGATAAAAACAAGTAAAAGTTAAATAACACCAGTGAAAAGCATCGCCAGGGAAGTACAAATGGTTTTTAACTTAATTTCAATCTGAATTAAAGCGACGAGAATACTTTTTGTTCGTAAAGAAATTAAGACTTTTTTCACAAAAATAGTCTCTCTGTCTCTCTCCTTCGCGTACAGGATATTACCTGAACGAGCAGAAAGCTATTTTAAACCTATTCTTTTTTTGGGGTGGAGTAAACCCTTTAGTATAGTAAATTTAAACTAAACTTTTATTTTGGTGCTGAGGAACTTCTTAAACAATAAAAGGGTCATGTGTTAAAGTAGTTTTACATTTTTCTGGTAATCAAATGAAACATAAACGGTAATTTAATTTATCCTAATCAAATGAAAATGACTCTCATTCCAATCAATAAAAGTTTTGTTCGTCTTCGGAACACAATTTAAGATATTTTAGATAAAAACAGGGGGGCTGCTGGAGATAAATAACACTGATTCATGAAAAGCAGCGCAGGGAAGTCCGTCTGCCATGTGTTAATATCATCATATAGCGACGAGAATGAAATAAAATAAAAATAAAGACTTTTTTCAACAAATAGTCTCTCTGTTCCCCTCCTCACAGATGATATTACCCATCGAAAACACAGCTTCTGAGCGTCGTCTGCGATTGAATGAAAATATCTTGAGGCGAAGACGAACGAAGCTAGTATCAACATGCAGAAAGTGTGACAACATTTTCATTTTGGGGTAAACCCTTTAAACAAATAGAAAATTTAAACAACAGGACGGTGCATGAGGAACGCGCTGTGTATCATGTGATATGACAGTAGTTTACATTAAACGAGGAAGTGACTCTCAGAGCAGCTGGAGATGATATTCATGGCATCATATAGCGACAGATTAAAACACAGCGAGCGTGCGTGATATAAAAAAAAACAAATGCTTCCTCATATCAAATGCTTCCTCAGATTTATAGTATTACTATAGCATTTCACCTGAGCATTACGAATCATGTGTATGGCTTTGTTCTTGGTTCTCATCAACAGTTTTTCCGCCATGATAAGCACTGAATGAATGGCGGGCTTTCTGTTGTAACATAGCGCAAGGTAAATAAGGGTGACATCTAGTGGAGAAGACTAATGATAAGAATCACATTAATCAGATCTTGTTTTAAATGCGTGCTGAAATAAATACCGGAAAAGATCGATTCGTGGCATTTGAGAATCGATATCCAATCGACGTCATTAAAAAAACGATTAATCGAAAAATACTTTTTTTTGCCCAGCCTTAACTATGATGCTTCTAATTTAACTAAATTGAGGATTGTTTAAATACTAGAAAACAAATAAATATTTCTTACAAAATAAGTGCAAACAATAAAACTGTCGGCTCTTAGGACTCCTATTGTTTAATATAGAGCCATACAATCTTGTTATGACTGTATGGTTTCGCAATTCGCATTGTTGCAAAATTTTATGTTTTTGCCCTGTTCCCTCACATTTCGTTTATTGTTGTTATGAATGTTATAATCAGTGTTATTTTTTCCCTACCAGCGTGCTCAATGAAAACCTTGCTGCTTGTTCATGATTGTTACGGATGTAGTTTCAGTTTAGCACGGGCAGTGGATTGTTATTTTTTCAATATGCCTCTTTTTTACGCTGCATTCAGTTCATTCACGGCAGTAATGTGTGTGAAGCGGTCCTGCAGTCAACCATGTCAACAACACCGTTCCCAAAGTCGTTTTGCACGGGATTACCTAGAACTTGCTAAAGACTTGCTCTAATTCATGTGCATCTTCACTAAGCTCTTCACCCAGTATGTGGTCGGCGAATGTGAGTGAAATTAATTATCTTTTTTCACTGAATGGCTTCTAAATCCCAGATTAGCCCCTCTAAGTCAGTGTCAATTTATGATCTATGGTTTTAATGAGGCGCTGGGCTGCACACCCTGCAATATATGAGAGGAGGAGGAGAGAGAGGAAAGGAATCGTAGTCGATGCATACATAAAGTTTGTCCATTCTGTGTCTGTATTGACATGACCAGACTTAACATTTTCCAGGTAAAACTCTGGTTTCTGGTGGCTGAAGCTGTTTGCACAATATACAGTAGTATACTAATAATAATAAATATATATATATATATATATATAAGTTATAAAGTATTATTTGTTTGTTCATATTTATTTTGAACATTACAAAAAGCATTAAAATAAATAAATACAAATAATAAAATTGTAAGTTCATTATACTTACCTATTAAGAATATCATTTAGCAGCCCAAGACGCTTTTATCCAAAGCGACTTACAAATGAGGACATTATAGAAGCAATCAAAACCAACAACTGCTGGAAGAGGTGTTAGTGAGACAACATGCAAGTGCTATTACACAAGTCCTGTGGTCTGTGTGGGTCCTAACACCCCAGTACACGAGGACACTTTTTTTTTTTTACTGTCAAAAAGCACCGTTTCGGATGAGAAAACGAGTATATAGAATATAGAAAAAAAGAGTAGTGTTTTACAAGAAAAGCTAGCAGTTAAACAATAAAATCAACCAATAAGCTGGTGTGTGGTGGGCGTTCTGGCGCACTATGGGCTGCCAATCATAATGCTGCAAAATGATATCCCCCTAAAAATACTAAAAAGCACTTTGAAAAAAGCGCTATATAAATGTAACAAATTATTATTACTTAGTTTATTGACCTGCTTAAAGGGGTCATAACACACACAGTTTCACCCACTCTCATGTTAATCTTGAGTACCTATAGAGTAGTATTGCATGCTTCATATCTCCAAAAATCTTTAGTTTTTATCATATAATCGTAAAAGAAAGATACAGCTTTACGATTCTCTCCGGGGAAAACGAGCTCCTAGAGGCGCGCCATGGGCGGAGCTAAAGAGTGACGAGCATTTGCGCCGGTCCAACAAAAAACAGACATTTGATGCCATTTCACTTACCGCCTGCAGTTCTGAATCATGACCGGGATCTTTATAGCTGGGACTGCTCCATCTTTCCGTATCAAACGATGTGCAAATCCAGCGTCGAACTGGGCCTTGTTTATAAAACCTTCATCAACAAACACACTTGAGAAACTCTGTTGCTGCCTCAAAAAACAAACTGCATCCACTGTTCACATAACGCTGTGTTATTTTGGGAAGCTGAACAAGGTTGTCTTTCCCTTACAACCAAAACAAACTTCTTTGGAGACATTCTTCCCGAGCGAGTCCCTTGCATTGCAGCCGGATGAAGCGAGTTGATGACTACGCTCTTACTCTCGCGCCGGTCGATGCGTGCACAGGCGCGTTCTTCCGGGAGAAATGCCCATATAAGGAGTTCCCTCGTTTACTGCAGACTGTAGCGCGAAAAAACGTCAGGTATGTACGTCACGTAAAAATTGTTTACTGCGCATGGAAATACTCAATGTGATACGTAAGGTATATCTATAACACGCATGCGCATCGAGAATACTCTAATAAAATGTAAGAGTTGTAAGGCGAACCGGAAAAAATCAGTGAAATGTAACAGAGCATTGTACCCTCCAAGTTTCATTTTAACCATGTTTTTGACCATTTGACCTAGGTCAAATTAAACAAATTATTGAGTTTATTCTGTAATATCTGTATACTATTTATTTACAATTTATTGGTTTTTGACCATTATAGACTATGCACTCAACATTTTGTACTTCACTATATTGTAATATCACACGTTAACAAATGACTTCCATTATTAGGAAACGATAATGCTAACAAATTCCATTTAGAGATAATCTATATCATAATGTCTATATCTCCAGTCAAAACACATTGATTTGTTCATTGCTTTTGAATGAATCGGTTGAGTGAATGAATCAATGACTCACTCATAAAGATGTCCAACTTGTTTCTTTGCTGAATAAATCAGTGTATTTGTACAAATTGATTTATGAATAATCTGATTAGTCACTAATTACACAGCCCCAGACTACGTTTACATGGACATCAGTAATCTAATTATTTACCTTATTTTATAATGTACTATGATTAATGTTTACTGAGGTGCAGATGGCTTTTAATTTCCTTTCATGTTCCCGTTTTACATGTTATAGTACATAGATCGATTAATGGCACACGTCATTTCATCACCACGCGACGCCATCTGACACCCTCTCCAGAATTTCACATATAAACATATAGTTTGTCTTCTTTCATTTTTAATTTACTGAAAACTTCAAGTGCAGTTAATTATTTGTCATGCAATACGTGCAAACAGACGATGGCATTGTTAAAGCTATGATTTTTTATTTGTCGTCAAACTGTTGACCACTGCCGTGTGTGTATCCTGTCGCAAAATGCGGCAAAAAGTCCTACACGATAGGTATATATATATATATATGTGTTTGGCTTAGTGTCATGTTAGAATCATTTTTATACTCATACCTTTGGTTGTTTTAATATTTTGAAATGTTTTTAGCTTTATTTTTTGTTTTCATTTAAATGTTAAGTTTTGAAATGAATTGTTGTATGGTGAACTATGACTTGCTCATAAAGCAGACTTGTATTTAATTTCTTAAGGGTCAATTGTTCTTGAACAAATCGTGTGTGTATATATAGTATTTATAGACTTGTAACTTATAGTTTTTAATTACTTTTTTCTTAATTTGCGCTAAGTGCGCTCAAATTGGATAGGGCAAAGCGTCTGCTAAATGACCTCTGAAAACTATAAAAGTAAAGTAAAGTAATTTGAATCTTTCCTCTGTCATGGTTCTTGTTTATTGAACAATAAACCTTGGGTCAGGTAGCAGACCTCTAGTTGTCGCCCAGCGTTTTTCACTCAACATTTGCATATAGTCGAGGAATGCCAAACCTTTTTGCCACTCTCAACGCTTTCCTCATGCCGCATTCAATCCCATAATGCACCGTGCAAGCGTTTAAGCTCAACTTCCATAGGAATGAATTGAAAGCACATGCTCGTAATTTATAGTACGACAGATTTATATATGTCATAATTCATCACTATATTCACCATAGTATAAACACACTTTTAATTCAGAAATAAAAACATTAGAAAGGTCTCCCTTACGAAAATGAACCATGCAGTTTTATTATAAGTCAAAGTGTAGTAACCATGTTTTTTTTGGTGTATTTATTACCATTTGTATAACTACAGTTTTATTACAAATACCATGGTTAAACTGTGGTTAGTGTAGCACTGTCACTCACAGTTGAGGCGTCTGTCTGGAATGTCAGAGTGTAATACAAGTATGCATGCTAGAAAGTGATTACGTACATGTCTGTTCACCTGAGGTGTTCCTGTTGCAGTGACTTTCGCACTGAAGGCCTTGACCTCCTGACCTTTTGCCCCTCGTGGATCAGGTGTGTGCGCGTCTCGCACGACGGGCCGATCCCGGCGAGGAAACCCGAAGCCCCGTGTTGCTTGTGCATTATTCACAGGGCCTCTTGCGGTTTCGTCTCGGGATTGTCTCTCGCCCTGTAACCCAATCCTTCGCTTGCACCGTTCCCCTGAGGGAGTCCAAGTTCACTGTCACACCACTTCTCAGGGAAAGGGAGCGAGAGGTAGAGGTACGGTCAGCAGCTCTGCCGGGGTGACGGCATCACAAACCTGCATTGATCAATGCGCTTGTGACCGCAAATGAAAGTCAGTTAACGTCAGCCATGTGTCAACTGAGCTGTAAAAGAGCGGGAATTCTTTCTTAGGGTGCCATTATATTTTCTTCTTACATATAGTGTGTTTTCAAAACATGCTTTAAAATACATTAGCGGTGTTTGCTAAGGATAGCATTACTGTTACTATTGCTTATTAAATATTAAACTGTGTTGCACAACTTGTAATCCATTCCATACTACAAATACCTCAAATTATATAAGTTTAGAAGTATTGTGTTACATTTCTAAGTGATCTGACTTGCAGGTTTTTGCCTGGTGGACAATAAAACAAGAAGAAGAAGAAGAAAAAAGATGGGATCTGAGCCATGTAGAAACCAGAATAACACAACTCTTCTTCAGTCTTCTTCATATGCAATTTAGACATTTTTCCATCCTGATTCCAACCACATCTGTAATATATGTGCACTTGTTAATGTTTTATATTACTTATTGCTGTTGTCATAGTTTTATATGAATATGTCCTTTACATTTAGTAAATATTTTATCATGTCATTAATTTTAGCCAGTTTTACTCTTAAATGCACATAATTTTAGTCAGTGAAAGTAATATTTTAGTTGACAATATGCAAGATGAAAAAAAACTTTTTAAACTCAAACCCATATTTTATTAATATATACCCTTTTAAAACCATAACTTAGTGCATTGTTTTTAGTATCTTGGGTTGTCTTTTTACTCATTTTTCTTTTAATGCCAGTTTTAATGAAAATATTTTGATTTAGTCAAATTATTAAAAAATATATTTTAATGTCTTAATTAAAACGAGTTTAGTATTATTTATGCACTACTGTAGTTGTTATTAATATTTTAAATTAGCTTTAGTTTTCATTTTCATTTTATTTAAGCTTTAGTCATGTTATGTGCTTTTGTCATGTTTATTAGTTGTTTTTTATATTTCTATTTGCTTATTTATTTATTTTAGTTTTCATTTTAGTAATTGTAATACTTCAAAGTAAACTTATTTTAGTTAGTTGCCGAGGCAACATTTCTGTTTAGTTCTTCAGTTTCAATAGTTATTTAATTTTTACTTTATAGTTTCAATACTTATTTAACTTTTTATTCCATTCATTATATGTTTATGTGACTTTATTTCAGCTTTATTTCAAGTACAAAAAAAGTTTTGGAAAAATAGTTATGAATAAATAATAGTAGTTGAAATGAACACTGGAAATATAGCTGTACATTTATAGTAAAGTAATATTTGTAATATAGTAGTGAATTTGATATTTTTTTATAATCACCTTTACCTTGATGTGTCATGACTTTGGTGATGCTGTTACTATGATTCCACTGATGCAGATATAACAGATTCTCTCTCGGAACAACATATAAACATTGGCAACCATTTAGGACACGGTAGCATAATGGCAGCTTGTTTTGCAGCACTCCCATTTGAATCGCCTCTTGGCGAGAGTTCATTTGTGTTAAATGCTCTCAGAGTAAACGTTTACATCACTTCCTGATTAAAACCTCACAGAAACGTAATGTTATATGTTATTTTGTTCTCAAGGTATCGATGAGCTCGTGTGCTGAGCGTGCTTTCATTCCACTTCCTCGAGCCGTAACCAGCTCTCAGAGAGCAGGCCACCGGGCACTTCAACATCAAACGAGGCATGAACACGAGACACCGGCATATGAGAGAGAACGCCGGCAGTGCGGCCCAGGCCTCCATCTGCGCTCAGACAGCTGGCATCAGCAAACTAACCACAAAGTGCCTGGATTACACATAACATCTCTTAAAGCCTCCCAACACACTGCACACTTTGTACTCATCAAATCATCCACATCAGTAACTCATTCTGGACGCCTCGTATAAAGAGAAGCGAGGCGGTTTTGACGGCGATGGGTTGGAACCAGCAAAGGAAAGAAGCCAGACAAAGAGGTGTACAGCATTAGCGTCGTTTATTTCGGTTTCTTTTTTTTTCTCATTTCTCGTTGCATAGGAAATGCACATCTTGCTTTTAGTAATTGAGTCAATGGAGGTGGACACTAATGGCTCCAAGAGAAAGGGACAATGTCACTACACACAGAAAAAACAAGGGAAAAAGTTCAGAGTAAGAACCGAAAAGCAAACAAAGTCATCCACAGCTCAAATACAGAAGCTCCGTGGAACTAGTTATGGAGCTGGTACCAATACAACGTGAAGTTTTCTTCAGGAAATGTATTAGAGGCACAAGGTTTTATTACTTTTTTTTTTTTTAGATTGTATCTAAAACGTAAGTATGTATACAGTGATTCTGCGATGTGAGATAGAGCTGTATGAAATACCAACACACTCTCGTGGCAATTCGTATCTATTTTACGCTTCGGCGAATTGGTACGGTTGTACATTTTCGCACAACCTACTTCCTCAGCTGAACCGTCTTTCATTAAATCGCCGCTTTGTAAGTTAGTTATGTTTTCTCACAAGATGGGGTTGGATATACGAAGGATGATGATGATATGAAGATTTGGAGTGGTGGAGTTGGTTTGAAGGGGTCTTGTAACATCACGCCAGAGATTGATGTGTAATCTTTCACGCTAACCTTTCACGCGATTGTCTTCTTTACGATTAGGGCCGCAGTGCTGGTTCATTTTCAACAGAAGGGGTCTAGCAGAACTTTGTTGAACGTCCTCAGACTTTACGCACAAGCACATCTGTTTCCAAAACTGTGGTACATGTCCTTAAGATATTTAATAATCAGTATAAACAAAGAGGAAAGACTTTAATCGTAACCATTTGCTGTATGTTTTGGTTTATGGATATTATTGGCTACCAGAAGACCTCTTTTCCTTGGGGTTGGATTTGATGGTCCTGGATATTGTAGGTATGCAAACTATTATTTTAGAGTCCACTCTCGTTGAATCCTATAGTTGGCTCGAAGTCAAACATCTCTTTTGAGGACCTACTAAAACTCACTTGGTTCCGTTAACGGTTCTCACGCGTACATTCTTCTGCCGACAAAGAACGAATATCTTACTTCGACAGTTTCCTGCACTACTTATTCAGTGACACTGCAACACTATTACTAAATCCTGAATGTAAGTCAATTATTTTTAGTGAATCAAAAACATAGCGCAACTAGTACAATTTGACTGTACTAGTACTAGTAGAGAGGAACAGATCCGTGAGGTCTGGAGTGCAAGATCAATGATTTCAATGACCAATCAGTGTCATCAGCAAACCAGGGCTTGAATCAAAAATATTTAGCATGACCAGTGTAGTCTGATTCCCAAAAGATACTCTTTTGAATCAGTTCTTTTTAGTAAAGCCCAAAAAGTGTACTCTGATTATCGAATGAACGACTCTTTGAGTCATGTCTTTTAATGAATAAATTTTTTATTTATTTTTTATATTCCCTAAAACCACTAATAGAATCGTTAAAGGAACCATTAAGGAATCAGATTCGTTCTTCACGAATCTCATCCCCATGAAAGAGCCTTTCGTTTGTAACTTCAGAACTCCAGAGATGTTGTGAATGGCACCTACAGCAAGAAGATACCAGTTCCACTGAGTATCGATTGTCGAGTGTGAGAACATGAGGAAACAGACCTTCATGATTGTTGTTGGAGATAATGGAGATACTGAGGGCTACAGCAGGACATGGACCAGAATTTAGATGGACGCCATGTTTTTGTAGGCATATATCACTTCCTTGACTTCACTATGCAATGATACTACGGTGAAACTGGTTGGGACGTAATGGAAATGGAAATGGAATGAATCGGAAAAGCGTCTTGGAGGATTTTGACTGGTAGCAGAGCTGGGTTAGATCATCTAGTCATGTTTATATCAGTTGGTTATGGAGGTGCATGCAGTTTATAGAGTGTGGTTACTGAACAGCTATAATCAGAAAAGGCTAGTGGTGTTGAGAAAACAGAAACGATTACAAACTGTTAATTGGTTTGATATTCAGAGAGCGATATAATACAGTTTTCACAGGCACTACATTTGATCTTAAATACATCAGGTAAAATGCTGGTTTGCGTTTAGTTTCATTATTCCTTTGATTTCGATACAAGTTCTTAAAAAAGAGGAAGGCAAAGGTGCAAGTACCAGACTCTTGATTAGATTAGCGTGTCGTCAGTGCATAGTTCTCATGCGGATTACGCTGCTATGCTATCAGAAAGCAGGGTCGTTTCCAGTTAGCCTCCATTTGATCAGCAAGATTTAGCACCTTTAGATACCGTTTGGTGCAGTTAAGCCACCCGCCACTGGTGCATGATGGGGTTAAATACATGGTATAGTGAACCTGACAACACGTTTATCCATACAATGGGCCCCTGAATATCAACCCAGGCTCTTTAAGCTCCTCAACAGGCCCCGTTTGCAAATCGACCCCCGAAAGTGAAACATGGGTGTTTAGTGTAACAAAAAATGTGTAACCTGTAGTCAAATCTGTAGTTCTTTATTTCAATGAATGGCCACACACTTGAGTCAATTATTGTGTTTTTGTTTTTTTGTCTTTAACATGTCTCACGATTGAATAGTACCCTGATATAAGCCGTATTTCTGCCTTAAACCATCCAATGCTTTGTTCCCGCCTCAAATGAATATAAGCGATAAGCAACAAGAAGGCCCACAAAAATGGGGACATAAAAATGATAAAGGCCTGCGGGGACCTTTATTTAACCCTGTTTTAGGACTAGCATGAAATTGATGTTATCATTAATGAAAGTATTAAAGGGATAGTTCACCCAAAAATGAAAATTCGGTCATAATTTATTAACATGTTGACGGTAGCCATAGTATTTTTTCTATAGTATGGAAGTCAATGGGTACCATCAACATTTTTTTAAAATATCTTCTTTGGTGTTTAACAGAAGAAAGACACTCATACACATTTGGAACAACTTGAGGGTAAACGACGACCATTTTAATTTCTGGGTGAACTATCCCTTTATTACTAGAAGTGTAGAATGTTCAGATTTTGATAAAATGCCACAAATTATTTGTAATACTTTATATAATCTGTGTGAACAAGACAAGATAGTTTAACCTAAACCAAACTGAAAAATGGGATGGCAAAGTTGATGAAATGCAGGACTCAAATGTCCTTATTTTTGAACATCGTCCTCAATCCTCAAGAAAAGTCAAAGTTCTTCCTTTTTTAGAGTAATTGTATGTCTTTTCAGTGTTTTAAACCACCATCAAGCGATCTTCATGTGAGTTATGTGACTTGAGGGCCTCGCTTTCACATGAAATGTAGAATCGAGTGAGGAATGGCTTTATCGACGGCCCATCGTGACTGACCTTCCTGTCATTTAATGTCGCTCGAGTGTCTCTGTGTAGCAGGTGGCGGTGGACGAAAGATGAAGAAGTTGAAAAGAAAAAAAGAATCATGTTGCATATCAAGCGGTTTATTTTCCTGCATGGAATGGTGAACACAAAAAGATGCCTAGATGCATTTATAATAGGGGCATCCTTTGGCTGTCTATGTCATTGTCTTCTGCCTAAAACTAACTTTAAAATGCATAAAAACGCTTTCTTCTTACCAACATCCTCAGAATTATCTAGATTTAGCTTCATCAACACTGATGCAACAAATAACCTTCAAAACATACAGCATACTTGTAACATCCATTTACAATGGGGTTTTCACCTCGGCATCCTACACTTTTCAAGTATAGGAGTACTTCTATACTATCGAAAGAAGAAATAAGTTCTTAAATACATACAAAAAGGAAAGCAAAAAAAAAAAAAACAGGAAACAGGAAGTTTTCAACTTAAATCCAGTTCCCCAGAGGACAAACAAAACCAGTTCTACTTATGTGGCCTTAATACAAACAACCAGAAAATTCACAACACTAGTTTTTCCTCATTTAATCAATGTTACAAAAGTCCTGCATTATAAAATAGGGCAGCTTTAAAATCAGTGTAATTAATAAAACTATACAATATACAAACATCAAATCTCCCATACTCAGGTGCGTCCGCCCTAACTCTCGTATCTAATCGATTCGGTTTGTTCGCTTCTCTTCCAACATTGTACCAAAAAACTAAATTACACACACAACACGAGAACAAAACAGACTGCCCAAACTATTGCTTGAAATTATTTTTCTCTTTTTTTTCTTTCTTTAAAAAGGGTGCATTTCTTATCATTATCTTACAAACACAGCCAATCTCGCTGATTAGATGCCAGGCTGCTCTAAACAAGGTTTATGTGACAAAAGATATCCGTGCAATCGTGTTTCCCTTCGCTCTTTTAAGCCCTGGAAGCTTTTTTTTTTTATCTCAATTATCACAATTGTCATTATTTTATATTTAGTGCAGACGATTATGAAAGTAATGCCCAACTTATTTCTAAAGGGTAGGCAAGAACAATGACAAAAAAAAATCACGCTAAAAAAACCCCACACAAGTGTAACTACTAAACCATCACATCATATGCCTGGGAAATTCATCCCCATAATTTGTTTTTCTTAAATGATATATGCAATAGAAAATAAACAGGTAAACAATTAATATAACATGGAACTTTGTCAAAATGTACAAAAACTGGGCATATTTTTTGTCCTGGACGTGTTTGCTTTTGTGTATTTGTGATGGAAAGGAAGTTTCCTCATTTTTAAGGCTTGATTGATTGACCGAAAAAACACAAAGTATGCGAAAACATTGATGATTGGTTGTGTGAAACCCAAGTGAGGCTGATCAATGGCGTTTTCTCGTGTCATGGCCATGAAAAACACACTGACGTTCAGCCACTTGACCTGTCAAGTGCTCAGTTTGGTGGTAAAAAAAAGTATATAAAAAATGACAAAATTAACAATGACTACATGAGTGCAAGCAAGTATTGCATATAATTTTTTTCTCATTATTCATCTCTGGGAACGAAAAAAAAAACAGGAAGACCGAAAAAAGATAAAGTAGTCGTCATTTAGAAATTGCAGCAACATTCATAAATATTACTACACTACTGTTAAATCAGAGAAAAAAGGGCACGATGACACAAAAACCTTTGCGTTACGCATTTTCTCGGGCGAAAGATTGACGTTCGACTGATTGAAGAGTAAGCGATGGGATTTCCGAAGCAACGGACGACCGAAAGTGGTGATATGTAGATAAATGTAAAGTAATACTGTGTATTATCAATTAGCACTAATTTCACTCTCTCCAAATGACTACATGTGGAAGGTGGGGTGAAAAGGTAAAAAAATCGTCTTCACATTGCAGCTTGTGCAATAACTCAGAACTAGACCATCGCTCAAGGCACATCGATGTGGAATTGTTCGTGCAGTTGGAAAAGGGACGATGAAGTGCGTACGTATGGAAATGATTGTTCTGACGGGAATAAAGGAGGAAGGGAGACTTTATAGAAATGACGACAAGCTAAGAGGAGTCAGAGAGATGTTTAGCTGGTTGATTGTGAGAACAGCAGTAAAAATACACCTTTTTTGTAAAGGACCAAACAAATACTTGATCGGCAAGTGCCTGATGTTGGGATTACAATATTTTTCACACTACTTTAACTCTACGTAATCTATGTAAAAATTTTCCACTAACACTAGAACATGCAGATTATTTTCTTAATTTTTTTTTAAACATTACTGAGCTTTGATCGACGGTGGATGAGACTGTAAGTGTATATATATATATATATATATATATATATATATATTGTATTGTGTGTGTGTGTTTCGTACAGGAAACGAACAAAAACTAAAAACAAAAATTGCAAGCGAGGGAAGCTGGATCTTCACATTTTTGCGTGACACTTTCGAAAGTGTCTGCGAGGACATTAGTTCAGTATTTCGCCTCTTGCGTTCGCATTTAAACAGTCAATTTTTTTCATTCATAATTTCACAAATGGCTAATTTTCTTACGTATTTCATTATGTGCACGGTTAAATTAAAATATTTTGCTGTAGCGTTTTGGAAATGAACTAAATTGATTGTTTAAACGTTGATATTTCTTAAAGGGATATTTGTTCTACAATACTAACAATTGATGAACAAACAAACAAACACATAAAAACAACAACAGAAAAATCAATTACAGCTCCCCTTATTTCTCACAAGGCTATTTGTTCTATTTTTCTCTTTACGTGTTTTTTTTTCCTATTTTGTACCCCGATATTTTAGAGTCCCGGAGGTGTGAATGGACTAGGAAGAAAAATATATATATTTATATATATATATACTTTTCAACAATCGCTTCAACGATCTATCTTACAAAGATATTTAACAATCCAACATCTACCCAACAAAATTGCACTTTCCTCAATTCAGTATTCACGGTTAACCTTTTCTTGAAGTTTATGGAAGATCGAACCTTGGCGTGTGACAGACCTTCCGCTGGGGTTTATTAGAAAGAATTGCGAAGATTTTTGTACGAAAAACACAAAATATGAACATGCCTCCAAGTGGGGAGGGAGATCTCCCGTTAGTATACCGTAAAATGACCTGATATCAAACATCACCGTTCAATGACTTCTTCATCGCCTGCCCCAAAATGACATAAAACAACTGAATAAATGGGTTTGGTTGAGTCCTTGAAAGTTCTTGATCTGACATGTGGTTGATGGTGGTGGTGGTGATGATGGTGGAAAGGGGAGGAAATGGTCCTGGCCAGCAGACGCAATAGAGATTTTTAGCTGGTGGCATATCTGACCCAGGCGAAACCTCCAACGTTCACCGATACGAAAACCGGATTGATTCGTCAAAACACGAGTGACTGAAAGGCAGAGCTCCGACCTCCGGGTGGTTGTGGATTTCGACCCTTGGCCGTAGACTGCGTAGGAAACACTTTAGAATTCACTTTAAGACCACAGGCACAGAAGCGGGAAGCTCTTTGATTGCATCACGTTACGTTTTCCTCGTCTATCTGTGAGGGTGAACCAAAAAACACAACAAAACTAAACAAAAGAAGGAAAAAAAACGTGCACGTTCCCGAGAAAACCAAGCTCTTCTTTTTTTTTTTGAGCTCCACCCTCAGAAGAGCTGGACAGCTACTATATATGAATATAGGCAGGTAAACCATATATATGGAAGAATACATATGGACTATAAAGATATATAGTAAGTGGGTGTAAGCGCGTTGAGTCGGTTCCTCTTGTTCCAGGGCTTGGCGGGGTTCTGCTGGAGCCATGCTGTGGGTCTGTCCGGTACTGGGGCAGCAAGTGGCTTCTCTCTGTTCAGACTGGTGTACATGTTTGCGGGTCGTACTCAGGGGAGACAGAGGGGGTGGTGGTCGTGTGACCTCGGGAGCGGCCGGTCCGTGTCGGGAGACTTTAGCCCAGGTACCACTGCAACAACAGAGATGAACAGATCCGTGAGCTCTTGGAGTGCAAGATCAATGATTTCAATGAACAATCAGTGTCATCAGCAGTGTGTGAACTATATAATAACTTTCAAGTGTTAAGTTGGTTAGTTTAAATATTTATTTTGCCATCACATAAATATAAATATATATAGGGAAGACCGGGGTGTGCTGTAACACAGGGTTAGTTGTAACACGGTCAGATTGACAAGTCAGAAAAGAGCTGTGGTCATGTTATCAATATCATACACTCCATTCACATTTTTTATGTTATAGAAGTGGCATGTGAACGTGGGCAACATTGTAGATTTATGACCCAAAAACAGATTTTCAGGAAAGAAACCAATATTTTTTTACCTAGCAATCATTGTGTTGTAAATACAATCTTTTGACTTACATAACCTAAAGTAGCTGTTTCTCTAGACTCACAATGAGTCCAGTTATTCAATCACATCCTTCAATCACAAAGTTATGTGGTTTTTGTTGCACATCAAGGGATTTATGTAAAATGTGTTTCCATCGTAGTTTATGCGCATTACTTTGTATTGGACAAAAACACTATCCGCCTCAAATGAGCAAATACGTTTTTTTTTGTGCACATTTTTTGAATTTCTGCGCATCTTGACATTTCCATCCAGCATTAATCATAAAATAGGTAGATGCAACACAGCTAGTGACTGAACCCTTATGTGACAGGAACACAGTACACACACACACACACACACACACACACACACACACACACACACACACACACACACACACACACACACACACACACACACACACACACACACACACACACACACACACACACACACACACACACACACACACACACACACACACACACACACACACACACACACACACACACACAAGCACACACAGCAATTGTTTTTGTGCTAAATTTAAAAGAATACAATATAATGTTTTTGTCACTTTAAATGGTTCACTTTATTCAAAACTGATTGTTTTTTGTTCTTCAATAAAGTTCTTGCATAAACTGGCAGTGTGGGTCTTATTTAAGCAAATCTATCCCCAGCCTGTGTTACAACTCGCCCCAGTAGTGGGGTAGGTTGTAACAACGGAACTCTTTGTATTTGACAATAACTCACATAATCTGTAATTATGCAGTACACATCCAAGTGAGTTTTATTTGTAGAAGACAAACGTGGCTATGATATATCAAAGTTTGATATATATATATATATATAATTTCTGTAAAACTGTAACTGTTTCCACAAATATATTACACAGCACAGCTGATTTCAACATTGATATTAATTAAATTAAATTGAAACATTAGAGTGATTTCTGAAGGAATGGTGTAATGATGCTGAAAATTCAGCTTTGCATCACAGAAATAAATTACTTTTTAAAGTATATTAAAAAGAAAGCAGTTTTTTAAACTGTAATAATATTTCATAAATATTTCACATATTTTACTGTATTTTTGATCACATTAATGCAGCCTTGGTGAGCATAAGAGACTTATTTCAAAAACATAAAAATGGGCCCCATTTTGAATGAGTAGTCTTTTATTATTTAATTAATTATAATTGTTACAAATATATATTTTTAATTGTATAATATTTGTATTTACATTTTAATTATTTGTTAAATTATATATAAATTAAATTAAATTAAATATAAATATATAAAGTAAATATATTAACACGTATTGTATTCTTTATTTTATCTTTTAAATTTGATTAATTTTCAAAATGTTATTTATTAAATAAAGTTAATTTGTGATATACAGTACTTGCGATATGCAAAGCTGTAACACATGGATAATGTTACTAAAACATTGTTTAAAAACGCTGCTTGATAATATGTAAAATAATAGTTTCATCTTACTTTTTACTTTATTTACTTAATACGTTTCTGATGTTATTGTGCAAGATTCATCAGTGCATGTTAATTCAAAATAAATGTTGTATAATCCAAATGTATTTTTAACCCCTCCTCTCATATAAAGACCACTTTCATGATTCAATCAATTCTCAAAGGATAAAATCAGGTCTTGTCGTACGTATCTTTCTGGCTGAATGCACACTTTCGAACTATGCCACAATGTAAAAAAAACAACAACATAAAATAAAAAAATATATATAAAAGTTGTGACTGCAGTATCATGTCAACTAAGACCCCCAATACTTTTGTTGGAAGGTTTAAGACTGATTATACCCCCACCCCCCCCCCCAGACCTGTAATTCATATTGAATCAGTATTATAAAGGCAAACAGAAAAGCATACACCGCTTGTTGTTTTCTTATGGGGTCACTTTTGTATCAGCGTGGTGAGATCTTTAGACGGTGCTTGACTCTGTTAGGCCTCAGCTCGACAACATTGTTTCTCTTCCTGTTCCTGTCCATCTGTTCCCTCTCTCTGAATGCCTCTGCAGTGCTTTCCGCCACACAGCCGTCTGTGGACTGGAGTGGTGAGGTTAGCGCACTGCAACCCTGTAATCCTTCAGTGAAATGGGCTTATTGATTGCTGTGCTCCATTGTTCACGTTTCCAGCAAGTGAGCAAGTGTCGTTCGGTCCTCGCCCACTTTTTCCCTCCGTTCTTCCTTCCCCTTTCCAGCTTCCCTCCTCCCATCAAGTTCAAGTTCATCCTGGTGTTACATCATGTCTGGTTGCCAGGGACAACCAGACAGCCGTATACGTGACTATCATTAGCAAGGCTCTTTCTTTCTGTCCCACTCTGATCCCTCTTTCCTTGCTCCCTTTCTTGCTATTTTCTTTCTGGCCGGCGTTCTATCCGAGCGACACAATGCGATCCGCCCCGTCCGGCCCTCGCTGCAAATACACAAGCTATTGATTCAACGCATTCAGTGATCCGCTCGCTCCTCCCACCGCTCGACTTATCATGCGCGCATGCTGTCCACCAATCAGCAGCCGTGATTAATTAAGTCCACAGAGTTTTCAGCCAATCAGAATGAAGCGCTAAAGGACTGCCTTCTAATAACAAAACAAGACTGCACACCAGAGTCACAGTTTCTTGTTATCTATCATTATTGCACACTTTCTAAAACTAACTTTATGTAACTTTATATAACTAAACTGATTTAATTTAGCATTAAATTAAGATATTTAGCATTTTAATAATGCATTATATATATACACTTATTATAAATTTCATTTTTTATATTTCTGTAATATAATTGTATATAAATATATTATCATAATATACAGAGATAACATACTTCATACTGAAGACTTGCTAAATATTTACTTATTTTAGATAATTGTATTTTTTTATTTTTATTCTTTTTAGAATGTCATATAAAGGTGTGTAAATAGACATACTAAATATTTACGTATTTTTACTTGTTTTAAATAATTGCATACATTTAGACAATTTTTAATAAAGCAGAATATAAACAGGCTTTAAAGTGATTTTTTTATTGTATTATTTTTTATGTCATATAAAGGTGTGTATATAATATACACATACACACATGTATGTACTATTGTATTATTTTATATAAATAAATGAATATATATATATATATACCTTTGCAGGTGTTTTGAGTTGATTAGCTGATTGGCATGTCACATACTATTATTTGTTGAGATAGTAATTGGTGGGTTTTTGTTAAATGTGAGCCAAAATCATCACAATTAAAAGAACCAAAGACTTAAACTACTTCAGTCTGTGTGCATTGAATTTATTTAATACACGAGTTTCACAATTTGATTTGAATTACTGAAATAAATGAACTTTTCCACGACATTATAATTTATTGAGATGCACCTGTATGTACAATATGATACATTGTACTAAAGGTATATGGGGATACTATATGATTATTTTAAATCATTTTGAATGTTTTCATAAACTACACTACATTCACAAAACTTCACATTCAGTGTTATTTTTAGGCCAATGAGCTATTTTTAATTTAATATTATATACTATACCTCCAATATAAAGTCTGTAAACAAATGTGATACTTTATTTTTTTTATATTCAAGAGACATAAGGAAGGTATTGTCTTATAATACTTAATAAACATTACCGTTACTGCATTTATGTATTCATGTATAAATCATGTATAAATCCACACACACACACACACACACACACACACACACACACACACACACACACACACACACACACACACACACACACACACACACACACACACACACACACACACACACACACACACACACACACACACACACACAACACACACACACACACACAAACACATTATATCTATATATTATAACTGTAGTTATTCTTGAGTTATATATAATATATATAATATATATATATATATATTCTTGAATATATATGTAGCATAATAATGTGCAATATTAACGAATACATGAATAGTTTATATCTAGGCTTCATATAATGCTCCAGCAGATTAATCCGGTAGCTGATCTAATGTAGTTAAGAGGAATGAAATGATATGTGAGATTGAGTGGCTTCACTCCGGTTGGAAATGTCCCAGACATCGGCGTGCAAGGCTCTAGCGTACGGCTCGTTTAAATTCTATTGCTCACCGCAAGCGCAGCGGAGAAACTGGAAGGTTAGTTTTTAATCAATAGAAGCTGCTGACTCTGGACTTCTGCGCTCCGGTGCAGTGCAGCTTCCTTGTGTCTTTGTCTATCGGCTCGACCGCTCTCAAACTTGTACTCCCCTCCCCCCTCCATCCCTCTCCTGTCCTGAGAAGACTTTTGGAGACTCAGAGCAGGAGCGTGTTGGGTTCTCTGTGATACTCTGTAACTCTGTGAGGCTGTGATTTAGTCTGCAGATACGCAGCACGCAGGAGCACAGAGGGGAACCAGACAGACAGACAGACAGACAATAAAATGTGTGAAATTACAACCTGTCATTCTTACGTTTGCAACACGGAACCAGAACAAATGCAGCTAAATAAAGAAACAATCTTGTGTAAATTACAACTGTCATTCTTACGTATATTCTTGTAAACCATCAGCTTAAGAAACAATCTTTGTAGATCATTCTGTGAAACCAAGAAGGTGCTACATATTCATATATTCTGTTTCAGAGATGGACTGATATGCTGGAGATAATTTTACTAATATTCATTTTCACAGATGTTAACGTTACAAACAAATGCATAAAAGATAATTTTACTGATTAATTAATGCTATAACAAACATGCAAAAAGTTCGGGGACACACAATTTCGGAAACATGCTTAATTTCAAAAAATTACACTACTACAATAAAAATACAAATTCTAAGTATTATCAATAACAATACAATTTTAATGTAAATTAATGTAAAAATAATGTTTTTTTATGTAAATAATTAACATTAAAATAAGTGATCAATATTATCATTATATTATTATTATCAATATGATTATTGGTATTTATTATAGTTAGTATAGGTAAAAATTAGACAGACAGATAGACAGATAGATAGACAGATAGATAGATAGATAGATAGATAGATAGATATAGATAGATAGAGATAGATATAGATAGATAGATAGATAGATAGATAGATAGATAGATAGATAGATAGATAGATAGATAGATAGATAGATAGATAGATAGATAGATAGATAGATAGATAGATAGATAGATAGATAGATAGATAGATAGATAGATAGATAGATAGATAGGTTAAAATGAATCTGAGCTCTCTGCGTGGGTGGGCTGGGTTTTAAAGGACGCGCGTCAGCAGTTGTAATTGACGGATAGATAGCTGTAGTCTACCCATCAATAGTCTTAGTGTCCTGTTTGAAAGCCTTCAAGGTGAAAGCTGTATTAATGTAGTGAAAGGAGAGGGGCAGAGGGGAGGAACCTCATGCAAATAACACACACCAAACACACAGCACATCTGATAGACAAGGTAAGACACGCAGAAATAGACTTCAGAGGGAGGAAAAGGAAGGAGAAAGGAAATGAAATGCAACGGTAACGGTTAATAGACAGAGAGACAGATTGAAACTAAGTTAAAGGGATAGTTCACCCAAAAATCTAAAATTCTGGTTTATTCACTCTCATGTCATTCCAAACCTGTATGACTGACGTTATATTTGGTGGAACACAAAAGACAATTTCGAACACTACAATGAACAATGAATGGGGAATGAAGCTTCACGCTTCAAAAAGGACCATAAAGGTATCATGAACGTGATCCATATGACTCATGAGATTTATTCCAAGTCATACGCTAACTTTGTGTGAGAAACCGACTGAAATTAATTCCTGAGAGAAGTACGAATGAATCACATCTGTACAGTAAATCAGTTGATTCAGTTCACAAAACTAGTCTGAATGATCTGTAAACAAGTCATTCTTTTCAAGTGGATCTTTTCAGGGAATCAGTTGATTCTGTTCATAAAACAGTCTGATTTGTGAAAATGTTCACAATGATTTGTGAACAAATCATTCATTTGAATCAGAGCTTTTTTAGTGAACCTATTAAAGGGTTACTCCACCCCAAAATGAAAATGTTGTCGTTCCAAATCCGTAAAAGCTTTCAACAATCCAGTAAATAATTCACTTAACTAAACAAGTAAATGATTAGTTTTTAAATTGGACTCACCACCTCACTGGAGTGGAAGATGATCAGTGAATAACAACCTGATTCTTTACACTAAAGTATCGCGAAACTTCAGAAAGCATGATGAGCCATATGGACCACTTTTTTACGAAAACCTCAATCCTCGTTCATTCACATGCAACCAGCACATTCATCAAAATATCTCTTTTAAACCAGACACGTTTTATTTAACAACGACATGCCAGAGTTCTTCCCTTTAAAGCCAAGTGGGAGTAAAACAAGTCGGGGCGATTGCGTAGAGCAGTGGTTCTCAAAGTGTGATACGCGTAGTGGTACGTGAGCTTCCTCTTGTGGTACGCAGAGCAATCTAGCGAATTAAAAAAAATTTTTTAAATGCCTTTTGCATGCTGAGCACTCTGGCGTTTTTTTTCTCGCGCCGAGAGTTGAAGAATGTTCAACTTTGGGTAAAACTTAGCGCTCATCACTGTAACATTTTAGTCAGCTAACCAATCACGGTGGAGGATAGGCGGGACTAATAACGTCACACCCTGCTTGTTAATATTGCTTGTCTCCAAGTATTTATGTCTTTACCAGATGGAATTGCCAGAGTACCATAATACTGTTATGAAAAATAATGCTTGGAGAAACATTTCATTTGCGATGCGTCTGCCATATTACTTCAGCGGATATTCCACTTCATAGCAACCACAGCGTCTCAACTGAAAAAAAAATAAACAAAAACATGCTGCCCTCTCAAGCTGGATTTATACTTTCACCTAGCTCCGCTTCGCGAGCCTCCGCTGACTGCGCGCGCACCTAGCCAGCGAGGCTGCTCGCCGCCGCAAGTGCTCACAGCTGGGCGCGCAGACACGTGCCCTTGCAGACAAAACATTCTTTAAGAGGCTGAAATGGAAAATGAAATATTGTGATTTTTTATCAGTAACATAAAAACGATTTTTCACTTTTAGAATAAAATAATTTACTTTTAGTGTTAATATTCAAACTTTACATGTTTTTATTCTTATTCGATTTGTATTTTTTTTTTTTTTTTTTACTGTGCATAGTGCTACTGCATTTTAATTTTGGTCATAATATTGGAACTTGGAAAGCCAAATATTTTCTGAGGTGGTACTTGGTGTAAAAAGTTTGAAAACCACTGGCGTAGAGGAATGAGAAAGACAAGAAATTCAGGTGGTAGAGATAAAGGAAGAACAATCAGAAAGCGACAGAAGCGGGGGGCTAGGAATCTTGGTCTGGTCCTTTAACTGGCTGTCAATGGCAGGAGTAATCTCATCAGGACAGAGGAGTGCTGAGTCAGCAGCCGCGCTAAAGTGCCTGAGGATGAGTGTCATCTCAGAGGAATTCAGCCTCATGTAATGCAAACCAGCCCGGACCTGGAGAGCAGTGCTTATAAAAGCCATCTCAAACCCAAACCGCCCAGCCACGTATTACAGATCCCTGTGGGACCCCGCAGACATTTATTACATTATTTATTTACATTTTGCCATCAGACGCTACAGGGGAAAAAAAGAAAACGGAGCGCGGCAGTCCATTAGACGACCCCAAACAAACAGCTCACACCTGAGGGGGATATAAACATATTCATGTTGTTTATTATTAGAGCGGAGGAGGAGCGGCGTTGTTCGCAGGTGTGTGGGAAACGGTCGCTCTTCTTGTTCCCGTTTCAGATTTGTGGAAGTGTGTATGTGCTCTGACAGAAACAGCAGCCTGTGATTTTCTGGGGTGTGACACGGAGCATAGAGCTGAAATCAATCTTGGGTAATTAATTTGTGTGTCCGGCAGTCTGGCATGCTGTCCTCTTCTGGCTTCGGGAGGAAACGCACGTGGGCGAAAATTTGCTTTAAACAACACTATTAAGGAGGCATCGCCTTCCCTGCAGGCTTTTGAGGTTTCTTTGTCTCTGGAATGAACATTTATTATGAATTCGAGTAATAATCGTTAGGCGTGTTTTGTGGGGACGTCTCCGCAGATGCTTAACTACGGCAAATTGATGTGTAGGACAAGAGTCAATTACTGATGTTATCTCTCCCGCATGCTAACGTTTATAGGAAGCGAATAAAAGCCAAGGGTGCCGGCGTTCTCATCTCGGCCTCTATGGGGCCGATTTACTGCGTGTGTGTGTCACATTGCGGTGCCTATCTCCTCTTCCCATCACACTCAGTTCCTCCCAGCACGTTCTGATTAAAAACGCTGTTTATGAATCATTGCTTTATCTGCATCGCTTCGGGACTGGGGTCAGGCTACAGTCCTGTACACTGTGCATTTAAACGCAGATTACGGGCCTGTGTATGTGTTTGTAGTTTTTCTGTTTTATTGATCGATATTGATTGAGTTTGGGTTTTGTCAAGCATGCAAGCAGATCAGGGTTTATAATCATAAAAATATATTTTTTATATATAATATATTGTTTTGTAGTTTTTAGATGATAGATAGATAGATAGATAGATAGATAGATAGATAGATAGATAGATAGATAGATAGATAGATAGTTAGATAGATAGATAGATAGATAATATAATAAGATAGATATATAGATAGATAGATAGATAGATAATAGATAAATAATAGATAGATAGATAGATAGATAGATATAGATAGATAGTAGACAGACAGATTAAATGATTTCATATTATAAGAAGATAGATAATTATTTTCATATTATTATTTTAATTTTTTATAATTATTTCAATATTATTTTATATTTACAATAATATTTTTACATGTTTGTAATTGTTTTTTAATAAAAAACTAAATGCTTAGATATAATCCTTATATATTTATATTATGATAATATATAACAAAAATAAAGAACACTTGTCAAGTCTGTTTATGTAATATACTGTATATATATATATATATATATATTTACACACACATATATGATATATATATATTTATATATCTAAGATACATACAACAGTAACAGAATATATGTGTGTAGAATACTAAATTGTAAGATTGTGAATACATTTTATTAAATTGTAATTTATTATTACTAATTAAATACTAATTTTATATATATATATATATGATTTATTCTGATCTACATTTATAACATACATGATATACAACGTCATAACAAATAATGCATATATATATTTTGTACGTAATTATATATTGTACATAATGCGTCACAAATCACACACACATAAAACGTTTTATATATAATGTATGTAATATAAATAAAAAAAATATTATGTATATATATATAAATATTCCATCTATCTCTTTATCAAATAGGTTTATTAATAAATTGTATTTATATTTAGAAAAATACAATACAAACTCTAGTTTAAACTATTGTATGCATAAGGAAAATGCGAAGAAATCTTTGATCTTTTAATTTGCTAAGCTTATAATTTTTTGATAATTAAAAAAATGAATTCTAATGAAAAATTGAATTGAGAAAAACAAATGAAACACACACAATTTTTTTTTAAGTTGCCTTCTAAATATTTTAGGCTAAAAAAAAAATGGCCCCTCTGTTTGTACAGACATGACGCTTCTTGTCCCAACCTCGCATCCGTATATCTCTGCATGTGGTGCCAACCTTTCCATCTGAGAGGGCGAGCGCCAACAGCTCCCATGGCAGCAAACCCCTGAGGGTGCTGCCACCCTCCCACCACCCTTTTCTTTCATTCCCGTCCCTTCCCCCTATGGCAGACCCCTCCATCATACTGTCCTGTCTCTCGCTCTCTGCCTGGTTACCATGGCCGGGCCGCTAGGAATGTTTACAGTTAGGTTCACATAATTCTCGTCTGCCCGTCACTTTCATTCTCTTTTGTACCTTACCCCCGAAACATGCCGGCCGCCGTGGGTAACTTTTGTCCTTATCGCCCCGGGGTGGTCTGCACCAGCTTAAGAGGCCAATGAAATGGTGCGACCGAACCCTGCCGTGGGGTCACAGGCTCGTCAATATGGCCAGTCTGAGACTCATACAGTGCTTTAATATAAACTCTCAGTCCAATCACTGTCTGGCTAGACAGAGCCTCAAAGAGTTCCCTGACACAGTGGGTGACGAGAGATGTCTCTCGCAGCTGATCTAAGAAATTCACTACCCTCGCTTCTACAGAACGACACAAAATAGCTTGCAAATATCCTCATAGTTATTTAAAAACCCAAGTTATGGCCTAAACTTCAACTTCAGATATGTAGTAAAATTATAAAGTTACTGTATATCGAATTAAAATAAGTACTGTGCAAAGCAAAACAAGCACAACACCTGCTTGCAACAATTAAGGTGTTCAAAGGCTGATTATTTGTTCGAGAACGTTGTTTTACGATATTAAAAACTAAGTGGCTTGAACAATAAATGAAAGAAAAAACAAACAGAACAAAAGGAAACTAAAAAAAGCGACTGTTTGGGATTGTTAGTGTGTTAAAAACAAAAATAGTATGACAAAAAAACAAATGAACTGCCTTGGAGCATAAAACAAACCAAAACACAACACACACACACACCACACACACACAACCACACACACACACACACACAACAACACACCACCCAACACACACCAACACAACACACACACACCACACACACACACACACACACCCACACACCACACAACACACACACACACACACACACACACACACACCACACACACACACACACATGTTGGTTTTTTATGGTTTACGGGGACTTTCCATAGGCGTAATGGTTTTTATATGTACAAGCTGTATGTGCTATTGCCCTACACCTACCCTACACCTAAATTAGCCCTCACAGGAGACGGTGCATTTCTATTTTCCCTCATAAAAACTCACTCTGTATGATTTTAAGCGTTTTAAATTATGGGGACACTGAAAATGTCTCAATAAATCACCTTCTCCTTGTAATACCTTGTATAATAACAATATACAAATTTGTGTCCTCATAAACACATAAACATGCCCACACACACACACACTCACACAACATCACTCACAACACACACACACAAACACACACCACACACACACACACACACACACACACACACCACACACACACACACACACACACACACACACACACACAAACACAAACCCACAAATAAATGTTTTTCTTATTATATCATATTTTTTTATAAATATACATTATGTAATAAATATTGTACTAAACTTATTAAATAATGTAACAAAAAAACTATTTATATATATATATATATACAGTATATTTTATATATATTTTTTTACCAATAGAAACTTAAGTTTCCAAAAATTAAAGTGCATCTATGTGTGCTAGACTACAAATCGAAAACAAAAATGTATATTAATATATTATATATATATATATATATATATAAATGAAATAAAATGTTAAAAGAATTACATTAGGGTCTTTAACTTATTATTATTAAATTATTATTCAAACTAGCTAAAGAAAAATGAACTAAACAGCAATAAAGCCAAAAAAAGATTTTTTTTTCAAAACTGTAACAACTCCACTTGTCAACCCCTAAATAGGTAAAACGCATAAGAAGAGATACAGTGGTAGCAATCTTAAGTATTGATAGATGAACAAATAGAAAGCCTGACCCTTAGGCACCACCTGAGCTCGAAAGAAAAAAGGGAGGGAGAGAGGAAAAGGTGATAGAGAGAAGGACAGAGAGAGAAAGAGAGAGAGAAGGGGAGGCAGGAGTAATAAATAAATACAAACAATAAATAATAACAACCCCCGCTCCCCTCCCAGCCGGGCTGACAAACACCTGCCTCCATTCTACTGGGGGATGCGTGTCTTGCGGCCTGCGACACAGTCGATAAATCGATGGTAGGCTGCTGCAGGCCTCCGGACATATCACACACACACACACACACACATCTGATCCAGTCTTGAGTGTTTCTCTATGAGCGTGGTCTCGTCTCAGCTGTGTGTGTGTGTGTGTGTGTGTGTGTGTGTGTTGTTGGTGTGTTATAGCTGCGTTTACAGAGGTAACATGCTCTTTTTTTGTCTGTTTGTGCAAGTGCAGGTGGCAGTACAGGCTGTATTTGTCATTGTAGATGTGTGTGTGTGTGTGACTATTAAGGTTACAGGCGGCATTTACACGACTGTAAAACAAACACAAGTTCATTTACATTAACAGGGTGATCCTGATGTCCATTTATGAATATATTAATAGTAGCGGTTGCGCGATATGAGTTTTAAACGCCTTATGCACAACCTGATAACTACAGACTAGTATAATATTTATTGTTTGATCACTTGATACCTACTTTATATGAAAAGGTTTCTTGAAATTTGTGTTTATGTTGTTTTAGTTTTAAAATAAATGCTAGCTGGTTTGAAATCTTATATCTAATGCAATTACACTAATATGTTTTAGTTAAGGCTTAAGTGTCTAAATGTTTTTTGACATGAAACTAACTTAAATGAACGTTTACACAACATTTACCACTATAATACAGAACTGAACAGTTTTGGGAAATTACCTTGGAAATGTAATAGGTTACAGATTACAAGTTACCCTTTTTAAAATATAATATGTAGTGTAACTATTTCAATAACTTTATTAAAGTAATGTAACTGATTGCATTTGATTACTTTTCTAAATTTCTGTTCATCAGAATAGCATTGCTTTACATAAAGAACTTTACAGGAGGCATTGAGCATATCAAAAACAGACAAAGCAACAAATTAATATTATTCATATCCTAGATTTTTACAGAAAATCGTTTTTACACTAATCGTTAACATTTCACTAGTAACTGTAATTTAATTACACATATTTTCTCAGCAACTTTAACGGATTACAGTTACATTTATTTGGTCTTTTCTGTATCTCAAAAAATGTATGCTCGAGTAAATGTTGAGTAAACGTTTCGTAAATGTTGTAACTACTTATTTGTTATTGAACATCGGCTGGTCCTGACCACCTCAGAACAGCCAAATATTGTAACAAGTCATTTCAAAGTGTATTAAAGGAATAGTTCACACAAAAATGAAAATGCTGTCCTCATTTACTCACCCTCGTGTCGTTCTAAACCTGTATAATTTCTTTCTTATGTTAAACACAAAAGAAGATATTTTGAAGAACCAAACAGTTGTTGGTCCCCATTGACTTCCACAGTAGGGAAAGAAATACTATAGAAGTCAAAAGGGACCAACAACTATTTGATAACCAGCATTTTTTTAAATATCTTCTTTTTATGTTCAACATACAAGAAAACATACGGAAACACATGAGGGGGAGTAAACTAGGAAGGCTTAATGCACAAACTGCATTAATCATTTGAAACCGAGAAACGAGCGAATGTTTAGACAACATTTACTCAACACAGAACTAACCTGGGAACAAGCAAGAGAAGAACTAAAACATCTAGTATTTTCTTGTGCCAGTTTCTACTATAAGTCATTACAAAATGTCTATGCTTGAGTAAATGTTGAATAAACGTTGCGTAAATGTTCACTGAAGATTAACAGCCCATTTTATTAGTTATTGGCTGATCCTGACAACCTCAAAGTCGGCAAATATTGTAACAGCCATGTCAAATTATAAATTGTACCATATGACAACTAATCTGTAGCACGCAAGTGATTGTACATGTGTGTGAGGGGTGTACATGTGTGTGAGGGGTATAAATCAAGGTTTTCACCGTGCCATTGAATCCGAGTCTGAACATGCCAATTACACACAATAAATCAGCTATGAGCTCTCACAGCGAGTGAGGGAGTTATATGAGCTGGCATAACAGCGCTGAAAGCCTATTTATGACAGACAACAAGTACTCTTGATGGACTTTCAGGGATTCGACGGATCTGTGCATGTGTACTCACCTGAGGCTGCTGAGGGATATTTACAAAGCTGGGGTCTCTGGGGCCCACGCTGACAAAGCGCTGAGCGGGAGACGTGCTCGGTGTGGAGTAGGCTGTGGTGAATTAAACACACACACACACACACACACACACACACACACACACACACACACACACACACACACACACACACACACACACACACACACACACACACACACACACACACACACACACACACACACAAAGAATATAAATATTGCATCGGGAGCAGTACAGCTGTTGAGAGGAAGGATTAATACGGACACTGCGCATGTTTGATGGGAAATTCAATTCATTATGAAAAACACAGAAGATAAGCTTTCACATGCCTGGGAAACCCGAGACACTTTACATTCAGGATCAAGTGTTGAGTGTGTGTGAGACGGCAGGTGATGGGCCGTAGTACTCACTTGGCGAGGTGGGGGAGTTGCCGCCTCCCTCGGTGGAGGTGGAGGGAGGTTTGGAGTCTGACAAGGGCAGGGGCACGGGTCGCGCCATCGGGGGAGGCGGAGGAGGCGGCAACATGGTGGTGGGCAGGAACGGGTTGTGCACCTTCCCTTGACTACTCCCATTGGGCTGGGTAGAAAGAGGACAGAAAAAAAACATGAAAACAAACTCCGAGTATCAGTGGTACTCTGGACACCTATGACCAGCAGGCACAACAGAAGTATCGCACACATGCACGTCAGGAGAATGTTCTCAGCAATTTTTCGCTGCTCCTAGCCATAAAAAAAAATCTGCTGCTGTGCGCACTTCACCGTTCATAATCTATGACCCAAACTGCTCACTGTCTCTCCTCTGGCCGTCAGGGCCACAGCAGTTTGGCCAAAGCTGGGTCAACCTCTCAAAATGATTGGGATTTCTGTATCACATTTTCACATTTACAGTTTTGAGAATATACATACTGTATATGTGTATATATAAATACATGCGCACACACACACACACACACACACACACACACACACACACACACACACACACACACACAGCTGCCAAATCGATTAATCGTGACTAATCGCATCTAAAATAAAAGTTTGTGTTTTTATATTATATATTATGTATAATATATACATACAATTTATTTCAAATTGTATAAATACAATTCAATATATAATGACAAATATATTTTTTGTTGTATTTTAGTATTTTAATGTGCAGTAATAAACATCAGTACAGGGGGCGCTAGAGTTAGCTTCGGATGTCTACATTAACTAACTTCAACTACTTTAAGATTCTAGATACTGTCTGCCATTACAGTAATTTACCTAAAAAAAAACCTTCCTATAAAAGAAGACAGTTTTCTCTAATGCCTGCAACAGTGCCGCTTGTGGCAGCATTAAGAATGCCCTGCATAATAAACTGAATTTATTTAGGACCACATGTAGCTAGAAATGTACATACTTGTGAGGAGTAAGTTTAGGGTATAAGAGCTATTCTCGTATATAATCTTTCTATTTATCCTGTTGTAAGTATGTTTCTAGCATTAACTGCACTGCACAAATGAGCAAAACACACAAAAAAAAAATCAATACAAACAAGACAATCCAGCCAACTAAGAGTCTATATGGATACAAAACATGATGAGAAAGTAGTAGGAGTGTGTATGTATGTACAAAAATGCTCCTTCTTACATTAAGGAAGCCCACCTGACCAGCTTGCTGACCACTGTCAGGGCAGACAAGTTGGACAAACTCCTTGAGTGTCTCCTGGGGGTGGTAGCGGATGGCGTGGTGGGAGAAGTACGAGCCAGGCTGCTGGATGATTGGCGACGTCGGGAAATGAAGACTTGACGGCGTGGCGTGAGGACTCGCTGCAAAGAGACAAACAGAAGTGCTCGGTCAGAAAACGACAGAGAGGAAGGATGGAGAAGAGGGACTCCGTGAAGAAAGGATGTGGATGTTGTGGAGGGTTTGTGCTTGGTTGGATTGCTCATGCATATAGGGATGGAAACACAAAGATGGAGTGTTTTTATGGGCTTACTGGTTCAAAATAACCACACACACACACACACACACACACACACACACACACACACACACACACACACACACACACACACACACACACACACACACACACACACACACACACACACACACACACACACACACACACACACACACACACACACATATTTGTGAGGATGAAGGTTTCCTTTGGGTCTCTCAGAAATTAAGTCATACAGGTTTGAAATGACATTAGGGCAAAACAATATTTTGAAGATGTTTAAACTTTTTTGTCCATATAATGAAAGTCAATGGGGTCCAAAGCAATAACATTGGAGCAACATTGATTTTAATTGCAAGGACGAGAGGTTTCTTTTGGCTTTCTCAGAAAGTACATCATAATGGACACTTTTCACATTTCCAGGGCTCTGAGAAGCAGAAGTCATCATAGTTGTGTAAACTTCTATTGTGGTGAACAAACTATGACAAATATGTATATATTTGCTTTCTCATTTGCACCAACAGCAAAACAAAAATCCATGATAGCATTTCTATGATTTTCCAAAGGAGAAAATTGAGAAAAAATATGTTGGTCCTTCAGCTGTTGGATTATATATATTTACTACAGCAGTCTTAAACAGTTTCCTGTGTTTAATGCCAGTGTAGTAAAATACAAAGTATGGTGTGTGCGTTAAATGTGTGCTACATTTTTTCAAACAAAAAATATATAAAAACTTTTCAAGATTTACAATGATAATAACTGTGGGAACACGTAAGAACAGGCATTACACTAGTAACCAATAACTGAATATTACCTCTATTAAGAGCCGCCTAATTGGTTTCAAGATCAAACACTCATTTTCTGAATGAATTTATTTCTGAAAGCCATTCCACCATATTACACAGGCCATATTTTTATCCCACACGGCCATGTCGTTGTTCAAATCAAATAAAAAATGGCATCTACTCCAACTCAGAAGGTCCATAACAGTGCACACTCACACACAATGCATGCACCTGTTCCTAACAATGGGTAGGCACCGCAACAACCAGCTGTTCAGTCAACAACACTTGAAAACCACACGAGCACCGACGGAGAGCAATAGAGCGTGGTACTTGGTACAATAACGGGCGCCAGATCCTTCTTTCATCCAGCGTCATTACGACCTATGCGGCTATTAAAATGTCTCGGTGACGCATCGGTCCTCGACTCTCTCTCACACCTTGCTGGCAGGCCTTCGGAGTGCTCTGGGACTGACAGTCCTTTAATGGATCGAACTTTATCAAGTATTTAATTGTAACCGGCACAATCTAATTAGGCGGCTCTTAATAGAGGTAATATTCAGTTATTGGTTACTAGTGTAATGCCTGGGATGTGCGGCAGCGCGGGGTCTTTAAGCCGTGATGTATTGCAGTGGAGTTAATAAGACTCCGCACTCACCCTCTCCAATCTCTCGCTCTCTTTCAGGAGAGATGGTAAGCTGATACTACATAAACATTGTTAAAACCACAGCCCCCTGCTGCAGTAATTCACTTAGCTCTGGCCTTGATTTATGGCTCTGTCAATAGAGGGTGACTGGAAACTCTGGACGCTGGGGCTGCGATGTAGCCATTGTATTTACAGTAATAATGGAATGGACGACTCCCCCTGCCCTTCTTTTGCTGTCGTTCTCAGTCTTTCCTTTCCCGATGCCGTCTTTTCACGGCCCGGCTCTTTCTGTTGGGGGTAGGATGCAAACTTTTATGAAGGAGATGCGAAGACACGCACGCGGTGTCTTTACCGTCCCTGGCGGATTGGATTAGCCCGAGGCACTGTCGCAGAGACCGAACCCCGCTGAGACACACCCTTTATAAGGCTGAGTCAGGATTTGAGTGGACGACACTCTCGCACTTAGCACAAATGCTAACAAACACACACACATTCAGAACCAGCATACACAAAAACTGCTAGCCGAGTCATCTCGTCAACGCAATTACAATTAGGGATGGGTATCGTTAAGGTTTTAACGGTATTACTACTCTTATCGATACTGCTTATCGATCCGGTACTTTAACGGTATTCTTATCGGTACTTTTTGTTATATATATATATATATATATATATATATATATATGACCAGTGGCGGCTGGTGCTAAACATTTTTGGGGGGGCGCAAACAAACTGAAAAATTAAACCGTTAGTAATACCGCGATCACTTGACTGCTGATTAATTTGCAAGTACGGGCGATCTGGTCCAAGCTCCTTGATCATTTTTTTTCTTCATCCGAACGCCTTGTGAACGGGTATTTTTGTAAAGATAAAACCGAATTTTCTTTCATCTCGAGATATTGCGCTTGCTTCCACATTAATTAGTACCTGTCTGTCAACTGACGAGCTGCTGCTGAGTGGAATGAGAGTCGTTGTGAACGGTCCAATCACATGAGGCCAAACATATAAAAACAATATTGATTCGCTCTAACAACAAAAGTGGGAGGGTTCAGAGCCTGCGCCCCAAGGACAATTTGAAACAAGCCAATTAGAGCTTAGCCTCAAATCACATGCTTTTGAAAAGTTTGTGTACCTACATATACACTCATTAGTCCGGCGCCCTGCACACAAATATGAAAGAAATATAGTTTAGATTTTTTGATTTTCAATAAATTGTAATATAACTAACAGTAGAATACTATGACTAAATGATTTTATTTAGTTAATATTTGCGATATATTTGTAACTTATTGTTAACATGTTAAAGGGGGTTAACTTGAAGGGGGGGGGCTAAAGTGTAAGCATATGTTTTGATGGTTAGTTCACTCTTCTATCATGATTAAAAAGGGCTTTCATGTTGCGCGTGCTGAAACTCCTCCACGTGAGCGTGATCTCACTTCTGAATTGCGAATAGCAAAAATGCATCATAGACAAATGTTTGAATATTATTGCACATAAAAACAGCTGGCAACTCTGGTGAGATAGAATTTGCAAGATAATGTGTATAGCAATAATAAATGTATGTGTGTTTTCTTAATTTCTCCAGTGCCGATAGCATAACCGTTAACGTCAGAGCTTATCGATACTCCGGTCTTTCATAATTTAGCCCCGAGACCGATTAAATACCAGGTTTCGGTACTCATCCCAAATTACAATAGAAGTGTTCTTAAGTTGTTTTTTTTTACTTTGTCAATAATAATGGATTTGAAAAATTAAAACTAAAAAAAGGAAAATGTCAGCACACTGAAATTGAAGCTCCAAAAACGTAATTTTCCAAGCAGCGCAACATTTTAATTAATGTTGACCAAAGATGTGCTAATATATCCATTTAATAGAATATAAGTCATAATGTTTATGAAAATGTGACCATGAGAAAAGATAACACAGCATGATGAATATTTACATTCATTCGTTAGATTTAATAATATTAATAATATTTAAGAAAAAATTATATTTATATCTATCAATCACTTATTTACATTAATATATATATATATAATATTTATGAAAATGTAATGACAAGAAAAATAAAACTGCATAATATTAACAATATGGTTTTAGAGGAATATTGATATTAATTTATTAGAATTTTGAATATTTATGAAAAAGTACAAATTATCTATCTATCTATCTATCTATCCATCATCTATCTATCTATCATCATCCTATCCATCCTGATTCATTTTCATCAGCTGAAATTTTATTTTTGTTGACTAGAACCAGTAAAATGAACAAACAAAATTAACATGACATGACAGATACAGGCTAAATTTAAATAATATCTTCATAAAATAGCGCACCGAATGTAGCCAGAGATGACCTTGGAAACCCCCTGGCCTAGAGATGGCATTAAACGGCCTTTTCCATTAAATTCACGGATTCTAGCTACAATCCAAGAGCTGACTTAATGAAACACTTGAGCAGCATATGGTTTCTGCTCCGTTATTCTAAGAAGTGGATCCAACTGGCATCGCCGCATCTATCTGGAGGCAATATGTACTGGACGGCTTTCGTGACGTTTCTCCTCGCCAAACAAGACAATTGTTCAAATATCGTCAATCATTCGCACTCGCGAGGACAAACGCTTACCTGTTCTGCCTTTAAATCATCACAGAGTCGGTTCTCTAGAGCCAGACGAACCGTAGATCAGTGTTACAGGTTTGGTAACCAGCTTACGTCAGCTACAGCGAAACCTACCATCTCAATTATGCAAATTGCCCCAGTCAATTAGTGAAGAGGAAAAAAACACTTTTTTTCTTCACTCGCTGACAGAATCTAAGTGTTGTGGAACGATAGCCAATTACTTAAATGGCTTGCTCCCTTGTCATGTTCTTATTCATTTAATGGGGGTTATTTGGACGGAAATTTGCAAGTAAACAAAGTTTGACCATGTCTCGAGTTGTCAAAGCCGCTGGACGACATAATTCACTCTCAAGGCCTGTCAACCCTTCCGTCTTCAATGTTCCCCGTTCCGCTAAATGCGAGACACCGTCTCCTGCGCCTTAATATTCATGTAGCGCATGCGGAAAATCCCACTGATGAGCTGAAAGAAGCTTCATGAATTAAAAAGGGGTGGCGATGAGGCTAATACCAGAAAACAAGCGTGAGAGCGAGAACAGAGGCTTCGAGAGCAGCCGTGTCTTCACTATAGACACCAGGAGATCATGGGAACCCCAGGAGAAGAGTCTGATCCATAGAAATGACTTCTCTTTGTGCTTTATTAACCAGCGGGTTGTTTCTCACAAGTGTGGCGCCACCATGTTCAAAAACATACGGCATCAAATGGTGTTAACGGTTAAAGAGAACCTCTGTCTTATTATTTCTCTGTCTATGAAATAATATGTTCTTTAGCCATATAAAAACAGTTGTAATGTGCGCGGGTAAAATTTACCCGCTGGCGGTTTTAGGTATACAGCGACCCCCGGCGGTTCAATTGTTAATATAGTTACGTGAGGCCAAAAAAATTATAAAACAAAGAATAAATTATAAAAATGTGTATGAATGTATTTAAATATTTACAAAAGCATTTATATTCACATTTTTAAATATACTAATTATTTAAATTAAATGTTATACATTTGACCATGAAGCAATACTATAGTTATACAGTTACATTGATATAGTTACATGAGGCAAAACATTTTTTATAAAACAAAACAAAATTAATAATAATAATAAATAAATAATCCAACTGCAACAAGATAATGTTTTTAAAAAAAGTATATATTTCCTAATGTGTTGGGTAAATTTGTGTAGTCTGTAGTATTTGTTTAATTATAAATAAAAAATATTATAAATAGTTTTTATCATATTTCATATTATGTATTTTTTATTACTATTCATTAATAATAAATACTTATACCTATTTGTTCAATTATTAATGACTAATATTTACATAAATATATAGCATATTATTATAAACATAAGTGTACTAATATAAATAATTATTTTAATGGAAATAAAATGTATTACCACTGACCATTACGTGAGGCATGAATAGATAGATAGATAGATGGATAGATAGATAGATAGATAGATAGATAGATAGATAGATAGATAGATAGATAGATAGATAGATAGATAGATAGATAGATAGATAGATAGATAGATAGATAGATAGATAGATAGATAGATAGATAGATAGATAGATAGATAGATAGATAGATAGATAGATAGATGGCAAAAGTGTCACTAATGGCAAGAGAGGCACAGAGGTAGTGGGTGGCCCTAAAAGTTAGTCTGAGGGGGGTCCAGCAGACACATACCTCCCAAAGCAAATATGGAAATGATAATGATGCGATGAAAAGGAGGCGGACTCCAGCAGCTGGTTGAGCGCGGCTCCTCTGTTGCCATTGTGCCGCCACCCGCGCGTAATAGAAAAGGCTCCGGATTAGTTCCACTTTGCAAATCATGTTGTTCACTGATCTTTTTCTTTTTTTTTGCTTTCCACAACCTTTTTTTCCCCACTGGCCCATTGCTGCTAACTTTCATTGAATGGTGGATTATCAAAATAATAACTACGGTGATAATAAAGGCTTTTTTTGATGTAACAGGTCTCCACTTCACCCAATTTGAACAAGGAGGGAAGAGCAAGTGTTACGAAGTGGCACGGTCAATTGAAAGGGAATTCAGATTTAGGTGGTTTTAAATATTCTTTAATGGTTTTAGAAAAATAAGTTTTCTGGCCGCCCCACCTAACCGAGTTTGACTAAAGTCTCGAAAAGAGGGAGGCTGTTTAAATCAATCATAGATTCATGGATTTAGCTTTTAAGAAGTACTCTTAAAGGGGTGACAAGCCTGGCTGCGTATGCATATTAAATCTATTTTGTGCCTCGCTTCCACGTGGGCATAAAATATTCACATGACAGTGATACCACTTCCAAGCATGATTTAATACTAATAGCCTCACAAATTAAGTTGTGGTTTCTACTTCAACATGTTCAAAGTAACTGATGCTGGAAACAGGCTTTTCGGAACATTTCTGTGAGCGGTTCGGCTTTACATCCAGCAAACAAAGGATATTAATAACAGAGAAAAAGCAAAAACAAGTACATTTCCACACAAACCTTTACTTTTGCACAGAGGTTGTCGAAAACTAGACAACATGTGCTTTGAATATGCAATGGAAAACCACGAACAAGCCAACTCAGTAAATTCAGGAGTTTATTTACCTCACAATAACTCACAACCATGTAGCCGCCCATTGCGCATCTTTGGGTTTGATGAAACCGTCCTTATCTATGACAAAGCCATTCACAGCAAGTGACAATACGGTCGTGATAACCTGATCCTGGCCTCTGTCTGATAAAGCCTCGTTCGCTGGGAAAACCAAGCCATGTGTAAGTCACACTCAGAGATCCGGTTAAGTGTTTACATTAAACACATGTAAATAAAGCAGCCGGACGAGGCGATACACACTCGTTGCACTCGTAAAGTGACTGCTCTCATGTCCTTAGCGTATTTGTCCACTAGTGTCCGACTGTAACAAGCTACAAATATATATCTACCTCACTTTTACCTGCACTGCCTCAAGCCCAGTTCACACTGACAGCAAAACTACTAAGAAAAACACTTAAACTAAACAAATCAAAATACACACAAAAAATAAGACTATTTTAAACTAGTTCTTTTTAGTAAATCAAAAACATACAGCGGCCCTAAATTGTAGGGTAGTCCAATGTAGTCCAATTCACAAACAAATAATCATAATAATACAATTACTTTAAGTGAATCAAAATCGGCAAACATCGCTTACTGAATTAACTTTAGTTACTTTTAGTTACTTTAGTAAAAGTTACTTAAGTTACTTTAATAAATTCTATAAATTATCATTACTTTCCATGATAAAATATTATATCAAATAATTTAAGTAATTTATTCAAATAAATTAATAATTTGAATCACCCAGCATCGCTATATAATTTACAGCATTAGCTGAGAGACGTTGTAATTGAAATATGCCTAAATGAATCGGAATTGAATCTGAATCTAACTGAATCAGATTCTAATGAGAATAAAATCGAATCAAGAGCTTATGAAAAAAAAAAAATCCCAGTCCACATCCACATGGTTTTCCTGCTCATTTGCATGAAGCTAAACTCTACTCAAATTAGTTACAAATCGCTGTCAGTGTGAACGCCCCTTCTTACAGAGTCCGTTCAGACTTCAGGTTCCTGCTCGTCCGGTCTAGTGTTACAAGGGGACAGTGTGGGATGTGAAGGAAACTGGGATTTGAAGGATTGTGGGAGAACTGCTGGGTGGGATAAGGAGCTTGGGGAAGAAGAGTGGTGCAGTTGGAGGAGGGTGGGGTGTTGGGACCTCACCTCTGGGTCCTGTAATGACAGGTCGATGATGGTGTGTGAATGCCGTTCGAGGGGAAGCGGTCTGCGAAGGCACAGGGCTGCTGAAACCAGACATCTCTGACTTCTTTAATGTGGTAGGCGATGGCATCCCTGGCAAGAATGATTGATAAGTGCAATTTAATAACGCAAGGTCATGGAGATATAGGCTGGCGCATAGGAGAGAGAGTGGATAGGAGGGTTGGGGTGGTTTGTTTGGGTGGGTGGGTGAGTGGATGGGGTCAAGACAGCAGTGGAGACTGTGAGGCCCAGCGGGTGGTACAGGATACACTACATGGGGCCGAACGGTGACTCCCTTCCAGTGCAGCGCAAGGTCATGTGACCATGTAATGTACTGATGTCTTGATGTCAACATACATGCACACTAGGCATGACTTTTCTCAAAATAAATGTAACCATTATTCATCTTCTGTGTAAGTTTGTGCATGTAAAAACAAGTCCAATCAGATTTTCGAGGGCGAGCTTAAAGGAATATTTCGGGTTTAGTACAAGCTCATTTGATAGCATAGTATTGATCACCACTTAAAAAATTCTTCCAGTTGTCCCTTGTTTTCAAAAATCTAGGCTACAGTGAGGCACTTATATTGGAAGTAAATGGGGCCAAATTGTAATTGTTAAGATACTCAATGTTTAGAGATGCAAAGAATGTGACAATTTGTTAAACTCCTTAAACATAGGTAAAAATAATTGAAAGAGCTTTAGAGCTCAAATACTAGTTTTAACAGATGAATTAATGTGGGTGCATTTTTTTGTTTTAATGAAAACAAGGGACAGTTGGAATGTTTATTGTGGTAATCAACATTACGCCACAAATGCTATCAGTTGAATACAGAACCCCTAAAGAGGCATGGTGATGTGGAAAAAATATACTTGTATTGTTATGCTTTTGTGTTCTCTTACAAAACCTTTGCGTTCCCCTGAGAAACTTTGAGGTAACTCGCAAAACATTTGTGTTCTGTGAGAAACTTTGCATTTGCTTAAAAACTTTTGCGTTCCACCGAAAAAGTTTGCGTTCGCTTGCAAAACTTTTCCATTTTCCCAAGAAACTTTGTGTTTGCTCGCAAAACTTTTTCCTCCACCCAAGAAACTTTGCATTCGCTCGCAAAACTTTTCCATTTTCACATTGTTTGCAAAACTTTGCCGTTTCCCAGAGAAACTTTGTGTTCGCTCACAAAACTTTGCAGTTTCCCGGAGGAACGTTGTATTTGTTTGCAAAACTTTTCCATTTACCAGAGAAACTGTGCTCACTCGCAAAACTTTTGCATCCCCCAAGAATCTTTGTGTTCGCTCGCAAAACTTTGCAGTTACCCTGAGAAACTGTGCTCACTCGCAAAACTTTTGCATCCTCCCATGAAACATTGTGCTTGCTTGCAAAACTTTTGCCTTCCCAGAAAAACTTGTTTTCGCTCACAAAACTTTGCCTTTGCCCAGAGAAATGTTGTGTTGATAAAACATAATACAAGGTGGGAGGACTATATTTCTATATATTGAGCGAACGCAGAGTTTTTTTGAGGAAATGCAATACTTGCGAGAGAATGCAAAATCATTGTGAGTGAGCACAAAGCTTCTTTGGGGAAAACAAAACTTTTGTGAAAACACAAAATAACTCAAACATAATTGTCATTTTTTTCCATGTCATTTTTTTCACCATGTCCCCTTAGGGGCTGTGAAGTTAAGCGTAGCTCTGAACCCGTAATATTCCTTTAAAGGACTAAAAGTTTTTCAGTTGGTTCAAATTTGTGGCGATGAGTGCGAGGTTAGTTGGTAATGGTAAAAATGATGCCTAAAAATGTGAAAACAAAACCATAAGGTCATTTTTTAAGTATCTTATGCACCTTACCCGTGGGCTAGCGGGATGAAATGACGTAGATGAGCGAAACAGGATGTGGTGGAGAAAAAGAAAGAGAAAGCTGAACAGACATGGAGGGAAGAGGAGTTAGGGATGCAAAGCACACAGTATTCACATTCACAGTCTGCCAGGCGGCTGTGCTTTGGCAGGGGTTAATGCGAGCAACAGTTCAGATGCATAGGCTAACATGAGCTAACTGAGAATGACTGAAGTCTGTTAGTGCATGCTCAGCCACGTTAGTTCAACTCCTCCCACTGGCATTAGTGCTCCCATACTGCCTTGCTTCACTCTACCTCTCGCTCCGGGGTAAATATAGACAGACGTGAGGGAAACCCATGGCCGAATAGCCGATTGAGGTTAGGAATGCAAATTGATAAGAATGAACTGCAAATAGAAGGGGCAATTAGGAGGCACTGCTGGCCTATTTGTCACCCGGTCAAAGCGTTTAGTCCATTCTTCTGCACTGGGACAGGATATAAGCGCTGGGCTTATGTCTTATTTCTCCCTGAGAGCAGTCCACTAACACCCCCACCACCCCCGGAGGAACAAGTTCATCCAGACGCTAGCAAATGACTTTAACCAGTGCAATTCAATCATGTGTGGCTAAAGCTGTATTAATGGTTTTAGCCGGCAGCCCTCACTCTCCTCGCTCTGTCCACACATCTCATTCTGATTACATAGCAGCACTGGTGTGTGGGACGCCCCCCACAGCCTCCGATCTTATACCGTGGCCGCCGCACTTATTATGAGCCAATTATAGTTAAATGAGTCTATTTAGAGATATTTTACATCAAATCTACTGTTTATACAGTGTATTTGATGGTGCAGAGAAGTAGATTAAAAGTTTTAAACTTATGGCATTTCATTCCAGAATTATGAAATTGCTAAATTGTTATGTTCAAATGTTTATCAGTTTAAAATTTAATACGGATCCACTTGCTAGTGCCCACCAGATTTAAACTTTCTCAATGAGAAATATGTATAAAAATTATATAATATTTATAATATATAAAAATAAATACAAAATTGAAGGTTGAAAAAATTTGATTGGAGGTACAGACACTCCAAATATTATTTAAACTAATTACTATTAATATTAATACTATTGATATATTTTTTTAATTCTGTTCTGCAATATTATTATGATTATTATATAAAACATTTGTAATATTGTAACACAGAAAATACTTAATATTAATGTTATTAATAAAATATTTAGCACAATTTTTCCATTGAAAATAATAATAATAATTATTATTATTAAAATATTAAACATTAAAATATTGCTGCAAAGAATTTACTAAATAAAACAATATCAATGTTAATATTAATAAATAATCATGTTTGAGTGCCTTTCCCATTAATAATATAAAAACATTTATAATAATATGAAATTAATAATAATAATAATAATAATAATAATAACCACACACAGCTCAAGGTGTTCCACTATCAACAAGATATATTGCAGTTATCTGCTTTCTATCTAACTTGTTTTTAGATATGGGGAGGTAAAACGCGCATGTGAATGTGTTTTGGTGCATTTCTGTCTGCGTGTGAGTGATTAGAAGTCATCCTTGGTTTCTCCAGCCCTCGCAGACTCCTTCCGTTTTCAGGCACAAGAAAGAGAGAGAAAACAAGATGGAAAGAAAGACAGCATCTCTTCCCAGTATCAATGACCATTAGAGATTGGATTTGATATCTAAAAGGGTCACTTCAGGTCACAAAAAGGGTCAATAAAAACAGGAAGAGATGGTTGCTACTTCAAGACGAATATGATAAAAGATTTGATGGAAGAAACCATCAAGCGCATTTAGCACAGCTTACCAACATCAGACACACAGTGCAAAAATTCCCCATTCAGCTGTTCTCATTTTCTCCTCACACTCACAAATTCAGCACAGAATGCTTCAGAAGATCAATTTCAATGAGTACGCTGACAGCGGTGGAAGACAGAGAGGAGTGGAAACATACGGTGTCATTGGGACGGACTCATCAGATGAACGTGGAGCCCAGAGTAACACAAACACCCGAGACCATGACATAGATGAGAGAGAGTCGATGACAGAATAAACAGACAGAAAGTAGTGGAAAAGGGAAGGGAACGAAGGATAATAGGATGAGAAGACAAACATGGGGTTAAGTCACACGCATACACTCACTCACTGTCAAAGGCCGCAGGAAAGCATCAAAAGAACATTAGCTATCACAACATTTGCTATCGCAATATTAGCTATCGCTAATGCTTCTAAAGTACATCAACACTTTAGACAATAACTTAACAATATTTGACTTTATCTAATGTCACACTGATTGCCTGGCTAGTTAAGGCGATTAATTCAAGTTTAGCACCAAATTCGGCTTCATTAGCAGTTAGCTTGTCACGCGAGAATTATATCTTTTAGCTAATTTGCTAATTTGGACTTTTTGATATTTTTGCTTATCTGAAGTCACTTTCATTACCTGTCCATTATTTTGCATGTTCAGAGGGCAGTTAAAGTCAATAGATTAAGTTTAACACCAAATTCAATCTCATTAGCAGTAGGCTTATTGCGCAATAATTATATTTTTTGCACTAATTTTGACTTTGTGATATTTTTGCTTATCTGAAGTCACTTTCATTACCTGTCCATCATTTTGCATGTTCAGAGGGCAGTTAAAGTCAATCGATTAAGTTTAACAACATATTCGACTTCATTAGCAGTTAATTTGTCTTGAAAGAATGCTATTTTGTTAGAGTTAATGTTGACTTACTGATATTTTAGTTCATCTGCAGTCACTTTGATTGCCTGTCCATCGTTAGCACTTAGCTTGTCGCTAAATTTGCATTTATTACTAGGGAATTTGTTGTCAGAATGCTATTTTGTTAACATTTGTTTTAATTAATCTCAGATGACGTGTTGCTGGCCTCTTGCTCCATCTTTCGTAAGTTTCAACAGTTGTAGGGCGGAGCTTTGGAGAAAGGGGCGTGTCTTAATCCATGTGGTTTTGTGGAAGTACGAGAATGATTGTCATCATTATTAAACGATTATTTCAAAATTTGAGAAGAAATAATTGAAATTAAATTATGACATGATAATTCGCAAAAATCCAGCCCTAGATAGCTAGTTTGTTTCTGGTCTAAGGTGGTCTACCAAACCTATCTAGCCTGACCAACATGGTCTACCTGGTCTGCCAATGGTCCATCTGGACCAACTAATGACACGTTTGTCCAGCTAGACACCATATAGGAAGCTGCGTTCATTGATTGAGCTCTGGATGTGGTTCTGAGGGGGGACAATTTGGTGCCTGTAGAGTGGGGAAGTCCAAAGAGAAAACAGAATGAAACCTGTGGGCTGGCGGACAGTTGGCTTTGATTGTGTGCGTGCAAGTATCTGTTTGCTGTGGACGGGGTCTGATGTCTCGGAGTGAGTAATGAACACTTGAAAAGGTTCTGTCAGTTGGAATCAAAGCCCGGCCTTAGTCAGCTCTTTCCCTTCCGAGGCATTATTACACGCTGGGTACTGGTCCTGGCCCGATTCTCCTCTTCCTCCTTCCTGAAGTCTGACAAATTGACGGAACCCAGATGGGCGAAGAGGCAATTCTGTATTGAGTGCGTCTCTCTGCTGCTTTCCATCGCTCTCGTCCTGTAACGCTCCCTCCGTCCCCTTCGGCACACCAATCAGTGCTGGCACGGCTGAAGTCGGCAGTGAATCTACCCAAACTAGTCTACTACAATTACTACAATTTACAGGTGGACTATTATTTATTCAAAATATAGATATAAGTACTGCTGTCTTGAATGTTCTTTTATGATGGAAGTAATTACCACAAGGAAACTGAAGACACAAAGATATGTTAATTTCAATGTTCTACCTTACTTATTTCCCCCTCTTAAGTTTAATTTAGGAAAAATGCAATATGTAATATATTTTTACATTTAATAATTTGAGTAAATAAAATTGTTCAATTCAATATATATTTGCATTTAGTCTATTACTATTATTATATATGTTGAATATTATTCTGAGTGTACACTAGGGATGGGTATCGTTTACATTTTATCGATACCGATACTGCTTATCAATACCGGTACTTATCGATACTGTTACCGATACTATTTGGTGCAAAAATATATAATGTGAAAAGTTGTTGAAAAGTTCAAGTTATTTTATTACTGCTGAACTTTAGAAACTGTATTAAAGTTCTTCAGTCAGAAGCAGGAAGTTATTTTTATATGTGTTTTATTTTATTAACATTAAAGTAATAGTTCACCCATAAATGACAATTGTGTCATCATTAACTCACTCTCAAGTTAATAAGGTTTGGGCACTTTTTTGAAGGGAAAAAGGTCGCTAAAGGCATCTGCAATGTTGCTAAGTTAAGTGCAGCTCCATTTCTCCAACTACGGGCTGGGCCACGGGTCAAACAGAAAATACGCGCTGCGTTAATCGCACGTTAATGAAATTAGTGCCATTAAAATGAATTTGCGTTAACGCATTATTAACGTCGTGGGAAAGTTCATTTATTTCAGTAATTCAACTCAAATTGTGAAACTCGTGTATTAAATAAATTCAATGCACACAGACTGAAGTAGTTTAAGTCTTTGGTTCTTTTAATTGTGATGATTTTGGCTCACATTTAACAAAAACCCACCAATTCACTATCTCAACAAATTAGAATACTTCATAAAACCAATAAAAATAAAATGTTTTAGTGAATTGTTGGCCTTCTGGAAAGTATGTTCATTTACTGTATATGTACTCAATACTTGGTAGGGGCTCCTTTTGCTTTAATTACTGCCTCAATTCGGCGTGGCATGGAGGTGATCAGTTTGTGGCACTGCTGAGGTGGTATGGAAGCCCAGGTTTCTTTGACAGTGGCCTTCAGCTCATCTGCATTTTTTGGTCTCTTGTTTCTCATTTTCCTCTTGACAATACCCCATAGATTCTCTATGGGTTCAGGTCTGGTGAGTTTGCTGGCCAGTCAAGCACACCAACACCATGGTCATTTAACCAACTTTTGGTGCTTTTGGCAGTGTGGGCAGGTGCCAAATCCTGCTGGAAAATGAAATCAACATCTTTAAAAAGCTGGTCAGCAGAAGGAAGCATGAAGTGCTCCAAAATTTCTTGGTAAACGGTGCAGTGACGTTGGTTTTCAAAAAACACAATGGACCAACACCAGCAGATGACATTGCACCCCAAATCATCACAGACTGTGGAAACTTAACACTGGACTTCAAGCAACTTGGGCTATGAGCTTCTCCACCCTTCCTCCAGACTCTAGGACCTTGGTTTCCAAATGAAATACAAACTTGCTCTCATCTGAAAAGAGGACTTTGGACCACTGGGCAACAGTCCAGTTCTTCTTCTCCTTAGCCCAGGTAAGACGCCTCTGACGACAACTGTAGCCAAATTCCTTGACATGTCTGTGTGTGGTGGCTCTTGATGCCTTGACCCCAGCCTTGTGAAGTTCACCCAAATTCTTGAATCCATTTTGGTGGACAATCCTCATAAGGCTGCGGTTCTCTCGGTTGGTTGTGCATCTTTTTCTTCCACACTTTTTCCTTCCACTCAACTTTCTGTTAACATGCTTGGATACAGCACTCTGTGAACAGCCAGCTTCTTTGGCAATGAATGTTTGTGGCTTACCCTCCTTGTGAAGGGTGTCAATGATTGTCTTCTGGACAACTGTCAGATCAGCAGTCTTCCCCATGATTGTGTAGCCTAGTGAACCAAACTGAGAGACCATTTTGAAGGCTCAGGAAACCTTTGCAGGTGTTTTGAGTTGATTAGTTTATTGGCATGTCACCATATTCTAATTTGTTGAGATAGTGAATTGGTGGGTTTTTGTTAAATGTGAGCCAATCATCATAATTAAAAGAACCAAAGACTTAAACTACTTAAGTCTTTGTGCATTGAATTTATTTAATACACGAGTTTCACAATTTGAGTTGAATTACTGAAATAAATGAACTTTTCCACGACATTCTAATTTATTGAGATGCAGCTGTATTTTAACCACACTGTTAACTACCAAAAAGTATTAAGAATTTTTGATGGTAAATAATACAGTTTATTAAAAATATTTATTAAAGTGATTTTAGATGAAAAAAAATATATATGAATTTTAGAATGGCTTGTAAATGTTCACTTTTCGAGTAGGTGGTGAGAGGTCATAGGAGTATGACTGTAGTTCTCTATCTGTGCTGACACTCGGTTACGTGCGGCGAGCAGAATGATGGGTAGACATCACCCCGGAGCCTCTACAGCGGCCTATCACCTGACACCCGCTACCTGAGCCATGACAAGCACGCTGCTGCCACAGACATACTTTCAAAAGGCTGGCTAATTTTAAACACATAGCGAAGGTCTCCGCTGTCAAATAAAGATAGGAGCAGCCCCCACACACACATATATATAAACACAAACACACATCCAACATTCATGGAAAGGGACACAAATCAAACAGATGGCAGGCATAACAAGAGCTCGAGATGTCACAGTTGTTTTGTCGTTCAACACCACGGTTGAAAAATGGATGAAAGTTGCTGATTGGACGAGAAATGTGATCCTGTCATGGGCGAGCAAGTGACCGAGAGGTCAAATCGCACTTACTTTCTCTCTCACCCTCTTAGTTTACTCACACATTTCCTCTCACATTCGAGCAAATACACACTGGAACAGACTCTCACTTGCTTGGTGACGATGCAACTGTGAAAGGCACTTAATAGTGAGACACAGCTCTAAATCAATAGCTCCCTTCCATATTCCCTATTTGTATTGCCTTTTCCACCTTTAAATATAGTAGAGACGTGCCAGAAATGTGTACTAGTCAACAAATCATCCAATATCCAAGTATTTGGTCAGTGAGCTAAAATATAAGTGAGTTAATCTAGAATCTTTTATTTTCTTTTGTAGCTTTAATATTGCAAGTGATTTAAAGTGGATGAATTTAGAGGTTAATTATTTATTTATATAAAAATAAATATATAAAAGTAAAAATAATATAAAATAAATGAAATTATAGATGTATAAAATATAAAATAATATTTTAAATATTATAAATATATATATAATATATATACAGTACGCATATATATATATATATATATATATATATTCATAAATATGACAAAAAATGTAAAATATATAAAAAAAATATTTATACAAAACAAATATATATATATATATATATATATATATACATACATACACATACATACATACACATACATATACATACATAATACATAATATAAAAAAAATATTTAATACAAATTTGTATAAATCAATTAAAATACATTATAAGAATTAAATATGTAATATTAAAATAAGAATATATATATATATAAATAAATATAATATATAAAAATATATAATATAATACAAATATAAATAATTAAAAGTAATTTACTAAAATATTTACAAAATACATAAATTAAATAGAAATTATATCAAATTAATATCAATTTAATATACCCACACACACACAAAATATAAAACAAATATTTATGTATATAAAAAATGTAAATAAATTATATGAAATATATATATATATATATGTGTGTGTGTGTGTGTGTGTGTGTGTGTATATATACATATATAATAAAATATATAAATAATATAATACAAATCTAAATAATTAATTATACTAAAATATTTACAAAATACATAAAATAAATAGAAATTATATCAAATTAATATCAATTTAAATCATGAATCAAAAGGAAAAATATTATATAATATATAGCTACAATTATACAGGATGTCCGTCCAAATAGAAAATACATACTTTTGCACATCCCTAATATAATTATCACAATTTATCCAAATATTGCGTCCTCAAAAACACAAAGACACACCACTTTAATGCAAACATTTCCAGATTCACCATTTATGGATATGGATGATGTCACGCACACATACAAATCAAAGGGATATCATGGGACAGGGGGTGCATGTCGTTTCAAGGAGGACAAAAATATTTCCCAGGTTCTGATCCTTTTGTGGGGGAAAAGCAGGTGGGGGGAAGGAAATTGTCTGAACAAAACAACAACAACAACAAAATATGGTACGAAACAACAACGACAACGTGACAAAACTAGACGGCACAATGGACAAGCTCCTTTTTTTGGGTGGAGAGGGAAGGTGAGGTGTGGAAGGGTGACAACATTGATGTAGTTTTACCTTGTCTTGAGATGAACGAACTAGCTAGCGAGCCACGCAGTTTATATCCAGCTTTGAAAGACAAGGAAGGAGGAGAAAGAAACAAGGAGGGACAAAAGAACAAAAAAGGCAGGGTGAATAAGAGGTGTAGAAGCAAATGTGCAATAACTCAGCAGTTCAACCATTCATGTCAGATATGATGTGTCCAGAACCTGCCGGACAGCCACACGCTCAGATCACACACACACACAAGCACGCACGCACGCACACACGCACACACACACACACACACACACAGGCGACATCTTAGGGTTTTCTTTTTTGGATGGCCCTCACTTCTGTCACTGTCTGAATGTATTCTTCTATAGGTCTGTAACTGAAACCACACGTCTGTTGTTATCGACGGACAAAGGATCTGGGGATATTCCCATCATGATGTCAAAAAATGAGGCGGGATTACAGGACAGAAATCAGCTATATATATAAATATTTGTAGATTGAAATACTGACAATTAAAAACTGGAACTCAAATTATTTTATGACATTTGTTTATGAACTTAACATTTAGGTTGTTACTAAAAAACAATTCTGCCACTGTTAAGTCTATTGTAGACTCTATTGTAGAAATGACATAACTTGTATTCTGAACTGAATTATGAATGAATGACTGTTATAAACTATTGTATATGACAGAAACTAACTCCCCAGAAAGCCCTGTGAATTATGAAATAACTAAATTCAATACAACATTACATTCAAATATGAATGAGACACGGAGGCTACTACACATTAGATTAACAGTGAGAGAGGGACTAAACAGCGAAGCTTTATTTCCATTAGAGAAATGCCTGTCGATAGTGTGGGACCATTTTGGGAACACCAAGAATGACCAGGGTGTCATTTTAATATTGCCGTAAAACAACTGCTGCTAAAGAGCGAATACATAAGGGATAATCAATGGCTAGCTGTGCATTGAACGATTTCATTAAGCACGACGTGAAGGCAAGAACCACCTGACGCGAAGCTACAGATCAGAAAGGGATGAAATAGTGTGGTGAGATCACATTTATTTGAATGAATTAATTATAACTTTTAGCTACTTGAATTAATTATTCGATCGAGAGAGAGGTGACAGTTGCATGTGTGAATTAGATACCTGCGGCTGTGTCTCTCCAGTAGGCTATTTAATCTATTTCATTAATTAAAGTCGCGGGGCAGCGTTCTCTGTTCATGTGATTTTATACATTAGTAATGTTGGGAAATAAATAAAGGCATAATAATCGCCATAATTGTAAAACCGTGATTATTCATCAGACAATAATCGTACCAACAAAATCTATAACCGTTGCATCCCTATACATGTACTGTGTATATTTATGATGTTTATGTAAATACACACACACATTTGAAAATATTTGTACATTTATATATATTCATATTCTTATATTTTATATTATGTATAAATATATTTAATATATAAACATAACAATTTTTTCTAAAATATATACATGCATGTGTTTGTATTTATAAATACATAATAAATATACACAGTATACACACACTTTTATTTTGATGCGATTAATCCCGATTAATCGTTTGACAGCACTAATAAATACAAAAATATTCTATAATATATCATACAAACATTGCATAAAAAATTTCCAGTATTTAAATATGAGATTTTTAACTATATTTATCATGTTAAATCCATTTACATGTCTGGAAATTTCATATATTTCCTCAAAAAATCTGTGTGGAAAGTGTAAAAACTGAGTCCTCGATTTGAATCAGTCTAAGGGCGTTCACACTTGGCGTCTTTTTTGACAAGAGCGCTTTTTTTAGTCAAATAAAACTAAAGCGTTTTGGTTGCAAATAGCAGCCGAGGGCGTCTTTTGTTGCTATAACAACAGCTGCAACGGTAGACTAGCGCTGTGTGCTGCAGAAATGCTGGCTTTTGAAGTTAACGGGGAGGGTAATGTCGGTTCACAACGACGTTTGTGGGAGCGTGACAGTTGCAGCATATTTTACACTAGATAGAGTTTTGTACTCATATCATACAACTCCTTGTGCCCTGAAACTAGTACGATCTGTCTACCGGCTATCTTCTCCTTTTTATCGTTGTTTTTGTTATTATGGAAACGACTTGCCACTCGCTTGTCATTGGTCAGCTGTCAAAAAGGCGCTTGACGTAGGGTTTTTTTCAGAAAAGTTCAACTTTTTTCAGCTTGAAAAGACGCTCTGAGCTGCAGAAAAAGACCTTTTAAAAAGCGCTCAGGACTTTTTTGAAAACAGTTTACTCCATAAGATTATAATGCAAAACAGATGCTGCAACGCGTGTTTCCTTTCTATCTCTGTCCACTATGCGGCATCTATTTCTAATATCAAGGGCATGTGAGGCTTGATTGAAGACGCTTCGGAGCGGGACAGATTTACAGTCCTCTGTGGCAATGTGGCGAAGTTCACAGGACACACGTACACACTCCAGGATGATTCAGCACTCAAACCCACACGCATACAGGACCCTTCGTAAATTGTTAGCATCATTAGTAGACACATGGATGTGAAGTTAAATGAGTCTGTATCTACAAGCCATCTAAGGTTAACGTCTGAGATGGACTGAAGGGGGCAGACGGCGGAAATCTTTCAGAAAGAAAAACAAATGAGGTGCCATTTGAGTCAGAGGGTGTCATCTCCGAAATGTCATACCCGGAGAGACGGATCAGAGATGCTGAAACCCCCCCAAAAAAACAGAAGAAGAAGAAGAAACAGAAATAATCCCCACACAGATGTTGCTGTCCCACAATCAGCGCACAGCACAGGACACACACACACACACAGCAGATCTGATCACTCGCTCTCCACCGCAACCCCACAGTGTGTGTGTGTGTGTGTGTGTGTGTGTGTGTGTGTGTGTGTGTGTGTGTGTGTGCGAGCGCCGGGGGAGGCTGGCTTTCAGGGTGGACGGTTACCTGGCTCTACTTCATGCCAGCTGCTGGCTTGGCTGCCGCTTCCAGGCGAGCGTCCCTGACCTGGGTAGTAGGACTCCTCTCCCGGGCTGTCCACCTCATCCTCCATGCATTTGATACGCTTTGCAGAACTGTGCGACAAAAGACAGATAGAAAGAGGGTGGATGAGTAAAATCAAATGCATTTCATTCTGCAAATGTATGTTTTTTTCCTCCTAGCATGCTTTGTTTGGCCAATGTGATCATTCAGATTTAGATGCAGCATTAAAGTGCATTCAGAAAGCATTTAATGTCTTAATGCGATGTGTTTTAGGGACGAGGCTTGATTTTACTGGATAATAAATAATGTGCTATGATATAGTTTCTTAATATTGTTTTTTCCCATCAACACTTTGGAGGACAAAGTGTCATACATTCAAAATCTACACATAAAAATGCAAAATACAAGAAAAGATCAATAAATGTGTTAAAAAATCTTAAAATATTGAAAATAAATACAATCTACATATACCAATACAAAATACACAAATTCTTACATACTAAAAACAAATCTTTTAATTAAAAAAATATATTTTTAATAAAAAAAATGCATTTAAAAATATTTGAATTAGTTAAATAATAAAACATTTGAAAATAAATATCAATAAACACTGTCAATAAAACATCAATTAAAAATCTGTAAATAAAAATATAAAATACAGTATACAAAATATAAATATATTGACAAATTGTTTAAATATAAAAATTAATGAATTAATTTATTTTACATTTTGTGATATGTATTTATAGCAATATTTCATGAAATGTGTATATGCGTGTGTATGTACAATAGTTAGACAAGTGACAAGCGATAGATAGATAGATAGATAGATATTTATTAACATAGCTCTCAAATTTAAATAAATGAAATCAATCAATAAATAACTAATTAAATGGACTTGATATAAATATCACATACAATAAGTTTGATATACATTTCAGTTTTTCTCAATTGCTTTGGCACATTTTTCGAAACAGTCTTAACATTCTCTAAACTGTAAGTGCAAACTGTTTGCTGGAACTTCATTGCATGTCTTCTAAATGTAGTTACTCACCCAAAACATTTAATTCATGCTTCAAAACCTAGTTATCGTGTCAGTAATTTGGCCAAGGCAACCAAAATATAAAGTAGTTTTGTCATCGTGTGAGCCACACTGGTCAAAATGTTTAGTTGTTTTTTCACCATGACAGTCAACCATGGAAATTAAGGTTTTATAAAAAAAATCTGATATATGTTGAGAGGAGTCAATAGTACATAGAAAAAAAATGTATATGAACATTTGTATTTATACAGTACATTTATTTTTGTACGAATGTATTAGATGTAAAGTGAAATCTTGCTTGTCCAATTACTGTACATTTCATATTTTTTTATGTTACCACAAATACAAGATAACTACAAAATAGCATCATGAAAAAAATTATTCTTGGTGGACATCCTGTCGCTCTTGTTGGTCAGGCCAAAGATTTTCAGTAAAGTGAACTCATTGTCATGTTCAAGAAACCAGTCTGAGATGATTTGAGCTTTGTGACATGGTGCATTATCCTGCTGGAAGTAGCCATCAGAAGATGGGTACACTGTAGTCATAAAGGGATGGACATGGTCAGCAACAATACTCAGGTAGGCTGTGGTGTTTAAACGATGCTCAATTGGTACTAAGGGGCCCAAAGTGTGCCAAGAAAATATCCCCCACACCATTACACCACCACCACCAGTCTGAACCGTTGAGACAAGGCAGGATGGATCCATGCTTTCATGTTCTTTACGCCAAATTCTGACCCTACATCTGAATATCGCAGCAGAAATCAAGACTCATCAGACCAGGCAACGTTTTACAATCTTCTATTGTCCAATTTTGGTGAGCCTGTGTGAATTGTAGCCTCCGTTTCCTGTTCTTAGCTGACAGGAGCGGCACCCGGTGTGGTCTTCTGCTGCTGTAGCCCATCTGCTTCAGGGTTCGACGTGTTGTGTGTTCAGAGATGGTGTTCTGCATACCTTGGTTGTAACGAGTGGTTATTTGAGTTACTGTTGCCTTTCTATCATCTCTAACCAGTCTGTCCATTCTCCTCTGACCTCTGACATCAACAAGGCATTTTCATCCACACAACTGCCGCTCACTGGATATTTTCTCTTTTTTGGACCATTCTCTGTAAACCCTAGAGATGGTTGTGTGTGAAAATCCCAGTAGATCAGCAGTTTTTGAAATACTCAGACCAGCCCGTCTGGCACCAACAACCATTCCACGTTCAAAGTCACTTAAATCCCCTTTCTTCCCCATTCTGATGCTCGGTTTGAACTTCAGCAAGTTGTTTTCACCACATCTAGATGCCTAAATGCATTGAGCTGCTGCAATGTGATTGGCTGATTAGCTATTTGTGTTACCAAGCAATTGAACAGGTGTAGCTAATAAAGTGGCCAGTGAGTGTATATGCTCCCAAACTTGATTGGTTAAATGGTTGATTCAAATTGTATTGCAATTAGAGGTCATTTGCCAATTTAGCAGACATTACAAACAATGTCAATGTCAGATATTTATGGAATAAACATGCATGTATACAAATTTTTGATAATTGAATGGATCGTTTTGAATGTGATGGCTTACACGATGAAAAATGATTGAGAAGTTGTGAAGAGTTTGACAGTTTAAGTGAGAATCGACTCATCAGTTTTGATCAACAAGCCACATGCAATTAGTTGTTGTGCAAACTGCAGACAGTTGTACTTACTGTTTGCACATACGTGCCAAAGCATTTGCAATTTGCTCAAATCAATAAGAAATTCCAATCTGAGGTGAACAAGAAGCTAATTGTTCATAAATCTGAACTTATTGTTTCGGAAAAAAAAATTGAGAATTGAGCCAAAGCAATTGAGAAAAACTGTAATATGCAATTAATTTAATTTTTATCTTTATCAGTGGAAAAGTTATCTCAGAGGAGAATAAAATTATTATATTTCAGTACAAAATTATTAAAAACTTATTTTTAGAATAATTAAAGAAATTTTAACAAGTTAAATAGTAAAATTAAAATGACTATACAACTTAATCAAGTCAAAAAGGTGGACAGCAAAGACGTGTGCAAGCTAATTCAAACACACACACACACACACACACACACACACACACACACACACACACACACACACACACACACACACACACACACACACAATCTAAAACACACTGAAGAAGTGAGGAGTCATTGGAGGCTGGCGGTCATGTGTGTGTGAGTTATCTGCTGTAAGCTGAGTTCTGACATTTATTTGTTAATGTAAGGCCTACTGGTGTTTTTCACTCATAATCGCTTAATTAGTTTCTAGCATACAGCCACACACAGGGTCCTTATTCCAGATGTTTGCTTTGGCAGGTCTGGCTGAAGAGGCCACTGAAGCATGTGGGCAGACGCACACATGTACACACACACAGATGTGTTTGACCGCACACACATGGGCTCCAAAGCTAGAGAGCTTGCGCTCTAAACTAATTTTTTTGTGCATCAAAAGCACATATGATGTCCAAAAATACTCTAACGAGCGCATTCTGCCATATTCAACAAATTTGTTTAACGGAAATGGATGAAAATGAACATACACATGATGATTGTTGTATTTTCAAACGCACATTAAATATTAGCACAAATGTTTATGTACGTTTGTACGCGTGTGGATTTTAGGTATGCTGCGTTATGTAAAAGTGACAGCGAAATTTGGCCCATCAGTGAAATCACAGTGACCATTTATATATTGCGTTTCAGCTGTGCACACACACACACACACACACACACACACACACACACACACACACACACACACACACAGTCCACACACACAGGGCGCCACGTAGTGCGGTTTTACATCCGGGAGCAGTATGTGTGTGCGACTGGCCTGTAGTCTGAGCGGGTGGCGGAGGGAGAAGGTTCCAGGTGGACACACATATGCTGGAAGCTTGTGTAACTCAGACTCCTGCAGCCTCTTCGAATGCTCAGCCAACACATCAATCTCTGCCTCGGCTGATTAATTAAGACTCAGAGTGAAGGAGAGAGAGAGTGTGTTCATGTGTGTCTTTCCAGTGCATACCTGCTAGAAGAAGTGCTGGGTAGGGGACGCCTCATGGCCCCAGGGCTCATACTGTAGTAGGAAGAGCTGTCCAAGTCTGCCAACGAAAAGTTGGGCCCCGTTCCTGCCGCGATGGGTGCTGCCACACACAGAAAAGAGAACAAATATCAATACTTGAGAACAAAAACGGTCTTAAGCATCACATTTCGAAGCAGTTCATCTTCATTTCCATGGCTGACGTACAAGTAAAGTTTGACTTGGTTCACTTGACCGCTATTTTGGCTGTGTAACAAGCTCACTTTTTAATTTGAAAACAGCAATAAAATCTGACAACTGTATCATAAACATTGCTGATTTCGCTCACGCTAAACACATTTTCATGTTAATGCAGCTAAAAAAAACAGAACAATAGAATGATAAATAAAAAGATAAAACGATAGAACGATAGATTGACAGACAGACAGACAGACAGACAGACAGACAGACAGACAGACAGACAGACAGACAGACAGACAGACAGACAGATAGATAGATAGATAGATAGATAGATAGATAGATAGATAGATAGATAGATAGATAATACAAAGATTTAACCAAATTGCAACAAAAAAAAATAAGTCAACTGACATTTGCTTATCTTACTGAAACACTTGTGCTGGTTACCAAACTTTCCTCCCTGAGCGACTCGCCTCAAGCTGCAAATCCCCCCGTGCCTCTTTCTGTAGGTCATCGGTGAGCAGTGCTCTATCAAACGCCTTTGTCATACAGTACATAAAGCCGTGATGCCTCTTTATATTCAGGGTGACTGAGACCACCATTTTTTGATGAGGACAGCACGAATGTGTAAGAGAGCGGCCCTGGTCCTGCATACCTAATAGGACGGGCCCAAGCGGAGAGAGAGATGTATGTATGTGTGTGTGTGTGGGGGGGGGGGGAGTCAGGCGGACGACAGCATGGAAGACTGTGATAGACACGGTAATGGGCTGCCTAATTAACATTGGAAGAGGACACAGCTAAAGGGGCAAGTTGGACCAAGAAAGGAGAGAGAGCCAGTGCACTACTAGCCAACAGCTAAAAGTTGGACACGTAGGAAGGGAGAAAGGAAGTGCAATAATTTCTGAGTCATCTCTTTATGTTAACTTTTTTTTTGGAGGGGGGTGGGCGGTCCTTCGCTCTAATAGAAGTGGCAGCGCGGGTTATTTATGACGAGCAGTAAAGTCGGCTGCATTTGCATGGCTAATAGTAGGATGTGAAGTAATTTGTGTGAGAGCTAACCTGGGCACCGGGCTGCAGTAACTCAGCCGGCCCTCGATGCGCACATACATACACACAAACGCGCCCCTGTGCCGAGAGTGGCCGGCCCTACTGCTGCAGTTTGGGTAGAAAAATGACCACACTGCAGTCTGTCTGACTGGAATGGAAATCAATCATAAAGGTAATCCGCAGTCTCTACCTCTTAAAGGCTTTATCAAGTGCTTTCGCTTGGAGGATTCCAAATGAAGCCTGTGGCTATCAGGCCGGCATTGATCTCTCGCTCTCTTCTCTCCTTCCCCTTCTGTTCTCTCTCTCTCTGATCTTTACTGCTTTACCTTTCAAGTTGCTGGGTCCACAGTACATTAGCAAAATGTTTCAATCTATTCTATTTACTTAGTGCAGAGGAATGGCAGTGCAGCCAGTGGGTTTACTTAGCTGTGCATCTGGGACAAAAATGGGCCACACAAGTTAGCTAAACCTGACAAAAGTTTTTTTTTTTTTCAAATTAATTAGTTGACTGCAAAAGAAATCAACTAAAAATAGACAAAAACGACATTACATTTAAAAAAATGTATATCTCCAATATTGCCCGATAACTGATGTGGTACTGATATACTGTATATCGTCCATTGCTGCGATTTAACCCTCTGGGGTTCAAAGTCCACATTGTTGCGTTTTGTCCCTTTCTGTTCTTGATGACTGCGAAAAGAACTAAAAATACTCTGTCATTTTCTAAACATATAGTAAGTTTTGTAGAAAGCAAGGTAAAAGTATTAAAGAGAAAAGAAGAACCAGGCAAACAGGTTTCAGCCTGGAAGCCAGCAAGCTATGGGAAGTTGTTGTTGGACAGCAAAGTGACCGAGTCTTCTGGATGTGTTGGAGGTTTTTTGGTGTAGTCTCTTGTCTCAAGGGTTGACAATCCCTCTTAACATACACACACACAGACATACTCCTCCCCTCCACCCAAACACTGGCCGCTAAAGCATCTACAAAAGCTGGGGAGGCTATTCATTTGAAAAGAGCAGGGGGAGGAGGAAGAGAAAACGAGAGGAGAAAAAAAATCGGCTTTTGTTCAGGACGGATTTTCAAATTGAAGCATTTGACAACAAAGGCAGCAGCAATCAACTTTAAAACCTTGGATGTCTGTTCACCCCGTCTTCCCCCCGCCTTACTCCTCATCGCTTTATTGAGCGAGAGGACCGTGGCATGATGGGATCTCATCTAGAGCTGGTCTGAAGTTGGTGAGCTTTGACAGGTCTTCGTTGGGGATTTCTGCTGGATCAGCTCCTGTGTGGATATAGACCTACAGCATAGGTCCAGAGTTATGTCTGAAGAAGAGGGTTCGCATGGGGCTAGACCTTACACCTTCACTGTGCAGTTTCCCATCAAGCCAAATGAGAAGAGAAGGCAGAAGGAACCCCACTGGTGAAGTATGCAGGTCGATGTCCAGTTGAGGAAGGTCAGGAAGTAGTCCTGGACTCAGCATATTACTACTCCTGGTAAAAACACTGTGAAGAACAGCTGATAATCAGCAGGTTGCTGGTTTACCACCTTGCTGGTTTGACTTGAAGAGGTAGTTCACCCAAAAATCAAATCATTTCCTCCAGTCATTCCAAACCTGTAGCTGGATGAAAAATTAGACATTTCTTCAGCATATCTTTTTTGGTGTTCTAGATATGGAACAAAGGTTTGTAATGACACGAGCACATTTCAATTTTAAAAGAATCGACATATTGGTGCATTCCTACTTTTACAGCATATCTATTTTTATTATAGTGAAAATGTAGGGCAAGCAAGCTAGTGTTGATAAGATTCAAGCCTCGTGTGTGAATTTCACTGCAGATGGCACTGCCCACTGGCAGGCTTTGGCCCAGTGTTGGTACAGTGCTGACAAGACTGGTGGGCGTATCCCCACTGGTGCTGCTCGGCAGTGTCTCTGCCACAGCGGCCTGCTCTCCTACTCCATAATTCATCCGCTCCCCCTGTTCGGTCATATGGCTAAATGGTGCGTGCCAGCGCCCGGCCTTCACCCAGGGATTTCCAGGTGTCCCTGCCCCTGGATCACGCTGCCTTGCTGCTTGCCAACATTTCTGCGAGGCCGGCGGACTAATAACAATAACCTTATCCTAATCCCATATCCTCACTTGTCTCTTCTGTAGCCTTCGCAATCTCCTCTGGAGAGGCTCTGAGTGGGCGGCAGCAACAATAAAACTGGCTCATGTACAAGTCCTCTTGCTCACCTGAGCTTGACGGCGTGCCAGGCTGTGGCGTGACAGTGTCCGACTTCATATAGGGGCCAGCTGTAAGGAAAAAACAAACTCGAGGCTCTTCCTGGGAACGTTTAAGAGCCATGCAAGACTCAATAAGGTAGAAGGAATAGCTGATGAAGGAGGGGCAGGGGGAGGGAGGAGGATATGGAAAGGCAGACCCAATCTCCGAAATTACCACAGCTTGGTATCGACTGGCCAATTATGTGGAGTTCCATTTACAAAAACGTAGCTGTAGCGGCTAACTTTATGGAGACTTTCATTTCGCTCTCCCCCACTACCGACAGCCCCCCTCTCTCTCTCTCGTTCTCTTCCTCTCCTTTTTTGTGTGGTGCTTTAATAGGATATTGATCGACAGAAGCAGATTCGATTGGGCTGCCACTGAATTGTGTAATGGGTGCACAAAGCCAAGGTCATAGTGTATAGTCAGGGAAGAGCTAAGGCAGCCCGTTGTCCATTCAATATCACAACCTTTCATCTTTCGAACGGGCACAAGCCTGCACTCAACCCCTTAAATAAATCTGCCAGACATTCCCACACGGAAACCCCATCGGAACTCCTCTGGGCAATTCATACGCCACTTCAGTACACCATATTACCCTCTTCTACCAATCTTCCAATCTGGTGAACTTACCCTCTTCACTTCAATCAACAGCATCATTTCGGTGCCTTCCACAAGAAGCTACCAAAGTCACGAGTGTGCATGTATACAGCACTTTAATTCACAGTCACTCCGTAAGGAGCAATCCTGTTAGAGGACTTATGCTAACTGTGGGCTTTGCTGACTGCTGAACTTCTTAGATGGTATTGCCCATTAAGGAAAGAAAGCGGTTGACGCAGGAGGGTGAGATTCTGTGAACTCTCCCGCTGTTCTGTAGAGAGTGGATGACGAGGTGAAGGAGTTTTTAAGATGCCCCGCTCAAGTGATCAGTGGACTATTGTTGTGGATTACCACAAAATTGAAGAACTGGCTCAATTTCAATTCACAAGTGTGAATTTGAATGAATTGGCCATGTCTCAGAAACTTGCATTCTGGAAAATCTATCTATCCAGGTATTTTCAAAACTTTCAAGCGAGCCAACATTCAATGTTTGTGCTGAGAACTTTTGCGGAAATTGTAAGCTTAACTAAAATCCTCTTCCTGTTCAACTTCCTTTGGGGCTCAAGAGTAATATGCTCTTTAGACCAACATTGGCAACCCCCTGCTGACTAAGAGCCACTGGACTGTGGAGAGGAGAGAGAATAAAGTGAACGATAGAAAAAATAGAGCAGAACACTTTGATTTGAATTGAACATCCAGCAAATGCCAACCAGCATTTGCTTTTCTTCTCAGTGTGTCACAGATCTCTCCGCAGAGCTGGATCAATTATGCATATTCCTTATTACCATCATATGCCAGGAGTTCTGATGCAGCACAGTACTGGCTAAGTTTTAATATCGCTGTCTTCCTCTCTCTCCTAATACCTTTCATCATTTTTCACATCCATTTTGCATCGCCTCACATAGGCATGCTGGACTCACATTGACCCGTACGTTTCCTTCCGCCCGTCTACTGTCACGTCGCCAGAATGTGGTGGCACCCAAATGTTTGTTCTCTCCAGACGCTGTCTTTGCATTGGCAGGCACTTTGAGGGTTTTTGAAGGCAGACTGCGAGGTGAGACCACGGTGGGCTCTTTGCCCAGGCCCCATGACACCCTCTTCTCCTCTCCTTCGCCCGGGATTAGGTCACGAAGGCGTGTGATCAATGCACCTTTGATCAGAAGGCTCCAGCGAGTGCTGACAGGCGCTTTGGATCGGCTATTGTTAGCGGGTATCGACAGGAACGTATGGATCGCGCTGCGCTCTGTCACTCTCCACAGTGAACGTCTGCAATTTTTAAAGGTCACGTTTTTTACTACCGTCCCATCCTCCCTGCCTTCTCGGGAAAGTCTACTTTTCTTCTTCTGCATTCTGCCTTAATCGCTCTATCAATCTGGGAATTACTTGATTGTTTCCTCAAGTTGTGAAAATTCTCACTATCTTCTCTTTATTAATACATTTAAACACCAAACATTTAGCTTAAACTGCATCCGCAATAAAAGTACAACTTATTTACGGAAAACAGCTTATAAAAGAAACACTGTCTAAAAAAGACTGCACAAAAAACTTAGTTTGTACTTTAGAGAGTCCAAGTACTGTTGAACCGCAATGCAATGAAGCACTTTCAGCTGACTGCTGCATTTCGCTGGTGTTTCGATTTCTAATGAGTGGAGGGATAGTGGATTCAGCCTATTGTTCTGAAAACAGCGCTGAGAAACCAGAGAAGCTTTCCTCCAGCACACTGGTTAATCACTAGCCTCATCCTACCTTTGGGCTGAATTGAACTGGGGTGCTTCAGATGTTGCGGTTTTATTGTGCTGCTGGCCTTCACAAACTAGGGTGTAACAGGTCTAAGGAAACTTACAGAACTAAATCATGCCACGTTTAAGATTGTGAACCTTACACAACACCTCTCATGAAGTTGACATGTTTTTAGGTTCATTATGAAAGCTCAATTGATTTTACTTCTAAAAGGGAAGTTATAACTGACTTGTCAGGGTTTTTTTCCTTGTTTTTCAGTAAAAAAATTTAAAAGATAAACATTTTAAGAAATCTTTAAATGACGATGCATTTATATGAGAATCAACACTGCATATTAAGACTTGTTTTCAAAGAATGTATCATTAATATATATATCGGCCAGTAAGAATAGATTAATAATGGGAAAATGACTTTTTAAAAATATATGTTTTAAAATATGTTTATTTTAATAAATCTTTGTTAATAAAAAAGTTATGTATTTAAGTAAAAGTTAAGTAAAATGTTAATTTTAATGATAAATAAATAATGAAATATTATTACTTTATAAATATATATTTTTAGGGGGACTTTCTGATAACTGTAAAATAAGCCAAAACAGTTTTCTGCAGTGGGCAGGGAGTTGTGGAGATCTTACTCTGTGAGACTCGCACGAGCTCAGAGACGGTGAAGACACCTGATGTGACGAAACTGTCCTGGAAGCCAAGGTGCCCTAAAAGAAAAAAAGAAAGAGTAGAAAAACTGTTATTGGAATGAACATGACAAAATACAGAGGAATGACAGCGTTTATGTCAACAACACACTCACACGCACACACAAGTCCCAGTGGGGAAGGGAATAGGGAGTGTTTAGAGTGACACTGAGGGTAGAGAACATCTGGATTTGGTCTCATGAGTGTCTGCAGTACTGTGGGGCAGAGGCTCTTTGCGGTGCGGCGCACACACATAAACAAGGAGCTGCATAGGAAAGCACGATTATATATGTGTTTATGATATGTGGTGAAATTTCAGTCTAACACATTCTTTGTGCGGCAGGCAGAAATCGGTTGCCTCTTCCAGCAGACAGACAGACCACAATTACTGTGTTCATTGTGCTGACTACGGCTGACCCAAAACCTGCCACACATCCTGCGGGCTGCTGCTGTGCTAGAGGAGCCCATATCAGCCTCAGATTCAACCACAGACAACCAGAAGACCCTAAGCTTACTACCATCCAACACCACGGAATCAAAACATGCAGTCAGTGTGAACTGCATTTCCCATAATGACCTGCTCTTACATATTGTGTGAAAAACTGCTGATATGGCAAGATTAATCACAAGTTAGACATAATCTTATGATATGGTAAATACAGAATGCACTAGTTTAGAAGTTAATAGAGTGCAACTGAAATGTGGTAGTTGTGAAAGTGAAAACTATAAGATAAAAATAAATATAAATAAACAAATAACGGAAAATAAGTTGCACTCAAAAGTCATTGCTGAGAAAAAAACATAATTTGTATAAGTGTGTAGATAAATATTTATTAAATACAAGTAAAAATTTTTTTAAAGTGTATTTTATTTGCCCTCACTCACTCAACAAAAAAGTTTACTGGTATTCATAACAGGAATTAAGAATTTGCGTAAAACAAAACAATGATTGCATTATTCATTATTCATTATATTTTTTTTTTATAAATGGCAAGCATAAACTAATTTATTTAGGGTGAAACTGAAACTATATAAAATATATGTATTAGCGCTGTCAAACGATTAATCGCATCCAAAATAAAACTTTTTTTCACATAATATATGTGTGTCTGTGTACTCTGTATATTTATTATGTATATATAAATACAAACACATGCATGTATATATTTAAGAAAAATATGTTATGTTTATATAATACATTTATTTATATATAATATAAATTATATGAATATAAATATATACATGTAAATAAATGTAAATATTTTCAATATATATATCTGTATGTGTGTGCTTTTATATATATACATAATAAATATACACAGTAGACTCATATTATGTAAACAAAAACTTCTATTTTGGAATGCGATTAATCATTTGACAGCACAAATATATATACATTTTTAGAAAACAAAAAATAGCATGTATATATTAATTATATATTTATTTCTTGATAATTTCTACTGTGACAAAAAGCTATTTTTATTTAAACTTATTACATCCTCAATGACAATGACATTATGGCAACAAGAACTCGGCAAATGATCAAACTCAACACCAGCTCACATTATGTAAATAAATGCAAAACAAAAGAATCTTAAAAAGTTTTATTTACAAGACACTGCATTGCTCGCCTAGGTTCCTTCTCCAGAGAAAAAAATATATGTATAGAGGGGGGTGACAAGACAAATCTCAAGAAGTGATGTAGCTAGTAAACGACTTCCTGCGCTGCTCGGCGGCTGGCGAGCTATAAAACCAACAATAGAAATGAGTTTAGTCTTGACTGGCTGGATGAGGAGACGTATAGCATGTGGACGGGCAGAATAATAAATAATAAAAACAGAGAGAGAGAAGGGAAGGAGAGAGAAAGGGACAGAGGGAGGGGTAATATCTACGGCTCATTGCAAGAGAAAGTGCTGACATGAGCTAAAAGACTGCAGACCCAGAGAGCATTCCTGCACAGATGCCCCTGAGATTGAGAAGAAGTAAGATAGAGTTTGTTCGGGGAGGCATCAGAAGGAGGGGAGATGTATGTTAGAGGGCATGTGGCAGGAAGTCAAGGTAGATTACAAAATGACAAAGCGATGAGGACAGTGGGCTACAGAGTCGAAAGCGAGAAAGGCAAAAAGTCAAAGTTTCCACACAGCTGTACATACTGTGAAACAACAATAATACCGAGCACAAGTGAGGCGCACCATTACTTGGAAAATAGAGGGATGACGCAATGGAGTTGAGGAGGGAGAGAGCGGGCGAGCAAAGGAGCCTTCGTCACTAGAATTCCAGTATAGGGAGCATAAGCACCCGGAGTTCACTGAGGGCATTTCCATGAGTGCCTCATATAGGGAGGCAGGGGCAGGGCTTCTATATCTCAACACGGATAATCACTCCCAGCTGTGTCCACTGTAGCGCCGCACACATGTAGGGAGGGGCCAGGGTTTGTCTTTCACAGCAGCACCGAGACCTCAACAAGCCTCCAGCGCAGCAACAAGAGTGTCGTGTGGAACTACACTGGGCCTCAGGAAAAGCACACCTATACTGTATCTGGGTAGTTGACAAAAAACTACTTTTTTTTCAACGTCAAGATTTAAGGGGAACGTATCAAGGATATTGTGTACATTTTAGGTGCTTTGGTCACTATGCCACTTTTTAACTAACTTTTTGCTTCTTTAAATGAGTAAACAAAAATATACAAAGAGATAAAAAGGGGCGGGTCTTGTTTTTAGTTGATTAGTAAGTGAAAACTAATTGTGAAAACTGTGTTACGTACCAGAATGGAGTCATGTGACTTGAATGAGAGTTAGCAAAAACAATGGCTAAATTGCTATTTGTGTAAACTGCCATTGGTGGCCTTGGTGATGTCATCTGAGATGGAAAGTCGTTTAAGAGGCGGAGCAAGTTACTTAATTCTGATTAAGAATTACAAAGAGTGTTTTTGTTTTCAGAATAACATGCACTGGTTAGTGTGAATGTGCATTAAGAAATCTGGAATGAGTAAAACATGATATTCAATGAGAAAAAGGGGCGGAGCTTGATTGTAATCGATCGGTAAAGGATTGGATTACGAAAACTGTGTTAAGTACCAGAATGGAGCCATGTGGCGGGTATAAGAGTTAGCAAAAACAACGGCTAAATTGCTATTTGTGTAAACTGCCATTGGTGGCCTCTGAGATGGAAAGTCGTTTAAGAGGCGGAGCAAGTTACTTAGTTCTGATTAAGAATTACGCAGTGTTTTTGTTCTCAGAATAACATGCACTGATCAGGATTGTGTTTTAAGAAAGCAGGAATGAGTAAAACATTATATTCAATGAGGAAAAAAGGGGTGGTGCTTGATTTTATCCATCAAGAATTGAAGCCAGATGTGAAAGTTAGCTAAAACTAGCTGAATTGCTATATGTTTATATTATCTAATACAACACACGGCCTTGGTGATGCCATCAGAGACAAGGAGTTGGCTGAGCAAGGCTGAGCAAGTTGATGATTGGATAGTGAAGTGTCCGTTACAAACCAGATGTGAGTAAAAAGAGTCAAATTCTATTTGTATTGACTTTAAATCAAAGTACATACATTTCATATAGTCCATCAATTACTCATTTTATCACCAACAACATGTATAACGCACAATAACAAGAAAAATCTTTTTTCAAATGTTCTTTGAGATAGATGAAGTATCCACAGCTTGACATTTGACAACTACCCATAAACAAGCCTCACCAGAGGCAGTAAACAAGTGTTTAACCATTTTTACTAGCTTATCAAACGTCTCTCACATTCTTTTCCATTTTCTTGTACTCTCCGTTATGGATTTCTCACCTCCCCTCTCTCTTTCTCCTGGGCTTGTAAAGGAGAGGATATCCTCTAGCCTTATCTAATAGTCTGCGGATTGTGCAATGGCTGCCCCGTCCCAGAAAGGCAGCAGCTCGCTTTGTGAAAGTGCACGTAGCATAGAGCACAAGGGTCAAGGTTTACCAGCAAAAACAAACCATGAAAAAAAAAAAGTTGGTCATGTTTTCCTGCATCAGGGACGAGAGGGAGACAGAAATAAGGGAGAAATAGAGGCGGTGACAGGGAAAAGGTGGAAGTGTGTTAGAGCCAGAGGCTGTGTCTGACAGTATTTAACAAGCAGTGAAAGGAGTCAGTGGTCTTTAAAGGGATAGCTCATTCTAAATACAAATTCTGTCATCAATTACTCACCCTCATGTCATTTCTAACCCGTATGACTGTCCTTCTTTCATGCAAGCAAATATATTATATTTTTTCCTGGCTGCTCTTTTCCATTTTTATGTAGCTCTCAAATGTCACTCTTATGATGCATCTTCATGACACAATATATTTAGATTTGGAAGATTATATATATATATATATATATATAATATATAGAATTTCATCAAAATATAAAATTATTTTTAATTAATAAAATTAATAAAATATGTAAACATATCTTATAAATTAATATATTATATATGAATATTAATTTATTTAGTAAATAATTTAATATAATACAGAAGTTATATGATGGTTATGTGCTAATACACACACACACAAGCTTAAATATGATAACATTGATATATACACAGTGTATACACACACACACACACACACACACACACACACACACACACACACACACACACACACACACACACACACACACACACACACACACACACACACACACACACACACACACACACACACACACACACAATAAATACATACATACATATAAAAAACTGTTATCATATATTTAATGTCATCAAATGCAAAAGAACATTGAAAGTATTTTTTGGGGGTGAACTATCCCTTTAAGCATCAGTGAAATAAAGTCTCAGGTCTTCAAGTAAAGTTTGGATTAATTGATTTTAGATCCAGCATGTCAAAAGCTGCTGATCTGAGACCAGTTTTGTGAATTAAAAAGAATGAAACCAGGGTTCTCAGACTGGATTGGGACTGGCCTATACTGCTTCGGATCAAAACTGGAAATAATCCGAAGATCATGGACGACAGATACAGATATTCCAGATGGAGCGAGTTTGTACGAGAGAGAAAATATGAAAAAAAGACATTAGCGGAGTGATTATGTGCAGCCTATATCGGCACAACTCAGGGGTGATCTTCAGTTCACAACGAGAGAGAGAGATGAAAAGATAATATCAGCTACACGCAGGATGAGAGAGATGAACACGCTCATCTGTCTGTATCCTCTGATCTGAGTAAACAGGGCGATGTTGGTGTCACACACAAGGCCGTGGAAATAATAGCTCAAGCTTCGCAGCGCACATCTGCGATAATCTTTAAGTTAGGAGGAAAATATGCCTTATAATCCAGTGTTGAGGGACGCACACGTAACGGAGCTCTAGGGGGGGTTGAGGGAGGATAAAGCGGGACTTTTCGACATCATTCTCTGTTTAAACTCAAGCAAACAAGCGACTGTTTCAATTCAATCATCGTGTTTATGTTTTCTCAAACTGTAAATCAGTCGACACAGACTTTTTCATTGTCCGTTAATAATGTGTAAATACACACAAAATCAGCGGAATTGCAGCTCTGTGTTTGTTTTAAAAGAGCCCGTTTAGAACAATTCTCCGTCTGTGCTGGAAACATGCCATTTTTCGCACAAGTTTACGCGGACGCAATCCTCTTAAGAGTAATCACCCACCTCTGGCTTATACTAACACACTCACGCTAATCTTCTCAGAGGAGAGAGCGAGTCACGGAGCTTCTTATACTAACACACTCACGCTAATCTTCTCAGAGGAGAGAGCGAGTCACGGAGCTTCGACCACGTGAGAAATTTGCAAACTAGTTCTTACTATAGCTCAACTAGCTAACAAGAACTAGCTATATTTTGGGGACAAAATAATGTAGGCCAGATGCAACCTAGCATTTCCAATACAACATTTTAAAAGTTTTAGTAAAACCATTTTTGGTTACCAAAAGAACCTTTCAGCGAGCAGTTCTTCTCAAAGCATTTTTCTCAAAGTGTAAGGAGCAGTTTAATAATGGGAAGAACCTATTTTCCAAAGGAATGGTTCCATGGATGTTAATGCCGATGCAATGGAAGAATCATTTTATCTTCGGAACACAAATTAAGACACTTCTGATTAAATCCGAGAGATTTCTGACCCTCCATAGACAGCAACGCAAACGACATGCTCAAGGCCCAAAAAGGTAGTAAATGTGCGTCAAAGACCGACCCGGAAGAGAATAAATACTTGAATAAAGTGGTTATTTTTGTTTTCTTTATGCAAAAAAATGTATTCTCATAAGTTCATAAAATTACAGTTGAACCACTGATGTCACATGGACTATTTTAGCGATGTTCTTGCTACCATTTTGGGCCTTGAACGTGCCATTTGCATTACTGTCTGAAGGGGCAGAAAGCTCTCGGATTTCATCAAAAATATCTTAATTTGTGTTGTGAAGATGAACGAAGGTCTTATGGGTTTGGAACGACATGAGGGTGAGTAATTAATGACAGAATTTTCTTTCCCTTTAATAATATAAAAAATAATCTAATCTCTTTCCTCCAATTAAGAACCTTTTGCGCAATGAAAAGACTCCATGGACATTTACATTTATTCATTTTGCAGACGCTTTTATCCAAAGCGAATTACAATTAAGGAATACATAAAGCGATTCATCTTAAAGAGGCAAACAGACAGAGGAAGTGCTCGTAATACCAAGTCTCAGGCATTGTTCAAATAAGTGCAAGATAGCAAGGGGAAGAATACATAAAGAGAAAGGGTCCATGGACGTTAACGGTTCTTCATGGAACCATTTATAATCTTTATTTTCAAGAATGTATGTGCTCCAAAGGTCCTCTAGAGCAAATGTACTAACACCTAAAACCTGGATAATGTTCGGGATTTGTTTTTGGATATATTGCGAAATGTGACTAGAAACACTCACCGTTTTCTGGCTGGTCCTTGATGTCGCCTTCACTGGGCTGGTTTGGACTTTCAGACTGCCCCGTTTCTATAGAAAGACACACAAAGAAAAAGAAAGTGAGACTTTTGTTTCATGACCACAGTGAAATCATGCACTTGTCAGCCTCTCGAAAACTGTTTCTGCAGTCTAAAGTCTCAAGATACAAAACATCTAGTCCAGAGTACCAAGGAATCACCATGCTGACCGTGCAGTCTGGCAGCCAACCGCACACTGGCCACGCAGGTGAAACCCTATGCTGATGTGTGTACACAGGAGGCCACCGTGTTGCCGGTTCAATCGAGCTGACTGCTACCACAGTATAGGCTGACAGACAACTGCATGCGTCTTAAAAATAAATGACTGCGGATGTAATTTAACAGGTTCATAAATGTGGTTTATTAAATACATATACAGTATGTGAACAATAAGGTCAATTACATTTTATAATATATTTTAAGATGTATAATTATAATACAACGTAAATAGATCCAATTTACAAAATAAAATAAAAGTACATTTTGATTATATAAATCAATTGACAGGCCCAACCGTAAATTTCAGACAGTATTTATTAGCATTCAGACGCAAAGGGAAGTTATCGGAATAGAAGGTCTGACTGTACTCTAGCCAATGTCCTTTTGGCACGCGGCTCGGTAGGTCAGACCGACAGTGGGGTCTGGGCTGTGAATTCACACTGAGTGTGCTATTTGCAGCCGAGGCACTTATGGAAATAAGTCTAGAGAGAGAGAAAGCCTTCAGACCTGGATGTACTGCATAAAAAAGGCCCTATAAATTTGATGGGCTCCGATTTCTCCCAAGAAGTGCTCTTTAACGGTGCTATTAGCAGCGATAGCAATGATTCGTGCCGTGACGTTAAGGGAACTTTTGCAAAGATTCACCCGGGTCCCTTTAACTCTTCTACGACAGCCAAAAATTGCAAAGAAACACCCTTTAAGATGATTTAGAGTATTGATTTCCCACTGGGGATTAAATAGTCGCACTAGCAAGCACACAAAACGAAATGGCTGGCGAAGTTGGGATCGGAATCTGATTCATGACTTTTTACACTTCATTTTTTGGTAGAATACATGTTAAAAAATATCACTTTGAAACACAAATTCAACTAAAAGACTTAACAGTGCAAAAATTAGTGTACAAAAATGTTCACGGAAAACAAACTTTTAATAAAAGAGGAAAAAGATTCCTGACCTTTTGACTTTATTGTGTTTGGCAGAATATATGTTGGAGCATCACTTTGGAACACAATTTTAACTAAATGGCGAAATCTCAGAAACATTTGTGTATAAAATGCTTTAAATTTCAGCTAATCACAGATTTTTTTTTTTGATAAAATAAAAAGATAAAATACTTTTTTCACTTTAGTTTTTGGAAAAATAAACATTAAAACATCACTTTGGAACACAAATGTAACTAACAGGCTAAGTTGCGCAATAATAAGCGTACAATAATTCTTCAAATTTTGGTTAATGATAAATCACGGAAAACTATTTTTTTGTATAAAAGAAGAAGAATATTCATGACCTTTTCACCTATTTTTGAGCAGAATATACGTTACAACATCACTTTGGAACATGAATGTAACAAAGGCTAAACTGCACAAAAATGTAAATACAAAAATGCAGTTAACGATAAATACGGAAAGAAACTTTTGATAAAAGACTTCTTCCACTTCATTTTTGACAGAATACATGTCACTGAGGAACACAAATGCAACCCATAAGCTAAATTGAGCAAGATTAGTAGGGCTGTGTATTGGCAAGAATCTGACGATACGATACTTATCACGATACAGGGGCACACGATACATTGCGATACTGTAAGCAAGGCGATATATTGGGATATTTCTTATTTTACTGTTAGGATATATTTTTAGGAAAGCTGTCATTAAGAACACACCACCAAATGCAAACCTTAGCAAAAAACAAATAAATAATTTGCAATAATCAGTCCCTGTAACATTCAACATTATTGAAACACTTTTTGTGAAGTATGAGTGGGAAAAAGTCAAGTGCTTGCAGGATTCTTTAGTTAAATGTATATGTATGAAATGTATTTTATAAAAAGACCATAAATATTTTAAGACCCTACTTTAAAGGTTCACAGTTTTAGTTTACAATTGTGATACAATGTCATAACATTTGATCTGAACAGAAAAATTACTTCTGCTTAATATCAATGAAAAATAAAGTGCTTGCAGGTTTCCTAAAAGAAAACAAATCAATTGTAAAACAATTAAATAAATACAGATGTTGAACATTCTCGGAACTTTTCAACTTGGATTTCACAGGTTTTTTTGGTTTGTATTTATGTTCTGCATGGAATCACCGAGACCGCGACGCGAGCACCGCCCCAACTGCACAAAACGCCCCCAACACGAGAGAAAGCTGCAGCCGCGCAGCGACACTACCGCCCGACGCGCATTAGCTCTTCAACACGGGACGCGGCAAGCAGCAGAACCAAAGTTGCGCTCGCTCTGCGGTCCCGGGGGACATTACCACAAAAGCCCAAATGGCGCCACACTTCAGCTTTGTACACCGAAACAGGAACTGGATATATCATCAAGAATTCTTTCATCCTCCATTACTGGCAGCAAACTATATTAATGTTAACATTAGTGGCGTGCTCTGATGCTAGTATTTCCTGTCACTGTTTAAGTTCAGAGATGAAGACTGCTCTCTAGCGGTCGAGATATGAACTCAAAATGAAACGACTGCCATGAATCTTGTATGATTTATTTATTTATTTTTTAAATATCGATATTCCGTTTTTGAGAATCGATAGAGTATCGCCAAATAAAATATCGATATTTTCTAACACCCCTAAAGATTAGCATACAAAAATGATTCAAATTACAAATAAAATGAATATATACAATAAATCACGGAAAGTAACTTTTGATAAAAGAAGAAAAGCAAAACCCAGACCCCCACCACCACCAAAAAAAAAAGAAGTTTGCCCAGCCCCTTCATCTACTTCTAGACAAAGTAAACAATTTAGGGCCTTGTTTGCATTCAGCTCAGAATTGCCATCTGCATCAACAGTTTAAAACAAAGGCAATCTGAAGAGTGGGCAGAAACAACGGAAAAAAAAAACACACGCAGCAACACCCCCAGCAACAGCCCAGAGATATGTGAAAGCGCAACCAAAGGGGCCGGGAAACCGGGTGGGTGCGTGTGTGCGGGGACTTTCACACACTCTCCCAGTTGCCCTCCACGAACCAAGTGCTCTCTCACACAGTGCCCATTGCTAATTAAATATGCAAATGAGGCGTGAGACCCAGACTCTGTGTGTCACATCTGCATTTACCCCCTGTTGAGGGCCCTCGGAGAGCGAGGGGGGAAAAAGAAAAACCTCCTACCCGAAATAAACAACAAAAAAAGACACTAAACAACAAACAACTAAATACCGTGCACAAACAGGCCCATTCACCAGGCCTAAATCCTCTATACAAGAGCATAACAAGCCACTCTATGGGCCGCCAATTGAAAGACAGAGGAGGGATGGTTCCTGTGTATCTCTAATTTTGTTCTCACACCATCAAAAAGATGGGAACGCCGCTCGGGCGTGGGAGTGACTAAGTCAATGTGCTATTCTGCCTCGATTCGACAACGGAATTAATTACGGAACAATCAAAAAGGGATGCCAAGGTAAAAACGACGTCGTTTAGCGTCCAATAACAAGCCCGGGATAATTGAGACAGGCTCAGGTTGCTTGAACGTGGCCGAATTAGTCAGCGAGGTGATTCGCTAATTAGATCATTAGGACCGGCTTGCAGCGGCAGGCAGGTTGGGCAGGAGCGTTATACCCCCTGGCCTGCCTCTGACTCCGACTGTCTCCTTCCTCTCCCAGGCCAGGCCGAGGGCTTTAGGGGGGCGTGTGCATACACTCACACACACACACACACACACACACACACACACCGCCTGGTCTGTTTCATTATGCATGCGCTAAACCATCTGTACTTCTCGCAGGTCCGCTCGTCCCAACCCGCCGCTTTCTCACCAAGTGCTTTGCTGTAATCCAATTGTGTGTTAAAACCCTGCTTTCAAAAGGCCCTTTACAGTGGGCTCAGGAACACGAAGGCCCATAAAAGGAGGCAGAAACTTAATTTAGAAATACAAACGGGCCTTTCTGGAGTATCAATGGAAGGTGAAGCTCCAGGGATTGGAGCATTGTTTCCACAAGTATCGTCCCCCAGATTTTTTTTTCTTTCGGCCTGCCACAGACATTATGAGATGGTGGGTGCCGGATTCCTGCGTGATACTCGAGACTATCCGGACTGTCCGAGGAACTCAGAAGGAACGTGTTTTAGAGCAATCGCCACAGCAACACAAATATGCACGGTTTTTTGTTTTTTTTTTTTTTGGGAGCAGCATATTTGGGCCATGATGCACATTATATAAAAATTACTTGGGGAGGGGAAAAAAATGAAATAATTTCTGGGAACTGCAATGAGTCACAGATGGGGAACATGTCGATGAAACCTGAAATTGTTAGCGACATGAGAAAAAAAGGAGGATAGGCAAGAGAGAACGAGTAAATCAAGTGGAATATGCAATATTAACAACCTCTTATAATTTAATGCTTTTAAAAAAATTAATAACATAAAAACCATTTTTCACCAGATTTTTGGCAACTAAAATATTACTCATAGTTTCACCTGAAATCAAATGCCATTTAAAGTATAATGGACTAAAACGAAGAAATAAAACATGACAAAATCTTAATATTTGTGCCAAAAGACAACTACATTATGATCAAATGAATGATGCTCAGTTGAAAACTAATGTAATTGCCAAAATCTTTCATGAATTAATAGTTAGTAGTTGCCAGTATTTGTAGTAGTAGGTGCAATTTAGAATTTTTTTATGATCAACAAAGTTGCTTTGTTTGACAAAATACTGTAAAAACAGTAACATTGCAAAATTTTATTACAAGTTAAAATAACTGTTTTATATTCAAATATATTTTAAATGTAGATTATTCATTTTTTATTTTAAAAAGGTTTTCTGATATTAAAATATTTGATACTATAATTTTCATAATCCTTGAGGTGGTGATATGACCAAAATTTTATATCACGATATATCAAACTAATACAAGCTAAAGACCAAAAAAAAACTTAACCTCACTGAAGATAAATAAACACGAAAACAGCGATGAAATAAAGATAAGAAACACGATATACAAGTTTTTTTTATTTTAAAAAGGTTTTCATGATATTAAAATATTTGATACCATATAATTTTCATAATCCTTGTCATCAATGTCAATATCAAACTAATACAAGCCTAAAGAGAGAGAGAAAAACAACAAAAAACTCAAGCTCACTGAAGATAAATAAACAGTCAGTGATGAAATAAGGATAAACTAATTACAAGCAATAGGACAAAAAAAACTACAATAAATAAGAAACGCTACATACATTGTGTAAATTAATTAGTTTTCACTGTGTTAATTATATCTATCTATCTATGATAGATATAATTAACACGTGTATTATGTATAGATTCTATGCATGTTTATAAATATATCATTATTATTATTTATTTATTATTAAAGTCACAAAAGTGATTTAGTCAAGAGCAGTGAGAGATTTTCTAGCTGTGTGCTATGATTAACATGAATGAATGAATATTGGAACGCTTCCCCTTTAAGACCGAAGCACGGATCGAATATAGCAAAGTTACTGTTACATATGCGTTTTCTCTTTCTGCCGTTTACTCTCTCTAAGACCTAAATCGTGTTTACTGAGGATTTCTTAAGACCTAAATCGCTGTTTATGTGTGTTTAGGATACTTGTTCAAAGAGGGATTCGAATATAAGTGTGTCTTCACACAGACACAGAGTTCACGGTGCAGCCAATAAAGCGGAAAAAGTGCTTCTCTCAACAGACACAGAGACGGTTTAAAATCAGTTTGTATCAAATGCAGTGCTTAAAAAAGCGTGTCATGCTACGGATGTAGTCCCTCGTTTAGGAACGAGCTCCTCGTTGTGTCCTGGCTGGTCGTTCTGTCTCACCCGTGGTGGCGTGTAAGATGTAAAAAAAATTATGAAAAGGTATTACCATATACAATGTATTTTTGCGACACCACGAAATAAACGATAGAGCATAATATTAAAACAATAGACTTTTTATTTCGTCCATCTGATATATATCGTCATATCGCACAGCCCTACACCTGCTATGCAAAGCTGAATTTTCAGACTCCAAACATTTGAATGCTAAGTATATATATATATATATATATATATATATATATATATATATATATATATATATATATACAATTTATCACCACTTCATACCAAGACAGGTTGTCATTCTTCTGCACGGGGAAGTGGAGAAAGACGTTTGTTTCCTTCAGGCCGCTGCCCGTGTTCAGTGTTTGAGTAACCCTGACCTCTCCCCCTGTGCTTTTACGTCACACCGTATTTAATAAGAGGCAGTGTTTAGACAGGACCATTCTGCTTCTCTTCTATAGATCAGCCCGTTGCCGAGGCTTGTGCTGTTTTTCTTCTCTTGTGGAGCGTCGCTTGTTTACACTGCTGTTTTCGGAGGACCGGGAAGCGAGACGGGAGAGTATAGTGTTACAGGCCATGTTTACAGATCCTGTCTGGATTTTGAATAGTAATACTGGTGTGTTTTCTTTCATTCTTCTGTAACTTTCGAGAAATACAGAATGCACATTAAATGACAGGGATCAAGGTAGGGAGTCCTAGGGGCTTTGATGTGCTTCGGTCAAGTTCGTACACCAGAGCAGGGTGTGTAAAAATGAGCAGAATCCACTCTGCGGTCTCCCAGCGATGACATAATGGGATCATTGTGGTACAGTAAACCAACTATTGAAATCCGGCAAAAAGCAATAAAAATACCCGAGTCTCAATTATTCTTTAGTCAGTGTGACTTGAGCTATTCCCCCCTGCATATATAAAGCCAAACCAGACTATAAGAGAGAACTATCAATAAGCGCTAGCGCGGTAAATGAATGCCGTGTTTCCTTACTTGAACTTGTAAATCAGCTCTTGTGCTAGCAGTGTAAGACAAGCTGTCTGGATTGCCAAGCTACCGTAACCTAAGACACAAAAGCAGGACATTCCTGAATTATTCAAATCCTTGTTCCCCCTGGACTGGTGGGGGTACTGGGATCAAGATATCATTATTAGCTAATGCAAGATGGAGGGTGGAGTAAAGAAAAGCTAACACGGAAAAGTCAATAGCTCAGTTTTATAACCTAGTTACCTGTCCTGCTCTCTACTAAGGTAACATATAACCTTGTACAGTGAGTGACCGATTTGTAAAGTTCATGTATACTCAAAAGTGCAAGTGTGCTGTTAGCATGTTACTAAGCTAACAATGTGATACTTTGACAAACATAAAATACAGAGAATGCACAAATACTGAATAAAATGGTCCTAAATTTTGTGATAAGTGACAACAAACCACTGCATAAAATAGAAACTTAATAGGTCAGCTTATTTTCACTGCAGTTATTTTGGCCAAATTTTAGCATGTTGCTAAGCTAACGATGCAGAACTGTACCAAACATAAAAACACGAGAAAGAAGAAAACTGTAAAGAATTTAGTAAAGAAGATATTTATAATTGTATCTGTCATAAACTTTATACTTGTGAACAAATTTGAATTACGCACAACTATTTTTCAATGAAGTTATTTTAGCCAAACTTTAACATGTGGCTAAGCTAACAATACAGTACTCTAACAAGCATAAAAATACACAGCACACACAAGTGAAATGGTCCTAAATTTAGTGATAAAAGACTGTTGTGAATTTGTTTTTAATTATTTGGTTAATTTCTATCATGTTACCTACATTTTAGCATGTTTCTAAGCTAACAAAAGAAGAAGAATTGATTGTTATTTTATATAATCCGCCTTAAAAATATAGTGTTGGGGGTAACGTACATGTTACGTGAGTTATGTAATAGGGATGTGCAACAGCGATCGAGTATTCGAGTACTTGGCTGTGATAGTGATGATCGATCATGAAAACATGATTGTGGAAAAAAACTATTCAGTGTGATATTTTTTGCATGCATTCAAAGTACAGAAGAGAGAGAAGCTTGGCTTTGAAGTCACGTAGTGATGTCTTAGCATATACATATCTGATTCTCTAATATAGGATGCGTTGGGATATTAACATGTATTTACATGCTGAATGCACTTTTACAGTCTTCGATATATCAAATGCAATGCATATACTGTTATTTGAGACTTATTACTTTTAGTTTCTTTTTCAAAATCAAATACTTTTTTCGTCATATTTGTTCAACAGCATACTTCAATTAAAATTGTTTTCGTACTTCGTATGGCACTGGAACATTGATAATGTAGATGAAAATATAGCACAAATTATCATATCATAATCTAACATCTAATCATGTCTTCATGTTTTCATAGACATGTTTTCATGTCATTTTTTTTTTAACTCTCTCAGTGGCTGGTGTTCCATTTTTGAAACCTATCGGATCGAAATAAGAAATTGCCAAAAATGCCCATCCCTATTATGTAATCAGATTACTTTTTTCAAGTAACTATTGATGTAAAGCATTTCTTTTAAATTTAAATAAGTAATGCAAGTTGTTTTCCCATTTATTTACTGACAGCTCTCCTGTGCCCATGTCGTGTGTAGAGTGTTCAGGCTGAGGCTTAATAATTTCACCTTTGGTGTGAAAGGGACTTTACAGTTGCCAAAAATATAACTTTTTGAAAAGATGTAAGCCCAGATCAGGTCAAAAAAGTAACCCTGTAACTAATTAGATACCTTTTTCATGTAGGCAAAAAAAGTAAATTTCTCCAACACTTACTTATATGCATCTTTTTTCTCTGCATTAATTTTAGCCAAACTTTGCGTAGTATCAAGTGGGTAAATGTTCCTCTTCACTTCCTGTGATATTTCAATGTACACCTGTTCTCTATGCTGCAGTGCCCTTTGATATGCTTCCTAACTACAGTTTCTAGAAAAAGAAAAATTCTAGGCTCCTCTTAGGAAAGGCCCTGGCCTGTGGGCAAACCCTTTCTTTCTTCCTGAGTGCTGTGCTTCTCGACTCCCCTGATATGAACTACAGTTTCTAGGAAAAGGCAGGAAAGGCAAGGAGGAGGAGGAGGAGGAGGAGGAGGAGAAAAAGTTCTTGGCCTTTTCCCAGGAAGGGAGAGCGAGAGAGAATCAGAATCCCAGAATTCCCCTGGGATATGGTGAAATATACAGCCCTGGGGCCACTTTCAATTTAATCTCTGCAGTTATCTTTCCCTCTCTCCCTCTCTAAATAGCCGGGCAGTGAGAGAGAAGTCGAAGCTGTCAGGGATCTAATGGGTACCGCGACCTCCTGTAGCCCTGATGTGGAGAAATAGAAAGATCGCGAGTGGGTCAAGTGTCTGTGTGAGCACGGATTCCGCAAAGGGAGTATGAGGAGAGGGGAATATCTGCAACACCAAACAAGAAAAGAACAAAAAACAAACCGAAATGCATTAGACTTCGACAATGAGATTGAATTTAAAATATCAGAATGAAGTGATTAGGCAAAAATGAGACCTTTGGAAACAGCCGGGCCAAAAGTAGCATACGCTACTCCAAACAAAAAGCCATATTGTTGCGATGCCTACTTCCGCAAGCTCAAGACACATCCTGTCTTTGTCTTCAGAGCGCTTCTTGCTTGCCCTAGTTGAACGCACATGATGGCACAGGTAGAGAAGTTTGTCCTTGTTCTGACAGCGAGGATCTTTCGACAAATATAGTTTGAAAAAAAAAGAACCAGGCTCTCCATGTGGCCCCTGGGGTCCAGGAGAACAACACAATAGGCAGTATTGGCATTGTTCTTCCTGACTCTGAGCTTATGTGTGCTGTAAGGAGAGAAGAATGCTTGCATTTGACCTCTGTCAGGCCTGATTTCCTGCCGAAGCGGAGTTGTGTCTGAGGACGCGGTACTGAATCAGAAAAAATGTTTTTGTCAGTTTGATTGTCATTTGGCAGGGATATAATCTCAGTGAGTACCGTGAGACCCTCCATTTGTGGCACGGGAGTCTATGTGTGTATGTAAGTGTGCACCGTAATTCATCGTTCTCCAAAAGCCCAGCTGACAGGCTCCAGCTGCAGACGTGCAACGTACATGGTGGGTGTTCATTGCTGTCAGGATCGCCGACACACCTGTCTCCACAACAACCACCGCCTGTAGCCAGGTAGTCCGCCTCCAGCTGACACGGAGGTGTCAATGCTTGCTACGGTCGTCATGCTGACAGTAAGGTGAAAGATGAGACTTTTTTTACATGCAATACTCCTTATACAAAGGAGTTACACACACTCCAAAGTCACAAAACACAAACTCTAATATAGAAATGAATGATACCATGAAATGGGGGAACCTTTTTAGATTTACTTCAACAGGAAGTTGAGGCAGGACAAATTAAAATGTTTTCCCACACAAACCCACACTTGACAGCTTGTACTATGAAGAAATGCAAAGACAAACTTTTGCTTTGCTACTTGCTATTGCTAATTAAAGAGATCGTACACCCAAAAATTGGTTATTAATTACTAAACCACATGTTGTTCCAAACCTGTAAGAGCAGGTTTGAGATATTAAGATATGAAATCCGAGAGATTTCTGACCCTGCAAAGACAGCAGCGCAAGTGACACTTTCAAGACCCAGAAAGGCAGTAAGTACATTGTTAAAATAGTCCATGTCAACAATTTCTTCTCGTCCATGTCAGTCTTTGATGCGCGTTCACAAGAGCTGTTTACAAGTAAAAATTGTTAAATAAAATCGTTATTTTTGTTTTCTTTTCACATTAAAGTCATAATTTTTATTTCAGTTGCGTTGCTGTCTATGCAAGTTCTCGGATTTCATCAAAAATATCTTAATTTGTGCTTCTGAAGATGAACGAAGGTCTTACGGGTTTGGAACGACACGAGGGTGAGTAATCAAAGACAGAATTTACATTTTTGGGTGAACAGTCCCTTTAGGCAGGTTGTATTCATAATTTAGAGGGAGAGGGCGTTTTTATTTTAGGGAGAATATGATTGGATGGAATTTGCATAAAGCAAGATGAGTCATCAATACGTTGGTCCAATTTCCCAGAAAAAAAGACTAATTGCTAAATCTTTAAGTGTTTCAGAGCTAGCATAGAGATGGCTTGAAATCTACCAGACATGGACTAGAAGCAACAAATTGGGTTGTTTCAGTACAGATTTTCTTATTTATTGGGCCACAAACTGTCAACTTCACCCATAAACATGACTGAAAGTAAATCCACAGAGTATCAATACGTGGCGGGCGACATTTGCACCATTCATGGCACAGGAGGGTGTGCTTGGCTGGCCACTGATAGCAGCTATAATGCTGTGGGCAGAGAAGCTTCGTCTCAAACCCCCCTCTTCGCTTCTCTCTCAGAATGAGTGAAAATAGAAAGTCTCCATGATCTTGGCAGTAGAACGTTTGGAGAAAAAAAGATGGGGTGATTCAATTTGGCAGCCAACTTTTTCACTCCCTCTCCTTTCGTTGTCTTCCTCTCTCTATCGGCTCGCTCTCTTCCTTAGAGAGTGGCTGGCCGTAGCCCGTGTTGGGAACAAACTGGAAGACACTTGCCAAGGCTGAAGCGTAACACAGCCAGGGATGCACTACCCAGCCCGCAACTTCCCCTGCAACGCACTTCTCTCCAGCCGCTTCTCACTGAGGAAACCCCTCAGGAGCCTGGCCACTAAAAAAGTGGCCACCCACAAATCCACACATCAAAAAAAAAAACTACGAAAAAAAAACAACAACATCAAAACATTTGAGAACAAAAAGAATAAGAATTTAAGAATTAAATTAATAAAAACAAACAAATACATAAAAACTACTAATTTTAATGTAAATAAAAAGTATAACGTATTAATATATATTTAATATATTATTTGTCAAGGTACATTTTAATAATAATAATAATAACCATATTAAATCCATTTATATATGATTATATTTAATTATTATATATTAAATATTAAAATATTACACATGATTCTCTCTCTTGCTCTATTATATGTGAATGAGGCCTTGATAAATATTACATAAATACAAAAAATTATGACAAAAATACAAAACATAAATAAATGGATTTAGAATGAATGCTTTCATATGTAAACCACAATATTTAATATAAACAAAAAGTATAAAATATTACTATATATTTAATATATTATTTGCCAAGGTACGTTTTAATAATGATAATAATAATATTATTAAATTATATTAAATATAAAAATACTACATATGATTCTCTCTCTCACTCAATTTTATGTGAATTTGGCCTTGATAAATATTACATAAATATTAAACAATAATTACAAAAAATATATATATAATATATATATTTTTTAATTATATTGCATATCAAATTATATTGCATCTTATAAATATTATTGCAATTAACTGTACAATTTGTTTTGTTATGTTCACCATATTATATTTTTTGCTGGTCTATAGTGAGGTTACAGGACTGAAACAGCCAGCCTACATAAAATAAAGACAAATTACGTAATTTTTCAAGAAATACAATCCTTTTTGAATTTTCATTTGATATTGATTTAATTCATCCAATGAATGAAAATGATAAAAACTCATTTCAAAATGTAGCCAGTCGATACTTATTCGTTCTTGTGCACTTTCTAAATTTCATGTAAATCACCCATGTCCATATTTCACATACAGTAAGTGTTGCATAAACAATCTCCCCACAGCCCGCAAACAAGGCACTACGTTCAAAGCCCTGACACGAGCTCTATATTGTCTAGACGAGTCATTTTTATTTATGCTGCGCAATTGTGTCATGAATTAGAATTCAAAAGCAATGGTTCCAAGAGGCTGGGGAAGGAAAAGCCTTTGGACAAATGCTCAGTTGTGAACGGCAACTCGGTCCAAGTCCCTGGCGTACACCCCAGGCATTCATAGAGATGCCAGCCAAAGCTCTAGGTTGTCATTTCAACCCTTCCAGGCCCTTAAACTAACAGTGAAATCAGTAGAAGAACAGGGAGGGCGTGAAAAACAGATACGCGCTGCCGTCTACAAACAAAACCATCGTGTGCTGTCTCAATCGTGACTGAAGGACAAGAAAGCGCTACAGCATCCAACACACGTCAAGACAGACAGGCCAACGAGAACTGACAATTTCACGTAGGATGTTGAATTTCATTTTCACCCTACGTGTGGAAATACAATGCCATCACGCTCTGCTCCCACACCGTCGCTCCTCCCCTCCGCCTCCATTTTATGCCGATCAGTCTGCCACCATTTTAAGAGAATCGCTTCTCGACAGGAACACAAAATAAAACAATTGGACCTGTCAGGTGAGAAACTCATCGTCTGTTTGCCGCAATTGTACTTCAGACTATTCAAACACAATCGTTCTAATAATTAAAAATACGATCGTGTACGTAAACAAAAGAGCGGGAAAACGTGCCAAAAGCAACTCGTTGGTGCTCTTCATCGTTCTTTTTTTTCCTCCGCCACACAAGCTTATCCCAACCATAGCTGCTAAATTGTCCTGCCAGGCACAGCAATACTGAGAGAATCACGTTAGCTGCTTCTATTGTTGGATGACACAGAAAACGCCGTTGCCAAGAAGTTACTGCCAATTTCAACAACATCCTGATTTGAAAAAAGAGGAGGGAAGAAAGACAAAAGTCCGATCCCACACACGCAGGCGCGTATAACCATTACTTTTGGGAGATTCATTAATAACGCAGAGTTGCAGATGCTACCATTTATCTCTAATACACCCTCACTCCTCTTAATACTTCACACCCTGGCAGCCATCTTAAAAGCTCTGGCAACCATTTTAAAAGTGCCCTCTCTTTATTTGAGCGCATGCCATCCCCCGTGCCACTTTTTGCCGAACAATAGGCTACTCAGGATTTAGCAACCGTGGTGGCCAAATCCATAATTTGCTGTTTTTTTATGGCAAACAAAATGGGAAAAACTGATATAAATAAGATAGAAACTGAGTGACGATGCCTAATGTTGTGTTCTGTGGTTCCACCAACAATAAAACTGATTGAATACAAGGTCAAAATATCATATTGCACAATACAATGCAATACATACAGTCTATGCCAAAATTATTTAAAATAAGAAAATTTGTATGCATGTAAGAAGTGTATGTTCTCAAAAAGATGTCTAAAAACCTGACAAATAATAATAATAAATTAATTGCATGTAAAATTTTGTCATTGGTTAAACAATTCTTACATTACAAAAATAATAATAAATAATAGAATAGAATAATAATTAATATTAATTTAAAATCACAAAAATACTTTTGTGTTTGAGTGCTGTTAGATTTTTATTTTATAGAAATTAATACTTGTATTCAAGGATGCATTAAATTGATCAAAAGTGACAGTAAAGACATTTATAATGTTACAAAATATTTATTACAATATAAAATATATATTTCTAATAAATGCTGATTTTTTAACTTCCTATTCATAAAACAAATGGTTTCAAAAAAAGAGATTCAAAATGTTTAGTCACAATTAATCGATTCAAAATAAAAGTTTGTTTACATAGTACATGTGTGTGTACTGTGTATATTTATTATGTATATATAAATACACGTAATTCAGTTTTTACTGTATTTTTGAACAAATAAATGCAGCCTTGGTAAGCATGAGAGCTTAATTTATTTAAAACCAAAAAAGATTTCGGTGACATTGTTGAAATGACATTAAAGATTTGTACTTTTTCACAAGTAAATCACCCCACCACAGTTCACATTACAAGGCACCGCTGGACAGTAAATGTTTGCTTGACTGCCGTAACACAGAATTCACAACACCAGCCATATAACGTTTCATATTACAGGCTGTTTTACAGCAATGCGAGCGGCTGATGTACTGCAGCGGTGTGTGCATGAGTGTGGACCTCTGCCCAGACCTGGAGGCCAGAGTCTCATTTATAATGCCTGTTGTTCTGTTAAGATGCTCAAGGAATCACTCACCCACGGCAATTCCAGCAGCGACGGCGGATCAATTAACGAAAGCATGATTAACATTACAGCAGAGCGCCGTGGAATAATGGACGTCTCGGGAAAGTGGATTAGGACGAGAGGAACCTTGACGTGTGGTCCGAGATATTGCGCCAGTGAAGGACGCCATCAGTAGCAGCATGATATAAGCCAGACCGAAATAGTTTGGGAATGCAATTGATGAATTGCCATATTGATTCAGTTCTGCCTCACTTACCATAATTACAGCGCTGTAATGGATAGCATTACCACTGCTGCTTTTTTTTTATCCTTTCTTTTGCTTTTTCATCAACTCTCCACTTCTGAACTTGTTTGGAAACTGTACGAACATGTATACGGTTATACGCTTCGATCGGAAAACCAGAGATGCAAATGACATACTTCTGAAGCCCTGAACTTGTCAAAATCGACTCTTAACTGGAAGCCCTGGATAATTACAATGATTTCGGGTTCATCTGAACCTGATTGCATGAGTTTCTTAGGGAGAATTTACATAAAATCCGTTCTTGTGTACAAAAAACTGCTACAAGCACGCTAGTTGGACTAATGGATGTGATGCAAGGATATTAAAAAATATATATATTTCATATATATTATTTATATAATGTTATATACTATATAAATATGAGTGGAAAAATATATTATCATTTGATACATCACTTTTATTACATAATCAATACACAATAAATAAATACATATATAAATATATGCATATTTAGAATAATATCATATATGTATATTTAATATCAATATATTTTTCAAGGTTATTTGTATATAAAAAACAAAAAATGTTACATAAATGTGTATATCATTAATTTGTATTAATATAATTGTATAAATATTTGTATAACTTTATAACTTATCCATCACGGCTCTACTATCTTGAAGCTCTCTCCGTGTCACTATTGTAGCGTAAGCCTCCGCGGCGTGCTGCCTCTCAGGGTCGCTCTGATCTGATGAAGAATGCCAGCGTGGGGAGCCAATGTCAGTCCCACATAGACACAAAGTGCCGACTCATAGCAGGCCTCTCCCTCTCTCCGCGTCTCAGTCATTGATAACTAGAAAATGTTACCAGAGAAAGGTTACTATGAGCCACACAATGGGCTTCTTGTATTGTTGCAACCCCCTGGGTCGAGGAGAGAGGGAGAAAGGGGACTCCTGGCACGTCTCCTTTCAGAAGGCTCTGTTACACACTGACTCAAGCCTTTATAGTGCTAGTGCTAGTGCAAATTTGTTCTGCGTGTTACGCCAAACCTTGGTTTATGAAGTAGTAAAACGCCACTATATAAAACTGAAAAGTGAAAACGTTCCTGGATGTAAGCCAAGTTTGGATGAACAGCCATTTTTGAGCAAATACGAAATACTATTAAAAGCGATTCAAATATTTTCGAGTAGATTCTGTTCTAAAGGTACGGGATGACAGTCCTGAAAAAGCGAGAGGAGCGTATGGTAAGGATGGTGTGGACTGTAAGGGACTACCGTCTCTCAGGTTACTGTGTGTGTGTTGCCCACGAGCCCGTCTGGAGCTCTGCCCTGACCACACACTCGTCCCAATAGAGTCCTGCAGTACCCCCTCTGAAGCAGTAAAACCGTTTTACTACATTTGATTTAACGCAGACTGAAACTAACAAGTTTACAATAAATATAATAATACTATAATAATAATCATTATTATTATTATTACTGCACATTGAATACATTATTATTGTAGTTGTTATAAATAATAATAGTTATTATTTAAATTGTATAACAACAACAACAACAAACATCATATACATATGAATTATTTAATAATAATTTATATTTAATATTTGAAATATAAATTAATAAATAAAAGTAAATAAATATTAAATATAACAATAATAATAATAATAATAATAATAATAATTTATTGAATATGATCTCAAGTGGTTTACAAACAGCTGTAGTCTATCCAAACACAACCGATTAATATTCATAATAATAGTATGTGCTACTAATTATTATGATAATAATAATAATAATTTATTATTTATTTTGCATTTTTTATATCATTTTAATAAAAAATATATAAAAAATATTACTGTACAAAAACCTCAAGTGGTTTACAAACAGCTGTAGTCTATCCAAACACTTCCAATAAATATTCATAAATTACTACTAATATAAGTAGTAAGACGAATTTGTTTATAATAATAATACAAATTATTATTATTAGTTTACATTTTTAAATAACATTAACTATTTTATTTTAAAAGTATATAAAAAATGTGAATGTACAAAAAAAATCTTGAATGTGACCTCAAGTGGTTTACAAACAGCTGTAGTCGTATTATTATTATTTAAAATATATAACAATAGTAATATATAAACTACATTATTATTACTGTTCTTGTTTTTACCAAAAAGTTTACAAATATTTACTGAATCTATAGTCCTCGTAGTGGTTTACAAATATCTGCAGTCTCTCCAAAAAATAACAATTAGCATTAAAGCTTATATTCCTAACTTTTTTTTTAAAAAAAATCATTCTACGCCCAAAAGCATCTAGTAATATTACAGTAGCACCAGTAAGTGGATTGTAAATGTCATAGTGACTGAATGAACCTGCAGATCTACAGACGTGTGTGTATTGGCTGGCTATGCTTGTTGAGCTGTGGACAATGTCAGCCCAGCCCATCGACCAACGTATCGATCTCTGCTGGGGGAAATTGAGACGGAATTTGTAGTAGTGCAGCTAGGATTTCTGGCCACCACTCACGCTCGCTGCACACCACTGTCTCCCTCCCTGGACTTTTACACTGCTTTCTGGGACTCCCTCCTTTTTTGCTCAAAGATTCAGTAACTGATACGTGATAAACTCCCGTAGCTCCATTTAAAACACAATGTTTTAAAGCAAAATTCACTTCAAACCCTATATTTACTTATTTCTTTGTATTCAAATATTTCTTCAGTTGAACTCAAAAACAGATGTTTGCTCTGTTTAATGCAATAAATGAGTTGTTTGGATCACTTTTATGGACTTTTTCGTCATTATGGAGCCCAACCATACATGCTCAGGTGGGTTTGGAATGACATATGACAAAATGTTCAATCAGGAGCATTTTTAAGAGTAAACTGCATTTTTGCAAAACACCAAATAAATGCATGCACATGTATGTAAGCAGACTCCTGACCCTCGTGTATGGCCACTTTTAGAGCTGTCAAATATCCCGACCTGAATTCATGGCTAGATCCGACTTCAGCACCCTGTCACCCGTATGGATTACACTCCACGGACCAGGTTGCAACACAGCAGAGGCAACATCTCAATGTCAGGCCTGTTTCTTTACAATCATTCCTTCTATCCCTCCCTTTCTCTTGCTCTCTCTTGCCTTCACTTCAACTAGAATATCCTCAGTTGGCCTTTGGACAGTGTCTCTGGAGGGAGGCAATGCATCAGGCTATTTATCACCCAGCAGTTCCCGCAGTAATCAATTAGTCTTTCAGTGGGCGTACCTGGCCCCTCCGGCCTGGCACTACCTGTTACAAGTCTGCCTTCCTGGAATCGCAGGGCCTGAACTTCTCTCTTGTTTCTCTTTCTCCCTCCTTTCCTCTCACGTGGTCGGCACACTGAGTCGGTGCTCAGGGGTAAAACGGGTCTGTTATCAGCAGATGGTAGGGTCAACCACGGACCAGCATAACCATACATGAATGATAGCTCAAATCAAGTGATTTGTTGAGGTGTGCTATTATTTGTCTAAGTGATCAGAAATGTTTTGCCTTGTGGATGATAGAATGGGCAAAAGAAAAGCTTATACTTATAACAGAGAGGGATAAGAGGCATATCTAGAGACCAGAACATCAAAGAGGCTTTGACTAGTAAACAGCCACTTTGCAAAGAGTGTTATTATTTACGAAAACTAAAATGAAAACAAGAATGAAAACAAAAACTAATAAAATTTGAATTAAAATAATAAATGTTGACTGAAATAAACAAAAAAAAAAAACAAATAAAAAAACTAAAAATTCTGAAAAGCAAATGAAAAACTAAATAAAAAAAATAAACAAAAAAAATAAAAAAAAATACTAAAATAAAAAAAAATTAAATTAAAACTATATTAACCCTCCTAGCCACACCTTGCTACGCACCAACTCCCATTTCCCTAATTCGTGGCGCTTTCTGTAACGCAATTCCCTTTCCACACATTCATTCTGTGTGGGAACCAACCGTTCGCGACCCTTCTCAGACACATATGTAATCGAGTCTGAAACGAAACAGGTTTTAATTCTGGATTCATTAATATAAACCGCAATACCTCCTAATCCCATTTCCTCTCGGTATCGATTCGGCGCGTACATAATTTCAAAGCGTGCTTCGGTAATTGCAAACGAGCATTTACATAAATCTGTCGCCGTTGACTAAATGTTTGGTGAATAAACGACACAAGTGCGCACTCATTGATATTCAAGCGCAGACAAACAGAACAAAGGCAGAAGCAGGCAGCCGAGCCAGTGTTTGCGGCCCTCGAGTGCCACTCGGAATCACTGGTTCCCAGGGTTGTCAGGGAGCCCATGCCAAGGCTGGAGGGGGGCGCATGCGGGCACAGGCGTCTCACAACAAAACACAACCGTGGTGATGTTGAGAAAATATCCACCCCCCACCCCCAAAACGCGCACCAAAACAGCACCAAGTCACACAAAGACGAGGGTATGTGTGCGTTTTGGGGGTGGGGAGGGTCCTGAAAGGGGGCACTGTTTACTGTCTGGTCTCCCCCAGCACCACACAGCCTGTCTCACTTCAAACAAAGCTACTGGCAAGGGAGCGGCAGCAGCCCCTGTTTCCAGGGCCACTGGAGTTTCAAAGAAGTGAAAGAGGGTAGCAGTCTGGAGGCTACAAGGCCCAGGCTGGCATACTTGGCTAGCGTCGTGGCCAGGTGGTCTGGGCACATTGGCAAGACACTGGCACGCCGCCCTATGCAGATGGCTCCCGTCGCCGCCTTTTTAGGTGTCGATCTCTCTCTCCATACCCCTTTCTTTCTCCCAACGCAAAGTCGGACATATGCCCTCCCTCAAGGTTCGAAGGACACATGTGAAAAAGGAAAGTGAACGCTTGTTGTTTTTGAATTCGGACCTCGGCGAAAAAGTGAAAAGGAGATGCCAGCTGTGCCGGGCCGCCTTTATGCGTGTGCCTGTGCCATGCTGGGACAGCATCACCATGGCATCCGAAAGTCCCCGGCGAACCCTCTGTTCTGCTCGGCAAACACGTGGATGTATCGATGGCAAATGCATAGGAGAATGCGGAAAAATGTGAAGTTGTACGGCCTTTTTAAAAAAAGAGAGAGAGAGAGAGACAGAAAAAATACAAAATCCCCTGCTGTTGTGTTCCAGGTTTATGGGGGCCTGAAATCAGGTTCTGTGGTTGTGTGAAACGCTCCCAGAACATATGGAGGAGGATTCGCCAAGCCCCGCTTCACAGCTGTCTGCACCCAGTGAAGACGTACCCTCCCTTTCCCTGCTCCATTGATGTACACACACACACACACCGACACACAAGACCTCCAGAAACACACATGCGCGCACACACACACATGCACATATATATAAAAATCATAAAATGTTTCAGATTTAACTATGGACTGCATGATAGAATAGTACGTAGTAATATGATTATGGAAAGAAATAATATCCCGCACATTTTCCTACTGCTTCAAATCTTGCAAGAGAGTCGCACTTTACATAACAGAGCTTGTGTTACTGCTATAGTAATCCAATACAGTACATGCAAACGGTTGAAATGAAACGTAGTAACAGTGTCATCAATCGATCACTTTCATAGTAAGATGTGTCAGAAATCAATTAATGAACAGCAATTTCAACTCATCATCTCGTTAGTAGAGACTGCAAGACATGAATCAGGTGTGTTAGATAAGGGAGACATACACAATGTGCAGGGCTAGGGGCAGGGCTGGGGAGTAACAAAATACATGTAACGGTGTTACGTATTTAAATACAAAATATGAGTAACTGTAACTGTAACTGTGGTAATCACATAACAGTTACATCCGAAAAGTATTTTACATTACCAAAGTTATTACTTTGAATTTTAATGTAATTTCTTAATTTAATATTTAAGTAAACAGTTTGGGGATTTTAACCAATAAGGCAACTGATTCTCCGTAGAAAAAAAACAAACTGTGTGCAGCCGTCTGTTCATTTAGCAACTCGTAGTGAGAGTACGCTCATCATCACGACACAACAGAAAGTCATTCGAGTAATGCATTTCTCTCGTGGAAATACAAAGACTAGTTTATAAATCTGAAAAAGGACGTAATATCTGTGCAGTGCAATGCCTACCTGCAACAAAACTTCTCTCAGCATCGAAGGATACACTGTCTAATATGAAAAAGCATCTTGAAGGAAGTTGTTCTTGATCTTTGAAAAATGTTATCCAGTAACTCGTTTTTCTATTTTCTCGTATTTTGAGTGTTGAATGGTTATTATTAGGCTATGTTTAATATTTCTAAGAATTTAATTGAAAAATTACACCAAATTCTCCTAGAATTCACACTTTGCATCAGTTAGCAGATCCATACGAATCATGAATGAAATAAAAGTTTATAAAGTTGAACGATAGCTTTGTGTGCTTTTCGAATGAATAAAGGCTTCAAGAATGGTTCACATTAAACTGGATAGATCTGGGGTATGTTTCCCATAATTAGCGAACTGTGGTTGTTAAATTACGTTGAACGACAACGACATTACTTGCGACCATAGTTGCTTTGGGAAACGAGCCCTGCCAATTTTGACTTTGATTCTTTTGAGCCGATCGCTTCTCCATAGAGAGGATTATGAAATAATCACTTAAAGTTTGGTCCATTCTTTAAACAAATCTATTGTATAACTTGGAGAACTGTGCCAGTTGTTTTTGCTACTTTTATTATATGTTTGGTGTGTTTGGCTTCATTTTGAAGCCCATTCATTGTTTTAAAATTGAATTTATATTGATTGGTAGATTTAAATGACAAACACTTGTTTTGTTGTTCATAGAAATGCGGTGGAAAACACAAATCTTATGACTGGTATATCACTTATTTAGAGTTGGAAAACATAAAAATAAGACATAAAGTAGCTTTTGTTCGCTTGTGTTACATAGCTTAAGTATTTCAAAGTATTATAAAGTATTTAGATTACGTTACTAAACCTGAGTAATCTAACAAAATACATTACTGATTACTTTTTAAAGCATGTATTTTGTAATCTGTAGTGAAATACATTTTAAAAGTAACCTTCCCAGCCCTGGCTAGGGGTCTTCCAGGACAGGTTTGGGAAGCACTGCTCTAAAGATTGGCCCCATTCACTTCCATTGTCAGTGTCTCACCACCATTTCTTTTTTTTTTTTACAAAAACGAGGAACAAGTCGCAATATTTTTTTTGTGGTGATCTACATTATGCTGCAAATGCTGTCAGTTGAGCTTAACTTTGATATATTCCTTTATCTAAGATAACTTTTTAAGGTTCTTCGATGGTTCCTTGATGAACCTGCAAACCTTCTTCTTAATTTAGTTTTTATTTTGCTTGAGTTGAGCTAAATGCTTCTTTGGAGAATAAAAAGCTCTTCAGATCACTTTCCGAATTCTTAAAAATATAAAATATGCTGAAAAACCTGTGAATTTTATCATCTCGCTAAAAAACAACATTGGACAAAGACTTCCTTCCTTCACCCTCCTGTGGCCCCGTGTGTCTAAGGTATGTACAATACGCCATCATTACCGAATCATTATCTGATTTTAGCACTGACGGTGGAATTGTGTGCCTCCTGAAAGCCTCCTTTTTTATGCTGATGAGCCTCCTGAAATTTCCTCCGGTTCCTGTGGCCTGCGCTTCCACATGCCGCTGATAATTAGAGCACCACTGTGAACCCTTACAAGGACACTTTTGACCATACCACCGATAAATTGTGGCAAAAGGGGCAAAAAGTCTGGAGACAAGGAGGGACAAGAGGCCCTTTAAAGGGGTCAAGCGGCTCCCTGAAATCCTCACAGCGAGGCTCTGGGCGACCCAGACGTCCCCCCCTCCACCCCGGTGAGCGAGGGGCAGGTTGGCTCTTTCAAGCCTCGGCTCAATGTTTGGCCATTATCCTTTTGTGGCGAACCCTTCTCCCTGTCTGTGTCCTACAGGCAGAGTCTTACAGCTTGTAAATGGAGCTAATCTCACTGTGAAACTGCACTGTGAGCGTGCGCCTGGACTTCCAGTGTAGATGATAGCTCTGTTCTCAAACCGAATGGCTAGACTGTAGCGAATTTGCCTTAATTCTACTGCAAAAGAGATGAAAAATTGTTAAAAAGAGGCTTTTAAATTACAATACGAATAAAAACGGAATTTGCGATGATTCACTTTATTCACTTAAAATCTAATATGTTAATTATTTTTCAAATTTTGTCTATTTATATTATTTACAATGTGTATTTTTTATTCTCATCTTATTTGTATTGTCTGTGTGTTGTTGTCTCTGTGTCCTGGAAGCTTATGTCACTAAAACAAATTCCTTGTACGCGCAAGCATACTTGGCAACAAAGCTCTTTCTGATTCTGATTCTGATTATTATTGGTGCTTTATTAATTCATTCAAATTTATTTTAGTTAATATTTTTTTGGAAATGGTGATAATTTTTTTTCAGGATCTATGATGAATAGAAAGTTCAAAAGAGCAGTATTTATTTGTACTTTCGTAACATTATAAATGTCTTTACTGTCACTTTTGATCCATTTTGAAACATTAAAATGTATTTTTAACAAATTTTCCGCAAATATATTAAGCAGCACAGGAGTCTTCAACATTGAAGTAATGTTTTTTGAGCAGTAAATTAGCATATTAGAATGATTTCTGAAGGATCATAAAGTCTGGAGTAATTCAGCTTTGCATCACAGGAATGAGTTACATTTAAAAACATATTCAAATACAAAATAGTTACTCTAAATCACAATAATATTTCACAATATTACTATTTTTACTGGATTTTTCATCAGATAAATGCAGCCTTGGTAAGCATAAGAGACATCTTTAAAAATATAAATATTAGTGCATTTATAGTACATGTGTATATATTTGTGTTTATGTCTGTTAGCCTTACAATTTTAATATCTGTTTGAGTTAATAATGACTTTAAAATCCTCACTTCATCATTTTAACTCACAAACTTTGGTGATTTACAAAACAGCTTGAGAATCATTACAAAAAAGGGTAAAAAAAACTAAATCGTCTTTTGAGCGAATCAAAGGATGCTCAAACAAACAGAATCATTTGGCAGATCGACATTTGTGCTCGGCTTGAATGAAACAATGACGGATGCTCTTTTGATATCTGACGCGTGCTTTCTTCTACCATATCTCTCTCATATACCGCTGTACCACCCCAATGATTCCCCTCTCCATCTTGAGCAGTGTTTATTCCTCTGATCATTCAATCCACTCGAATCTGCTAAATGCCTTCTCTGATCCTCCCCAGGCCTCTCACTCTCTCTTTCTCATTCTCACACACACACATTGCACTCTAAAGCTTGTGTTCGGTATAGTATCACACACATCCAAATCATCAGCCTCCGTTCTGAAGTTTCTGTGCAATAAACATGGGAAAAATAAAAAATAAATAACAATCACGTTCTGTAAAAAAGTGGAACCACATCAAAAGAGATTTTAATCCTGTCTGGATTCATAGCTGTCCTCTTTACTATTAATAGCGAGTAAGGGGGAAGGAACATTATGGATTGATTTATTTATTGTGTCATGTATTAAGACGCATGTTACTGCGAGGTCCCTCTCTGAAAAAAATGACAAACAAAATAAAAAGCTGCTATTTCTGATAATCTATTTTGGAGTGTGTAACAACATTTTTTGCACCCCAATTAACAGCGTGAATGAAAACAGCGCACTAAGCTGGCCGTGCGAAAGTTGATCCTCTTTTGGCTTCTTTCTGCATGTCGTTTTTTAATCAAGAATTAAAAACATCACGTAATTCTGTCTTTAGTCTATGGCAGGCTTGAGAGGTGAGCTGAACATGTTCGTTTTTTTAACCGTGAACTGAGGCATCTGCTACTCTGTATCCACAACAAGCAGCATGATGGGTTTTAAAATAATTTAAAATGTCATTTAATCAAATTAAATGGCATTTTTACTCCACTTTTCTGATAGAAATAAAAAAGAAAAGTGTCCCCCATTTAAACATTTGATGTTGGTAAGATATTTCTGAAAGCCTATTCTGCTCAACAAGGCTGCATTTATTTAATCAAAAATACTGTAAAATCAGTAATATTGTGACATATTATTACAATTTAAAATAACTGCTTTGTACTTGAATAGATTTTAAAATGTAATTTATTCCTGTGATGCAAAGCTGAATTACTCCAGTCTTCAGTGTCACACGATCCTTCAGAAATCATTCTAATATGCTGATTTGCTCAAGAAACATTTCTTACCATTGTAAATGTTGAAAACTGTAATCCCATCCACTAAATATAAGTTTTATGCTTATACTATACACTGAAATACATCGATCCTTCGTTTTTTTCTGCTATTGTGATTATTTATAATGCTATATAATTTTAAATAACGGACGCTTCAGCCATTGACTAATACAGTAATAACTAAGTTATAGAGAGAGATAATGTTACCTCTAGTCAGTGATCGGCAGCAATGTCTACCTTTTCTTCACGAACAGAGCCGTTGTTGCTACATCGCTTGTGATCATGTAGTTTTTAAGTTCTTAAACTATGTTACTGATAAAATCGTCATAGTGCTAACTAAATTAGCGCTTATGTAAGGTGTGTGCAAAATATAACGTTATGTGCGTCTGTGAGGGAGAGACCTAGAGCGGGAAAGAGAGAATTTATATGTGCTTTCCGTACATAATAAAACTTAATTTTGTGGCAAAAACATAGACAAGATCTGTCGATTTTATCCTTTTGTTTACAGTATTTATTTGTAATATTTTGGTTTGAAATAACAGAAATCATTTGGCGAAGTGATATGGTCATGTAATGCAGTCATGCCTGGAACTACGTTCACCGTAAAAATAGACACCTCAGAACGTTCGTCAGCCAATCAGATTCAAGCATTCAACTTTATAGTAAAATGTTTCTTAAATATATACATGCATGTGTGTGTATTTATACATACAAAATAAATTTATTATTAGTATTATTAAGCTCCGATAAGTTTTATTTGTCACATACACAAATATACAGAGTATAACCAGCAGTGAAATGTGTTCTCTGCATTTAACCCATCCAAGTGGGAGCAGTTTTGGGGGTTCGGTGCCTTGCTCAAGGGTCTCACCTCAGTCGTGGACACTTCCTGCCAGAGCCGAGATTCGAACCCACAACCTCGGGTTACAAGTCTGACGAGTCCTCTATCCATTATATATATACACAGTATATTGTATTTTATTTTGATGTGATTAATCACAATTAATCTTTTGACAGCAGGGGTGTAACGATTCACGATACGATTATGACGATACATCGATGCCAAAAATATCGATATCTGTAGTATAAAAAGGCACCTTTATTTTGGCACTGTCCACATTTTCACATAATGTCCGTCTATGCATTTCCACCAACGCGTGCATTCTCGTTCAAGGAACCCGAAGGCTCATAAAAGACCCTCGGGATAGTTGGAGTAACAGTCGAGCGCTGTGTGAGAAGTTTTCACACATCTGAAGCGCGCGGAGCCACTGATCTAAGCTTGGCCACCCTGCTCAAAACAGTTTTTGTCCCCTTTTTCTTGACAAGAAATGCCTTTATTAAGAAAATTTTTTTGCATCCAAATCAAACTTTTCAGGCGCATGCTTCAGCTTTGCCTCATGAGTCAAATGAGCGCGGAAAAGGTACACCAGCCAAATGAGCTTCGGCTGAACAATGAGATGCTGTTAGGCTATAAGTCAGTAAAATAAACTTAGCCGTCACTGTGCTCACGGCGCACGCTCTGATCGCGTCATCATAAATAAGCGCACAAGAAACTATGAGCATACGACGTAGTTCTGTCGTCAGTTAAGTCATGAAATTACCAAATAGGTGATTAAAGCTGCAAACTGTGCATGTCATTATCAGAAGTAAATGTGAGCACAGTGCACTTATACTAGAACATATGCAATCATTAATTTTAAAAGTACTGAAACCATTTAAATGCATACAACAACTCATTTTAATTCTGACATTTATGTGCTGTTGTTTTTTCACATTCGTATCACTAACGCATGTCTCATCCATGAGTATGTAATGTTAGAGAACAAGTTTACCAGAACCAAACTGACAGAGCAATAAAGCTATCTTTATTAAAATACCTGCAAAAGTTGTCATATTACGTGATACAATAATTCGTAGAAATTCATTGTATTCAACTGTGTTTTAGGCACTAAAATAGTCTAGTATTTTATAGTCAACCACATCTGTGCCAGGCTGGTTGCTGGCATGAAAACATCCTGGCTCCGCCACTGACACAGACAGCCGTGCCAACTCTTACTGAATTGAGCTCTCCTCCGCTTTTTTGTGCATGATGAATAAATACAGACAAAACTACGTTTTGGCTAATATCCTTGTAAACAGGATCTGTACACTGTAGTAGCATTTTTAGATCCATCATAATATCGATATACTCCTGTATCGAATCGAATCGTAATCGGAGGTATCGTCAAATATCGTATCGCTAGGTCTGATAATTGGTATCGAATCGTGACAAACCATCCGATTTACACCCCTATATATATGTATATATATATATATATATATATAAATTGTTTTTGAAATTAGCCAGTCAACTCATTGACCACTTGTTATACTTCATAGACCACAGTTTAAGAACCACTGATGTAAAACCAAAGAATTCAGTTTAGCGAGTTTGTTCTAACAAATTTCGAACTACACTGATTATTCAAACAAGCCTCTGTTCTTTTGCTTTTACCTGAACCTACAAAGGATCTCTCAAACTCTGCTAGGTGTTGCTGGTGAAAGGCGCTCATGCTGTTTTTGTTTGAAAAGAGTGGTTACGTGCTCCTGATCTGCGCCGTCCACTCCTGACCGCAGGCCTCGCGGAGCACAGCATTTTATAAACACTCGGGGAGCACGTCTAATCCTCAGCCCGTATTAATCAGGAACGCTCGTTTCAGAGTCCCTCGTCTGTGTTTCCTTCTGCAAGCCTGAGCTAAATGAATTAAAGAGGAGGGTTTAAGGATCTGCGGTTTGGCTTGAAAAAATGTAATAATCAGAGGAGGAAAAAAAACACGACAAACCCTCAAACAGCAGAAAGTCTATTTTGGAAAAGCTGAAATACCAAGGTACAACACTTTGGCTTCACCCAAAACCAAAGATAAACACATGCTATCACTGTGATTATATATATATATTAAAACAAACGTGCCCCTCTCGCTGTGATTTGGGGTTGCTGTTACCGACAAGCATGTCCATGTGTTTCTCATTTACCTGAAGGATTTTAATTCCTTACAGCAGTTTTACAGATCTCTCATTATCCAGCTATGTCGAAAAGGGAAAACGGCAATAGTAAAAGTCGGCAGAAATGAAAAGGAATGCCTAGCAGGCTCAAAGTCCACCGCAAAACTTTCTCCTCGACACTCCTCAATCCCTCATGAATGAGAGCCGTATTCGCAAGACACACGGGAGGTCAAGCTGTGTTTGTCTAGTGGGGTTAACTGATACCAAACAAGCGTGTGCGGATGAGGTTTTGACCTACAGTATGTGCTGATTGCGGCTTACGTTGAGTTTTATTTTTACTCAAAGTTGCTCTTTTATAGCTTAGGAGAGTTCGATTTCTTTGAGAATCAACGTTGTTGCAGATGTTTCTCCTCAAATACTTCAGAAGAAATCAAATCTGTATAAAAATCAGGCTGTTGAGTATAAAATTCATCTGGATAGTATCCTTCATGAGAAATGTTTGAGATCGTACTGAAATTTCACAAATTTTGCTCAGATTTGCCAGGATGCCAAAGTTGGAATCAAAACCTCGGATTTTCATATGAACGCAAACATTTCTCATTAAGATTTCCAAGACAAAATGATCTGAGAGATGATTTTTTACAACAAAGATCTTAACAATGTCTCAAACGGAGCTTGGATAGACTATTTACATTTAGCAGACGCTTTTATCCAAAGCGACTTACAGTGCATTCAAGCTATGCATTTTTTATCAGTATGTGTGTTCCCTGGAAATTGAACCCACAACCTTTTGCGCTGCTAACGCAATGCTCTACCACTGAGCCACAGGACCAATACAAACTTAAACATTTTTCATTAAAGGGATAGTTCACTCAAAAATGTAAATTCTGTCAATAATTACTCACCCTCATGTCGTTCCATCTTGTGACACGTTCAGGGCCCAGAAAGGTAGTAAGGACATCATTAAAATAGTCCATGTGTCATAAGTAGTTCAACTGTGATTTTTATGAAGCTACGAGAATATTTTTGTGCGCAAAGAATACAAAAATAACAACTTTATTCAACAATTTCTGCTCTTCTGTGTCTGTCTTCGACATGGAACATTTCTGGGTCTTGAACGTAACAGAATCATCAAAAATATCTTAATTTGTGTTCCGAAGATGAACGAAGGTCTTACGGTTTGGAACGATATGAGGGTGAGTAATTAATGACAGAATTAGAACTATTAGAACTAATAGACAGAACTATCCCTTTAAATGTTTCAATACTAAATTATCTAAGCAACGTCTACAACAGAAAGATCTCATCTGAAACTATCTAATTCCAAAGTCTGAGATCAAAATTGTAGATTTCAATAAGAACTCAAATTTCTCCTCTTTAGATCTTACAAAACGAAATAATATTAGGAATGATGTCCTCGAACTGCGATCTCAACAATGTTTCAAACAGTGCTCAGATTCGAAAGGATAGCAATAAAAAGATTTCAATATGAACTCTCATTGAATTTTCCAAGACTAAATTATCTCAGCAATGCTGTGCAGTTAGCACAGTAGAGGTATTGCTAATGTAAGCTTCCATGACAAAGCAATACTTTTCTCAGTAGAGGTCTCAAACTGTGCACAAATTCAACAGGATGTCAAATTCTGTAATCAACATCAGACAATTTTTGTATAAACCCAAACTTTGCTCATTAAAACTTTCAAGACAAATTTATCTGAGATGCTTTTTCCACTACAGATCTCAGAAATGTCTTAAAATGTGCTAAAATTCACAAGGATACCAACATTTGCAATCAAAATTGGCCAGAACTCGCCAAAATGCCAATCTTGAGACCTCTCCTGTGATGAATTTGATGGAAAATACTTGAGCTCATATTGAAATCTCAAATGTTTGATCTCAGCAGTATCTTGGCAAATCTGAGCCCAGTTTAGGACATTTTTGAGATCTTGTATTCCAGAAAAGACACATGAGCTTATCAACTTTTTTCCTCAGGAGAACTTTATAGCTCTGGAGAGTTATTCTACATTGATTACAAATCATACAAATCAGTTTTACGCTGAGTATAAAATTCCTCAGAATAATATCTATCTAGATATTTTGGTGGTGAATTTGATAAGAAATGAGTGAGATCCTATTTAATTCTGCAGACTTTGTCTCAAACTGTGCTGGACTTTTTCCCTCAGATCCTTCATGGACTCTGACTGCCACGCAGAATAAGAGATATTTTCTTTCTTACGAGTTGGAGTGTGTTTTTCGAACTGTGACCAGCATATGTAGCTCGTCTTATGGCGAGTGTGCGTGTGGTCAATGATAAGGAGAATGTGGTCTGTCTGAGGACCCCAATCATTATCGTACTGAAGAGGCCCAGGGCCTCAGAGAAGTCATTACCCTGTCTGCCATTTCACAAATAAATCAGCAAATATGCAGCACCTCCATCCATAATTGGGTCCAGCCCTCCCTCTCATTTGCGCCCAATAATAGCTTTCCACAGTCATTACTCCAAATCTACTTAAGTGTGTGAGCTTGAGACTCTTAAACTTTTTCCTTTAATTAATATATTATTTAAGATGCATCGGGTGGACAAAAATCTATATTTCGTTCTGGATAATCTACATCACCCGAAGCTTCTCTCTTTGTCTGCAGGGGGGAAAAAAGCGGCCCTTTTGTTTGTCTGGGTTTTTTGAGAGGACGTCTCCAGCGCTTGCCAAAAAAGCTGTGGTTTTCGGCCGCCACCGTGTTACCATTAGACATGGTTATGGATGGAGCTGGGGAATGACAGTAACACAAGCCATCCACACACGCAGGCAGCATGTTCGTGTTCAGGCTGGCCAGGCCTGGCTTCTGTTTCCACAGTTTTGGCCCTAGCAGCTCAGCCTCTAAACTCAAGAGTTTGGGCATGTTTAGACCACAGATCACTCTGGCGCTCTCCCTCTTTTCCTCACCCTCCTCCTCTTTTTTAATCCTGGGAACCACATTCTGCGTGGGAATACAGACTGGGAATGGAACAGTCCAGATGTGAAACGAGAGGAAAGGCTGTGGGTAGAACTCATGAGCAGTGTTTCATGGGAGTTTGGAAATACCTCCACTGACACTCTGGTCTTCCACATGGCACAACGCATGTATAAATATGGTTGATACACTCATTGAGGGCCATTCTATAGACTTTTACAATAATTTTTGAATTTTTTTCTTCATAAAATAAATTTTTCGATTAGACAGTAATCTACTGTTTGTTTATAAAAAAAAATATTACAAGTATACATATTTGTATAAACTCATTCAGAATAATTCACCACTCTTTTAAATAAGTTTATATTTTTATAGAAAATTATATTTTTAATACACAACTTAGGTTTCCTGTGTGATTTGCAGAATTAGCTGAGAGAGAACTTCTTTCACACAAAATCAAAATAGACATTTCAGCTGAAATATATGTAATAAATAAGTGAATCAAATCAAATCAAAATCTGAATCAAATCTAATCTAGAGTTTGTGAAAATTAGAATCAACAGAAGGAGATTTTGTGAATTGGAACTGTGCTGAATTCGAATCAGAATAAAAACAAATACACCCAAATCAATCTGAATCAAAACTGGAAACAAATCAAATTAAGAGCTTGCGAATCGTAATAAAACAAACAAAATCAAAGAAACGTTGTCAATCTGAAGAATAAAAAAACTGATTCAAAATCAAACCAAATAAATGAATCAAATCAAATCGAATTGAACGTTTGTGAATCAGAATAAAACTGAATTTGAGAATTTTTATGTCATACTGTACCCAACCCTACATAACGCCATATTTAATTTGACAGAAACGATACAGAATCTATGAAGGGTAGAAATCCTGTTAGTTCAATATGTTGTGAATTCAGATGATGATAACAAAGCAAAAAAAATACAGGCTTGTTTTCAAAAATACTGCATCTACAACAAATCAGATCTATCAAAAACATTCAAACAGTAAAGTCAGCTTAGCCATGAAATCACTTTATCGTACTACTGCGCTACAGTTATCCTCACTGACAGGTGCTCATCACTGGCTTATCCATCAATCCCTGAATTTGATCATATTAATGAGTGGCTTTGTAATCCTCTTAAAGCAGCTCCATGGTTAAAGCACCTCAGGCATCTGCAGACGGGCCACTCCACCGTACAAACCCAAGAGGACTCCAGCCATAAGCTCCGAGGTAAAACGAACAGATCAAAGCAGATGATCATCCGCTAGCTGCTATCAGGCTGGAGCAGGATTGCAGGGATGGTCACTGCAGAGGCCGATTATCCAACAGAGAGGATCATGGGAGATCATATTGGTATTTCTAGTTAAGCTTTTCTTATAAAGGTAAGCATGGAGGGGAGAGACCAGAAACACTGCCAAAATTTCATCTGGGGCATCAGATTTGTAATCTCCTCAACTCCGTTTTTCTCCGCCATGAAAAATGGTAGGAAAACGGCAGGTTTGGAAAAGTTCCCAGTTTGTGTTTTTAGGCAAGCGACGCATTTGGATGCCGAATGACGAAAAGCCTCTCCCAATGTGTAAAGTGGCCATCATCAAGGTTGGTTGTTTTATTTTCATTTAAAATGCATCTGCAAAAAAAATGGAATACAATTCGACGCATAAACAAAAACAACCACAAAGCCCTTTGTTGCCACTGCTGAAGATCAGCGAAAGAACCGGCGGTCTGCCAGCTGTACGCAACAATGCAACAGACTCAAAATTGTAAACTGGAAGTAGATGAGAATAAGCTAAAATTGATAAGAGACGCAGAGGAAACGGAGAACAGACAGTTCCACTCCAATCCGATTTCCGTACTCCATTAAAAATCAATCCTAATGCCTTTTCGCCACACAATACTTCAGTTGAACATTAGAGAGAGATTAAAGCAAATTGGACTAGAGATGATCAGATATTGAAGCAAAACATCTGCAGGCCCAGTGTATCGTTTTTCCTTTTTTTTCGGGGGAATACTAGAGTGCCCCGTCTGACTTCTTAACCCTGTGTTATCTTCACCTCCCAGCCAAAGACAGAGCCAATTTGTTTCCCAAACAATTCTGTAGTCATCCTGGTGATGGGGCTTGGCAGGCAAACAAAGAGGAAGAAATAAAGGAAGAAAGTTGAGGAAAAGAGATTGTGTGTTCAACCCTCGGGTCTGGGTGGATGCGTGCGCACTTCAAGAATGTATTTTCCCATTCATTTCGAGCATAGTGTCATTCGGGCTGGATCTAAGAGTCATTCATTTTGGGAATGAGGCTGAATTGGTTGCAGTGAAACGTATCATTAGAGTCATTTGTTTGTGAATAAGACCAAACTGGATTATGGTGCATGTTTTCGATTCACCAAAAAAATCAGCATCATAAGAATCAATCGTTTGGGAATTTAGAATGCACTGGACACAAAGTATTTGATTCAGGACTTCATTGGACTACACTGATTACAATGCATGTTTTGATTCACTAAAACGAACCAGCTCATAAGAGTCATTTGTTTTTTTAATCACATTACACTGATTAGGCTGTATGTTTTTGACTCACTTAAAAAAAAGAAGCCTCTAAGAGTGATTTATTTTAGGAATCAGGCTGAATTGGTCATAATACATTCATTTCATTTGCCAACATGAACCAACTCATAGGAGTCAATCAGGAATCAGACTACACTGATCATGCTGTATGTTCTTGATTAACGAAAAAGAACCGGCTTATATGAGTCATTCGTTCAAGAATCAGAATAGACTGGTTGATATGTATGTTTTTGATTCACTAAAAAGAACCGGCTCATAAGATTCATTAATTCGGGAACTACACTGATTGTGCTGCATGTGCAAAATGAAACATCTCATAAGTCACTTATTCAAGAATTGGTCTACTGATCACACTGCATGCATTTGATTGACTAAAAGAACACTCAGAGCAGCCCTTTTTTAAGATCCACTGCCCAATTTTAGCTTTAATTCTGAAAATATATAAATAAATGGTGTCTCAAGGGCTCTGAAGTCGTCCCGCCGAGGATTACTCTCTCTCTCTCTCACTCATCCCTCCACCTCAGCCCCATCCCTTGCTTTCTGGATGCAGGCCAGGAAGGGAAATCCATGAAACATGAAGAATGCGAAAGGCACAAGAGCTGCGCGACTGCACTGAACTTTTCCACTGAATCCCTACAATGGGACGAAATCTTTGCCCGCCTCACGGGAAGGATCACTACCAACGTCTAGGCGAGAACTGGCTTATCTAATTGCGCTGTGACAAGAGTAATGAGTGGGTTGAGTGTGTTTAAAAAACAGAAGCAAAGTGAGAGAGAGAAAGAGAGGAGGGGAGACACACGGGACAGAGCCCAAGTGCTAGATGGAGACTCTCTCCCCTTGCTATCGTGGCATATCACATGATCAAGACTATCTCCTATTGGTCAGGAAGCAGAGCAAATTCGTCCGCCATGTAAGGAGGGCTGGAAGCGACATTCTCTCTTCCCTCCCTCCCCTTCTCTGCTTCTCTCTTACTCCAATCTTAAAATGGCGGCTGGGGGGAAAAGTCTGCCAAAAAGGGAGCGAACCTGATGCTCTTTTTTCTTTTAAACGCTTCTTTAAGACTTTTTTCTTAATCCAAAAAAGACGACAAAGATGAGAATGGGACAGCTTTGAGTAGAAACAGATGAAGCGGGCTTGTTTTTTTGTCGAGAACACTGGCTGGTACAGGCAGTTAAGGGGAAACTTTGACAGCGGGCCAGGAAAAAACATTAACTGTGCTGTGTCCGGCAAGCTGAGGCGCAGTTGCCGAGGGGAAGGAGGACACTTCCTTTGGCTGGCATTAGCACAGTGCTAGCATTAACAGGCTTAGACCCCTCCAGAGGGGGAGACATGGGGGATGCTGCATCAACTTCTAGACCAAAACAGACACGCTAACATGCAGTGGCAAAAGAAACACACTAACAGGTGACTCTGAAACATGTTTGTTGGGTCAGGTATTGATTGCATGAGCTCTTGATTCCTTATTTTGATTTAGTTTGATTTGGTTATATCTAATGAGAGATGGCAACCCGTATTTTCGAAATATTCATTAAAGAATTGATTCATAAGGCTCATTTGTTCGGGATCAGACTTCACTGAATGGTTTTGATTCACTAAAACATATGAGTCATCTACTTTCGAATCAGGCTACAATTGTGGTGCTAGAAAGAACTGGATCATTAGAGTGATTTGTTTTGACAATCGGACCACCGGTCACATTGTATTTTTGTGTTTCCCTAAAACAAACTAGTTCATGAGAGTCATTTGTTTGGGAATCAGGCTACATTGGTTGCACTCTATGTTTTTGTTTCACAGAACATAACTGGCTCATACGAGTCATTTGCTCACGAATCATTCTCCACTGAAGGCACTAAAAAGAACCATAAGAATCATTTGATAGTGAACTAGACCAGTGGTTCCCATCCCTGGTTCCCAACCTTGATTAAGGAGACATGGAAAATGTGCAGTGTTTGGTTGCCTCCAGAACCAGGGTTGGGAACCACTGAACTAAACAACGCTGGTTGCACTGCATTTTTCCCCCAATAAAACAAACTTGTTCATGAGAGTCATTTGTTTGTAAATCACTCTATATTTGTGATTCATTAAGAGAACTGGCTAATAGGATCAGGAATTGGAATTGGGCTACTGGTTGAACTCTATGTTTTTGATTCTTAATTTTGAACCGATTTATGCTAACGTGAATCGGACTTCGCTGGTTGAATTACTAAAACAAAACAGCCCGATTCACAAACAAATGACACCTATGAACTGGTTATTTTTAGTGAATCAAAAACATAGTTGTGATCTATGTTTTTGTGAAGTCCAATTCAAGACCCCAGTTCTTTTTAGTGAATCAAAAGAATACAGCATGATCAGTGAAGTCTGATCCCAAAAAATTTGCCTTATGAATCAATTCTTAAATGATTATTTCAAAAAGACAGGTCTCATTAGATATACCCAAATCAAACTGGATCATAATAAGAATCAAGAGCTTTATGAATCTGACTTCACTGGTCGTGCTGTATGTTTCTGAATCACTAAAATAAACTAGTTCATGAGAGTCATCTGTATGTGAATCAGACTTCGCTGGTTGCTCTGTATGTTTTGATTCATTAAAAGGCTGCTTTGCATTCATTTGCGCATCAACAATATGTGTTATGAAATATGATTTATTTTACATCGGTACCACCATGGCAATATCGAACTTGCGTTTTAATCGCATGAACCTTTATTGCAGGTAAACAACGGCGAATCGATTTAGCAAAGCCGATGCATCCTCAACCAATGGGCATAGTTTGGATAAAATCCTCTGAGCACACGACAGGCCGACACGAGTGCCCTTGCGAGGTTTCCTAAAAGCTTGACGCAATCTACCTGCTGGAAGATTAGGGTTTGGAAAAGTCTGATTACGTCTTATAGCGACTTAATTTGATTCGCAATCTGTACGGCAACTTCTAGGACCAGCTGGAGGCATTAGCCCAGGTCAGGTGAGCCGGGCGAGAGATGCCAGCTGGGAGGGTACCTTTTTTCAGTGTTTGTTTTGTTGTTGGGCGAGTGGCGCTGGCGTTAAGAGGTGCAGGGGCTAATCGCATCATGTCTTCTGGCTTCCCAGGCATCAGTGACTCATATGAAAGAGGATCACGGTGGAATGTTCTTTTCCCAGAAGCCTGTGCCTGAAGGAATTAACCCTGCCATAGATCCCTTCCACCAACCGCAGGGGCCGGGTCAAACTGATTATCTTTCAGAGCGGCCTCACGACAGGACCACGGCTATTAAAAAAGACGCTTATAAAACCCTCTCGCACCTCTGCTCTTTTACTTTTGCCAGGCCAGGTTTGACGGTTAACAGGTAAACACCTGCGAATGAAGACGCAGATGTCCGACCCCTGCTCGGTCGAGTCGTAATCGTTGCCGTTCCACAAAGGACATCAGTGTCATCTTCTCCTGCGGCAGACGTAATGACATCTGATCGAGGGATCTCTGTCTTCCTCCTCATGCCCTCAGTTCAGACGGAATACTCAAAGCGTGACGAAGACGGGATGCAGTCTGTCTCCCCGTCCACAATGCATTCCCTCTGATTAATTTTTCAAACTATTACGGATTTTTTCCTGTTGTTCTTGAGCACTAAGTTGCTAATACACAGTAGCATGCTGTTAATGACCCAAACAATCACTGTTTCACACATACATATTTCATTACAACAGCTGAACAAATTACATATTTATGCTTTATAAGGGGGAATGCCATTCGGATTCATTAGCTATGCAGGCAGGTACAGGAATCCCATCTGCAGCCGCATCTGTACAACAGGAGCTGACAATAACAGTCTGTGCCGAGCTACGATCACCTCCGCTCGTGCAAGCACACACACGAGCTGATAATAACATGCTCGAGACCCTGCTGCTGAAGATGTAACAAGGTGGCACGCAAATTATGATTAGTATCATTTTATTATTAATAATTTAAATTTGCTAAATTTTAACATTTCTGAATAATCGGGCTACAATAATAAGTCAGTCTTCATTTTAATAATTTGTATATTAATACATATTATTATTATTAATAAAAGTATAAATAATTAGAATAATTACTACTATATAATCGTCAGAATATCATAAATCAACATTGGTCATTAATAATAGTAATTGTTATTATTAATTCCACATAATTGAGTTCCAGAAAGATTATCAGTTTGATTAAACATGTAAATTAATAATACAAATTATTAGAATTAATTAAAATTAGTGATATATAATTGAGACCCAATGAGAAGCCAGAATATCAGTTTGACTTAAATAAATTTATAATTTAGTAATAAAAATATAAGTGACAAAAATAATAATGAATAAGAACTGGTCATTATTAATAGAAAATAATAATTAATTTGAGTTATAGAAAAGTCTGAATATCTATTTGATTATGTGACATTTTAATAAATTATTATTAATAACAATTATTAAGTTCCAGAGAGAATATTAAAAAGTTAAAATATAATAAATATTATTTGTAATTTAATACAATTTTAATCATAATTACTATTAATTAAAAATAATAATAATAATAATAATACATTATCAAAATTCCGTGAGAAGCCAGAATATCAATTTGATTTAAAACTATTTTTAATTAAAAAAAATAATAATTTCAAATTATTTATGTATTTATTTTGTTTTATTTTAATTATTATTAGCAATATTTTTTCCAATGTAACTAAAAATATTATTAATAACTATTATTAAGTTATTTAATTTAAAAGACTTAAACTGTATTCAAACTATGAAAGAAGCGGCCACAAACTGTGGCCAATAAACTGTAACTACTCATCCGATTAAACATTACACTCATTCCAAGTTCAAAGTCATTTCGTATTTAATTAATATGACTATTAAGTGCTGAACACAGAGTAATAAAGCATTGTAAATTATCTGCAAAAATTCACAATCAGCATCATTCTCTTCGCTATCTTTTTTCTCTTCTCTTCTTGAACCTCCACAAAGCACGTCCAGCCCTTAAGCAAGGTTACAGTTTCGTCTCTTCTTTTGCCAGTGCACTCCTTCGGGTTAGCGCTAAATCATTATTGCAAGAGGAGGAAATGGGCAAACGTATGCTAACAGTCTTTAAAGGCAGAACTGGCCGGTCTGGCTGAATTATGCCAAGTTACGGGACGGCAGAAACGTGCTTACTAAAAATATGAAATCACAGCGAGTGACCGCCTTCCCAGGGTGGAGAACCGAATTTGGAGAGCCTGTTGGACGCAGATGTGAATGACGCAGTACCGCTAGGAAAATGATGGCAATTAGCTATTAATTGCGGATGTTACGGGGCCTCCTTTATCCATCAAATATCTTATTTAAGTAAAGACCTACGACAGAAATACTTTCAACGATTTGTCGAACAGCTGCTCTCCCTTGTAAAGTACTTACAGCGCAGAGAACGACTTGTTCCAGCACGCTAATGACCTTAGCTGGGATAAGGCGGCTGATCCGCCAGTGTTAGGCTCATTATTGTTGGAGGGGATTTGAAACTGCTTTTCCTGTCTGGGCTGAGAATGGAGAGAGTATTCTCAGTGTTATATACATTTGTGACGGAGTCCAATCGGGCTGGAAATGCGGAGGGGGGCTGTTTGTGTTTGGCTCTGGCTCTGGCTCGGGCTGCGGTGACGGGGGAAATGTGTGGTCAGGGAGGCAGCCGCGAGAGGGAAAGGGAAAGTGGGAGACTAGGGAAAACCACAGCTTGTGTTCGACACATTTCCAGAGCCCTTTGTCTCGGCGCTGGCCCGATGCCTTCTACCATGTGCGCACACACACACACAAACACAAACTAATTCAAACCATATCGGAATCTGCCACGTTTCTCCAGCTCGGCAATTTGCAAAGGCAGAGAGCGCTTTAGTCTTTTCATTAAATAAAAAGTAAAACATCGACATTAAACATTGACATCGCACTCTCTGACTCTTAAAAGGCTCTTAATAAAAAGACAAAAGGCAATCTATTATTGAATGCGAAACAATGGCACATGCGCAAAAACGCAAGACGAAGATCCAACCGAAACGGGTATTGTTCGAGAAACTTTGCTCCGTCCAGATATCCGTAAAACTATTAATCAAAAGGAGTAAAAGAAAAAGTAGCTAGTCAGCTTCATCTGATCTGGAGAGGAAGGGAGGGAGAGAAAGAGAGCGAGGGGAAAAGAGACAAGGCGGTCCAGGCTGTGGGCAGGCTGCTTATTAAGATTCACATGGTGTGGTGACTCAGCCCATTTTGGTAATGGAGAGCCCCGGCCACCTAAAGATGGAAATGGCAATTTTTCAAAGCCCACATTTTATATATAAATTATCCCAGGCACTCTCACGAGCAGCTCTACAAGGTCATTCTCAAATATTTTGGATGCTTTGGGTTTGGAGAGCGAGCGCCGAGGATGGCGGGGTGAAGAGAACATCGCGGGACCGATGGTTGAAAGCACTCATGTGGGTGGAAACCGCTGATGTGCACTTCTGAGCCACTTGATGTAAGAAAACAGTGTCTTGGTGCGATTCGGTCTCAAGATAGGAAACGGCTACGCTTATGGGACCTGTGTGGAAGTTCAGGCTGCTTTCTACATTTAGACAAATTTTGGCTGCAAAATGACATTTTTGGGTTTCTGGCATGAAGAGAAAAAAAAGGATGAAATGCTTGGACGAAAATGTAAACAGACACTGTTAAAACTTTGAAATCCAATAACATTTAGGCCTACATGGAGAAATACAGAAAATAGAGAATAAATGTTTTTATGGATCACAAGTTTCATGGATCTGCAATTGCATTTGATGCAAATGGTGACCAAAAGTCAAACACGCTTTTTAATTTGTTGGCTAATAATAATAGTAATAATAATAATTATAACTTGTATAAAATATAGATAGTATTATATCTAAAATTAAATGAAAATAATGAAAAAAACAAGTAGTAATTTATTACATTTGCACAAAATTATATATATATATATATATATATATATAGAGAGAGAGAGAGAGAGAGAGAGAGAGAGAGAGAGAGAATTTTATTTTATAATTTTATTTTTATATAATTTATTATATTTGCCCAAATTGATATATAATTATATAACTGTCTTTTAATTGTGTGTATATATATATATATACAGAGAGAGAGGGAGAGAGAGAGAGAGAGAGAGAATTCTCTATATTAAAAATACAATACAATTATATAATCATATAATCCACTTGGAAAATTGAAAATGATATATATATATATATATATATATATATATAACTTAACGTAAATTAAAGTATTTTTATAAATTCTTGGATTATATATATGTGTACGTGTGCTTGTTTTTTACATTACTTATATATTACTTGGTTATATACATATTACTTAACATTTTTGGTTTTCGGCAATAATTTTCTTTTTAGTTGCATCACTATAATTTTTGCCCAAAAAGAGACCCAATTCATAGTGCAAGTGGTGTTGAAAGATCTAACTATTTGCGGCACTTTGAGCTTTGAAATTTGAACCCAAAATTATATCGAGAGACCAGAAAGACTAACTGCAAAAGCACCAAGTTTGATATATTGCTCCACTTTTTCTGTACTGGAAGTAAGCTCCTTTAAAAACAGCAAGAAGTATGGTTTTGGCCAGTATCGTGGCCATGAGACTAGACTAAAGGTGTTTAAACTGTCTATAAACTTGACAATGGCACGCGTGTGAACCCTGTAAGCCACGCCACTTAACTTTGTCCCAGAGAACGAAAGCGAGCGAAAGAGAGTCCCTGACCTGCTAGCCCCCCACAGACAGTCCACTATCTGACATTCCACAAGACCGGCCCTCTTAGAGACAGCTGACCCGCTATTAATCACATGACCGACGGACCATATGATTGAAAACTAATAGGAAGGGGCGCTGCAGGGTAGGACAATCGGGGGGCGAGGGAACGCCGCTTTGTGTCCGCTAATCCAAGAGTGAGCGAGGTCACCGTGCGACCAGATGGGGTCAGGCGTGCCACCCGAGCCGGTCGAGCCTTGGGTGCCCCTTCGCACAGAAGCATGCAGGGTTAGGGTTGGGGGATGGAGTTGGGCCTCTCCATCTTTTCCTGTCTCGGGAAGTCAGGCTAATAGCTTTAATCAGACAGGATTGCTGGATTACCCGTGGATTTCCTTTAGTAAATCGCACCTGTGCACTTCCTCTCCATCTCAAAGTGGGTAATCGAGGACAGAGGGAGCAGCAGGACGGGTCCAGCTGGGCAGGACGTGGACGGTGTTTAACTCAGGGATTAATCAAGGACCGCAGCCTGCCAGGGTTTCATCAGAGCTGGTCCTCTTGAGGAACGAAATGCAATTAAATGATCCAGTTGATAACGCCAGGTCTAAACATGCAGATCCGGCGCACAAAGAGGTCTTTGTCTCGCCTTGAAAGTTTGACATGCGTCCCCGACTGAACAGTCGTATCAAAGCAACACACTTCGGTGTGAATTTAGTCACAGTTAAATTAGTTGAAATTTGTGCATTTAATACACAGGTTTTCTACCATTTCTTCTCCAGCTCTTAAATCGTTCAGACAGCGAGTGTGACAGACCAGAGTTTTAAGCTTCTCTGTGCTACTTGGGAGACGTTTAAAGCTCAATGTTAATCTCCACCTCCTCCATTCTATTTAAACACTTTTATTCTTTGTCTTCCTTCTCTGCGCTCTCAAAATGTCCCTCTTCTTCTTGGAATTCACACGCAAAGTGAGCGAGGAGGACGTCATGCAGTAAGCAGTGCTGCTTGGCACGGGAGTCTACGTTTCTGATGCGCAACGGGCACGTAGCCTCGGCTGACCTCAGCTCGGTTTGGAAATCGAGATCAGAGATCAGAGAGTCATGACAGACAGTAAACGCTTGTGCCGCTCCATCTGGGTTTACAGACTGAGCACGGGCAGCTGAGATTAGAGATGGGAGATTATGGGTGATTTGAGGCTCCACAGGTGATGCATTCGTCTTTGCGTTTCACACTGTGGCCTTTAAAAGAGTCACGAACCCACTGGGTCAATGACATATAAGAGTGCCGGCGGTAAAGGAAAGGGAAAATGTTGGTAGCGTGCCGACATATAGCACCGTTGCGCTTCCGTTGCGAACCGTCCCAGCTTGTGGACCTTTCCCGATCCCGTCCCCCCTCTCTCTCCCACTTTGCTTCCTGTCTAATAATTGTAATTTCATAATAAAGCAAAAACGCCAAAAATATATTTATCTAGTTAAAAGCATGCAAATTGTACTGGTAGTTTTAAAAACATGCACAATTTTTCAAGAAAGGTTACATGTTCATGTAGCATCAAACTGCGTGACATTTTACAAAAAGAGTTGAGCTTATATTTATGCATATATTTATTTATGATTGCATTTTGGTTGCCTCACATGACATTTGGTGCAAAGTAGTTTTTTATATATAAATAATGTAAATGTAAAAAATATTTAATATATATAATACAAATAAATAATAATAAAATTAAATTAAACAAATAAAAATTATATTTTTTAGTGCTTCAAGCGACTAATCAAAATAAAAGTTTTTGTTTGCAGAGTATATATGTGTGTGTTCTGTGTATATTTATTATGTGTATATATATATATATATATATATAAATACACACACATGCATGCATATATTTTGAAATATTTATTTCTATATTTAGATTCATATAATTTATTTGATAAATAAATATATTTAATATATAAACATAACATATTTTTCTGAAATATATACATGCATGTGTGTGTTTATATATACATAATAAATATACACAGCACAAATACAAATATTATGTAAACAAAAACTTTTATTTTGGATGTGATTAATCGTTTGACAGCACTAATAAAAAAAAAACTTAATTAATTTTATAACATTTTTGAATTCTTTACATGAAATGCATAATAAATAATTATTCGATTTTATATTTACATTTTAGGCATAAAAAGCCTCAAAATGTATGCAACACAAAAAACAAACAAACATGCTCAAAGAAGAGGTACATACTTTACATCATCGTCTAAATCAATTGCCTTTTTCATGCAATTTTGAATAAATAAATCAAAAACGTCTCACGTCATTGACCATCCTACTGCAGCTTTCTTTTCCAAACCGTATCGATTCAGCATGGGAAGGCGCTGGATGCGGCTCTTCTAGTCTCCTCTCGGCAAGAGCGAATGCTTATGTTCACAAGATGTTATTGATTACGTTATCAGAGAAACACGGCGGCGAGGGACATTTTTTGAACGGCGTTGACTTGGCCCTCCCTTCCACCGCGTCTTATTGTCATGCATGCTGGAAGCCTCTTTCTTTAATATCTATCTTAAGAGTTGACAATGTTTTGGAGCAATTAAAGCAATCGATACAGGCCTGAGAGGAGCCTCTTATCCACAGTAATAGCTCTCACTGAATAATAAATAACATGCTGGCCGAAAGCTGGGAAGGGGGACGACCTCACATTAACGATCACAGCCTATGGAAAGGGGCTTTCTCACAGCTCAAGAACCTTTCAAATTCTCACTGCGCCAGAAAGCATCTCCTTCAGGAAGAGGCTAAGTAATCCGAAACAAAAACTTTTGTCTATAGAAGAGCAGACACTACACCAGCAGCACAAAGTTCTTCTCCTACACAGCTCCCTGAATGGGCCATTGTTCTGTATACCTTATTAACAAGCAAAAACAGGCCCAAAAATAAACCTGAGCATTAATGGAGAAAAGCGAGTCCATAAAATGCAAAGGAGCTCAGGTTTCAGATGGAAGGAACAGCCGTCTTATAATCCCTCAGCAGAGCAAATGAGGTTAATGAGAGTCTATTGACTGATCCTCCGCTGTCAGCCATGACAGTGCAACATCTCTTCCTTACCAAGAGGAATCTCCGTTCAGAGTCTGGAGTATGATGCACATTAACTGATAAAGACCATATCACATTGCTTTGAGACTTTGCCAACAATACAAACAGATAAACAACTCTCATGAGTTTTTGATTCTTTTTAGTGAATCAGCATGATTAGAGAAGTCTGAAGTACAAGTAAATGATTCTTTTGAGCTGATTCTTTGGGTGAGCAGTGTAGCCCAATTCATGAACAAATGACTCATTTGAGCTGATTGTATTTAGGGAAATATACAGCACAACCTGTGTAGCCTAAATGATTCACAAACAAATGACTCTTATGAAATGATTCTTTTTAGTGAATCAAACACAGAGTGGAAGCAGTGTAATCTGACTCGTGGAATAAGGACTCCAATGAGCCTGGTTCTTTACTGAATACAGTTACTTTTGAAGTAGTCTGAAACATAATGATATATACCCAAACGAATCAGAATCAAATCGTTATTGGAATCGAGAATTTATCAATCAAATCTTTTTAATCAATTCAATCAAGCTTATGAATCAGAATAAAAAAAGAATCAGAAAAGATACATAGCCAAATTGAGAGTAAATACATGTAAATTAATCAGAATTGTACTGAAATTGGAATCCAAGGTTCATGAATCAGAATTGAATTAAACTGATTTGGTCTTGTGAATCTCAATCAAATCAGGAAATCTGTATTGATAAGTATATTGAGGCAAAATCAGAATTGAATCATAACTGGAACCAAGACTTTTTAAATCAAAAGCCTGAAAATCAGAATTAATTTGAACAAATCTACATGTAAATCAAATACATATAAATCAATCATGCTTGTGAATCAGAATAAAAAATAACCGAATGAATACCCAGCCAATACTGAGATGAAATATACCTAAAGAATCTGAATCAAACAGAATAAAATGAAATCTATATTGAAAGTTTATGAATCAGAAACCAAACTGAGCTCGTAAATCTGGTGCACAGAGGAGACGGTGTGAGTTTGGGTCACATCACAGTTGTTCCTGAAAGCCAGCTCTTTCCTTCTCCCTCTCGCTTTCCTACAGGCTTTTTAAGTTGACTGCCAGCACCAGGCATGGCTTTGCTCCCAGTCTCCCTATCAAATAGTCCACGGCCCCGACGTGCAGAGCCAACCACAACTCTTCACTGCGGACAGTGGCTCGCTCCAAGGTTTGGTTTGTTGTTAATCTGCAAGCCAAAGCAGACCCCACCCCCAAACACTTCCCTGCACACTCTGATCTCCCTCAGTGAATATTAATAGCTCCAGGCAAAGAGACTAGCTACACAGCTTGTGATAAAGGCTAAACAGCTACATGAGCCTGTCGAGCTAAAGGCCAGGCGAGCTGGAAAACGAGCTGCTGCTGGATAAAATAGCTGTCCCGAACTGAAGCTTTGTCATAAACTCCGGTTCCTCTGGCCCCGCTCTAAACTGAGCACAGTGTCAAAGAGGGCCACCTGTTCCTGTGACATACAACTTATCGGGCTCTTTCCATCACTGCCGCGCTGACCCAGATTATTCCTCAGCAGGCGCATTTGACCCCTGTGACCTGGGTGTTAAAATGTGACCCGAACACCGAGAAAGCACTTTCTCGGAGGCCCCACGCAAAGTCACATGTGCCGACACATGCATCCATGCACACGTGCTTGTGAATAAGTGTCAGGCCTCATGAGATATTTTAGGGCCCACGGACTTTATAGCCTATATAAATAAACCAAGAAGTGAAGATTAGATTTACAGTGCGGATCTTGAAATAATCAAGATTTGAAAAAACCAAGAGGAGCTTGAGAAACTAAAGAAGAATGGCTAAAAACAGCTTCTCCAGCTGTAACTGCTAAACATCTAAGAAATAAATGCAAGTTACTGGAGAAAAGCTCCATTCAATTACTTTTAGAGATATTTAGAAAATCTAGATTTAGAAAAAAAAAATCTACAGGAAAAGCATTCTGGGAAATTGAGTGCTTTTCCATTAAGTTGTTAAATATGAAATTGCGTTAAGCGCAAAAGGTTGTGGGTTCAAAGGGAACACACATAATAGTACTGAATGCTCTTTGGATAAATGCATATATTATTAAAGTACATTTGCAATATATAATAAAATTAATGTCAATATTAAATTAAATATTACAATTATACAGATAAAAACTAAAATAAATAGAATAAAACTACTGATAAAATACAATTACTGATAAAATATAAAATCAAATTATTAAATAAAATACAAATATAACAAATAAAAAAATGATACGATAAAAAAGTGCATAATTTTATATAAATTAATCACATTTCTACACACATTATTTATCTGTCTGTAAGACTTTTTAAAAACTTATTCAAACATCGAAACATGGCTTTGTCAAACATTGGCCTTGACAATCCTTCTTTATGTAGTTAAAACAGCTATTTTGTTAATTAAAAAAACTAATAATTGAAGCTATATTTTCATTCTACTTAAATCTGAATTGTGATTCTACATCTTATTTGTTTCCCCAAATACCAAATCATTAATTATTATAATCATCATTTATCAAATAAAAGAAATAAACATGAGGAAACCTATAAGGACCAGTGTTGGGGAAAGTTACTTTTAAAAGTAATGCATTACAATATTGCGTTACTCCCTAAAAAAGTAACTAATTATGTAACTTAGTTACTTTTTATGGAAAGTAATGCGTTACATTACTTTTGCGTTACTTTTTAAATATGAGCAGGGCTTGATTGTTTGTTTTTAATACAAGAAGTTATATTTATAGCAAATGTAAAAGCCTTTCACACCAAAAAGTGTAATGAATAAACTCAGGCTGAAGGAAGAGTAAATCACGCTGTACAGTAGAACGCAGAAAAAGTTCAACACTCTTCAGCAATAAAAAAACAACGAAGCACAATTGTTAGTTTATCTAAAGTAATTTTTTTCTTATTATTATGGTTGAACTGGATCATCAAAGGTCAGCAGCAAACACATTGGTTAATAAAATGAGATTAGATATATTTGTGTTGTTTAACATATTTAATTATTGCAGGTTTGCGTCATATTCTGAGTTTGCATTTCACTGTTTTAATTCATTTTGATGAATACTGAATCTGTTTTTTGCGAGTGGGATGAATTAATGCACGTTCACATTTAGTCTAGATTAGAACTACAGTAAGATCATGTTCACACAGCGCACTGTCAGTCAATAAATGGAGAAAAGTAACTCAGATATTTTCTAGTAAATTAAAAAGTAATGTGTTACTTTACTAGTTATTTGAAAAAAGTAATATTATTACGTAACTCGCGTTACTTGTAATGTGTTACCCCAACACTGATAAGGACAATGCTCGAAACCAAATAAAGCGTCTAACTCTGAGAGTAGCTTTTCCATGCCTCTTTTGTTCTTCATGAAGGTATGTTTAACGTCTCTAGCAGGTTTGACATATACACTAACATCATCTGAGACAATGATGCCTGCTGTTGTGTTTTGGATTTCCTCGACTGAACCCCCACCTCCCCCATCACATCAGAGTGGAGATCACAAGGCAAAAACCACACTGAGAAGTTCCCAAAGTGGGCTGGGGGCGATACAAGGGAGGGGAACTTTGGGGGGGGTCTTCGCTAGGTTTGACTGTTATGTACTTCCTGTGTGGCTGTCAGCCTGTGGCGTTTCCTTCATCTTCCCTCAGCGCTGCCCTCGCACTGACCCCCCTCTCCACCAACACAACACCCCCACAAAAAAAGTGTGTTCCTCTTGTCTGCTCCGCCGCGACCCCTCTGTCCCTGTGGGCCAACAGCAGCCTCTTTCTTTCTCTCTCTCATCCCTTCCACCTCTTTCTTGGGAGAACAATCCCTGCCCACAGGCTGAGCAATCGGGGATGTACTGTACTACTGTAAATTTGACACAACTGCAACAATTCTGCAACAACGGCTCCGTTTTCACCGCCTGGATTAAAGCGGGGAAGAACTCCTGTGTTTTTTCTGCTGCAAAAGGAGTAGTGCGCTAAAGCCTTGGCATAATTGTAAAGTCCAGAGCAATTAAGCTCTAAGTATCATTAGACTGGGGAAGGCCACAGAGTGGAAAGGGTTCACTCCAGGACAGCCGACCCACTGACCACAGTGGGAAGTAGGCCACGTAAGCAGCCTGGAGCACAGGCTGTGTGACACACTAACCTGGGCTGTGCTTTCATGTGTGCCCGAAACAGTCCGGTGTCCCTTTGCCTAACAACAAACAAAGTCTTTATAGCAGGGCTGTGGGCCATTTAGAAATGAACAGACAGTGGCTTTTACAGTTTTTCTCAATTGCTTTGGCTCAATTCTCGAATTACTTTTTTTTTCTCGAAACAATAAGTTCAGATTTCTGAACAATTAGCTTCTTTTTCACATCAGATTGGAATTTCTTATTGATTTGAGCAAATTGAAAATGCTTTGGCACATGTGTGCAAACAGTAAGTACAATTGTCTGCAGTTTTCACAACAACTAATTGCATATGCTTGTTGATCTAAACTGATGAGTCGATTCTTTCTTAAACTGTCAAACTCTTCACAACTTCTCAATCATTTTTCATCGTGTAAGCCGTCACATTCAAAACGATCCATTCAATTATCAAAAATTGGTATACATACATGTACATTAGGGTTGTAACGATATACCGGTATGCGATATATCACGATATAAACACGTATGATTACCATACCGTGTACATTTGCTTATCTACGGTCAAACACTGAGAGCCTCACTGACACTGAGAGAACAATTAATAATCCTTTCATCGTTTTATTTGAGAAAACCATTGTCAAATACACTGACACGCAAAGCTCTTCACTACTACCCGTCTTCTTCTTCTCCTCCTTCTGTGATTTGCGGCAGCTTAGACGCTTCAAATGCACATTACTGCCCCCTCAGTTCACTTCTACCCGTCAAAATAAAAGTCAGCTTTTTAACTCAAAGAAATTGACAGAAATTACGATTGTACTATAATGTAGCCTACTTCTAAAATAATACTAATAATTTATAGAAACATTTAAGGTATATAATTTCCCCCTCATTTTTATTTAGTAAATCTCTGTTGTGCAGCCCTTTACGAAAGCATAAAAGGATCAAAGTTATTTTCATTTGATTACATTTTAAGACATAAAACATGAAATTATGAACTTTATACATTAATTTCATTACCACCATTTTTGATAGTATATTGACATATCTGACATTGACATTGTTTGTAATGTCTGCTAAATTGGCAAATGACCTATAATTGCAATACAATTTGAATCAACCATTCAGCCAATCAAGTTTGGGAGCGTTTATATGTAGATCATAGAGCACAAGATCAGATGTCTCTGTTGGATGCCATGAATGCTGCATGTGAGGACATCACAGCTGATCATTGCAGGGGATGTGTGAGGCATTCAAGGAGATTTTTTCCCCGGTGCATGGCAATGGAAAACATCAGATGTGATGTTGTTGAAAATCTTCAAAACTGAAGTCTCATTTGCTGCACTTTGAATGAAGACCAAACAAACCAAACCAATTGTCTGATAAAAGCAGCATAGCGACTGTTTAACTAAAATTCTGCTGTATTTCTCAGATCTTGTTAGGCAAGGTGTTGTCAAGGTGTCTGGGGTCAGACTGAAGGGTCTGCGGGTGACTGAAAGAGGCCCGTAATTACAGCCCAGTGTGTCTCGCCGTGACCAAAGAATGGAGACCGAAAGTGGCTGCTGTGCGGCTTTTTGCGGAGCACTTGTGCTCGCGACTCAGGACCCAATTGTGCTGCTGGGAAAAGTGCACAAAGAGAACAGGAGTAGTCCACTTAATCCTGGCAGGACGCAGTCAGTCAGAGTCGCCGTGGCCCTTGCACTTCTCATTTATCTATTTTAACCGTTTCATTAGTACCTTGCCCTGCCGAACCTTGATTTCTTTGTCTTTTTAACCCTAGCGATAAAAAAGGGTTGCCAAACAATACTTCCCTCCCTATCTTGGACTACTCCAAAAATATAACATAAAAGAAATGTATAAATGTAAAAAAAAACAAAAAAGAAACAGCTCAGATCTGGAATGAAGCATATTTTTTTTTAAATAACAAACCCCTTCATAAAATGTTGCATTCTTTTTGTCTGATAGAGAAAGGCCCAGCAGCCCTTCTGACTGCTGGAAGCTTAGAGTTGTTATCCTAGCAACTGGAGATAAAATGGTCTCCCGGAGTCCGTGGGAGACTGACTGTGCGAAAGAGCAGATCCCTAAAGCATTTCCTGGTGCAGAGGTCCTCAGCTCCTGACGCTATGGCCCCAGGGCTCAGTGCACATAAAGCCTCCTTATTGCTGCAGTCGAGGCGGTGAATACGACCACAGTGATGCAGGGAGGTCAGGGGCACACCTCAAAGGATACGGCTTGCATTTATTTCTTTGCTTCTTATCCTCGTTTTTGCACAACACCCTGATCCTACTGAAAGTTCTTAAATTACTATACCTCCATTTTCAGCTGTTATTTATTTAAAAAAAACACATTCGTGTGCGAGAGAATGGGAGAACGGCGTGCACTTGTTGAGCAGGGTGATCTGAATGATTCATGAGTTGTAATGCAAGCTTAAGCTGGCCTCTTCTCGCAGCTCCGTGCTCCCTGCCACCCACCTGCGCTCCGTGGCAGGGCACGCACACATGCACACACACTGCCCGGGCCCTTTGTGTTCACTTCTGTTTAATTACACATCCCATAGCTTTACTGTCCATGTGTTACGCTGCTTCGAGGCTTAGTAAGACTCTGTGCACGCTGGCGAGCCGAGAAGCAGAGAACCGGGAGATTTACGCAATTTACGCAACTGGTCTATCCGCAGGTGAAGCTGGAACCGCAAGCCTCCTCAATAATGGAAGGCGCGTGACAGTATCATTTATGAGACGCAGAGGGACGCTGTCATTTCAAAGCAATGCGCAGCGGTATTATTTACAGACGCAGTGACTGTGTGAGGTCATCACAGCGGGGCGGCAGTGAAGGGCAGCGACATTCAGGTTCAGCGTGAGGAGCAGGGCTGTGTGCTGTTCGCCGCTAAACCGATAATGCCTTTCAACTCAACTGAAAGTGTAACTTGATTTTGAGGAGGTAGAATTTAGATTGAAATTCGTAACTTTTTTAAAATGGAAAAGAAAAGTTTTTCGAGAGAAAACATCACATTCTGGCTTTACAAAATCTTTTTTGAAAGTTTAAAAAGCCTTGAAGTTGAAATGTCTATAGGCCTTACAGAATGACAGACCATAGATGGGCAGAACGTAAGATATACAGAATGATAGAAATATGACCAAACAATAGGATGATAAAGAGATAGAAACAGACAGAACAATGGACAACAAATAGAATGATAGATAGAATGACAGAACGATGAGATAGAAAAATAGAACAATAGAACATACGATAGAACGATAGTAGAACAGATAGAATCATAGATGACCAAAAATTGATTCATAACTCACGGTATTTTCCAAAATGATACCGTTTTACGGTATCGATTGACGTTTACCTCAGAATTATTTTTTTTCATGCATAACTAAGGGTGGTTAAAGTTAGCTTTGTAATTCCAACAGAGGGCGAAATGCAACTGACAGCTTGCTCAGCATGACATAAAGTACCGCCAGCGATGAAAGCACTATGTCATTAATAGTGCCGCTGCATTAGATGACGACATTTACGTTTAAAGAGAAAGCAAAACTGACAGAGGATCAAACCTCTTCCTGAATTTTTTCTGCACCTTCTTTGAATCTGAAAACATGACAAAATGGTATGCAGTAACATAGCACTTTATAACTCAGAAAGTCTGCTCATTTTGTTGAACATTTGACTATTATTCATGTGCAAGTTCAGGTTTTGGTACTTTAAAGTTTCATGGTTCACTGATATACACTGTGCTATGTGCATGCTCACTGAAATAAAAGTTTAGAAAGATGTGATGCATTGTTTTTGTTAATATGACTCATCATATGCAGGCGACTCTTTTAAGGGTTTATCAAAAAGTTGCTATTTTCCATTGTCTAGTCTTTAATAAGTAAACAAAAATCACAATAAATTGTAATATCTCGCAAGTGACTGCTAAGTCGCGCTGTGTGTGAGAGAAAGCTTAATTATTTGTGGCAGTTTGGATATTGTGGAGACTTCTTCAACTCTTCATCACATGGTCTAGAGTTACACGCAACACATAGCAATGTATCCTTGCCAAAATGCAATACTTGTAAATCGAAATCTCTTTAACAGTATCGCACCCAAGTATCGTGATAGTATCGAAAGTTAGAAAATGACAGATATAGATATAGATCGATAGATATAGATAGATAGATAGATAGATAGATTGATAGATCGATTGATAGATCGATAGATAGATCGATAGATAGATGGACAGATTGTGCGGGGCAGTTTAAGGAGAGCAGGCTAGCTAGCAGCCCATCTGTGAGCAGAATCACACCCTGTGATCAAGCAGGTCTGTGACAACAGCAGCAGCAGGTGGGACGCCACTGATCTGTACACCACACACCAGAGCTCTGCTCTCTCTCCAAACCCCCACCAATCCTCACACAGGGCCGAGATATCATATCCATCACCCCGAGATACACATCCAACACGGCTTCACATCATCCAAAAACACGGACGCGACCGGGCCCAATAAAAATAGCCACCGTGAGACGGGAGCGAGACACAGCTGGATGGGGTTGTACGTTTTTTTTTGTGGTCGCCGATGCCTTTGTTTTTCATTTCAGTTGCATTTTTTTAATTGTTTACTCCAGGGCTTTGCTCCTCGTCATTTGTTTGAACGGATGTTGTGATTACGACAAATACAAAAAAGAGGGCCTTCTGTGGAAGCGCCGCATCTCAACCCGCAATATGTGCACAGCATCTGTTGATGTTTAATGTCACCCAGCAGACGCTGGCAGACTTGCGCTGATCTTTTTACTCTCTCTCTCTCTCTCTCTCTCTCTCTCTCGGTTGAGGGTCCAGGCAAGCCGCCCCACTGCCCTCTCTCTCTCTCTCTCTCTCTCTCTCTACCCCACGTCTCCCAGGATGCGGGAGGCAGAGGGCACTGGAGCAGAATGCGTCCTAATTAAAGAACCCAGATGAGGAGCTCCAACTGTACCATCCTCTGGCTCCAAACGCTCTTAAATATTTATCAGCTTACCGGGTGTATCAGCTACACCCCTCCACCACCCGCACCAGCCAGCATGTTGATCCCCAGGCCAATGATAACAAACTATCAAATCAATCGGCTTTGCTTCCCCCCACCCCCTCCCTCTCTCACTGTGTATAGTCTCAGACTAACTCGCTGGTCTCACTTCCTGTCCACAGAGGTCTGGACTCTGAGCTTAAGGTTACAGGACAGACCGGACGGCCACTAATCACAGCTGTGAGAAGAGCAGTGCTGTAGAAGACGGTGGGGGTTTAATATTGGCCAGCCAGCTGTTGCAGTTCACGGCTTTCACACATGCAGCTCCAGAACCCTACCTGTTCCTGTAGGACACAAATTCACACTAGAAATATAATAATAAAAGCCCAATGTCACAGTCACCTCATAAACAAAGGTAAACAACTCGTTTAAACTATTAAAATAAATACTTCACTGCAAGTAAATTTGTTTGGGTGATGTCTGATGTATTCTCAACTATATTAGTGGTGCCCAAAACTATATATTTTTTAATTATTTGTATTTCCTTCGTTTGGTTAAGCAGATGTCACTAATAATAATAAGAATTATTATTATTATTATTATTATTATATAATATTTAAGCCCATATATAAAACATACAAGCTTAAAACAAAAAAAATCAAGCTCTAAAATCAGAACGTAATAAGTATAAATTACTATAACCACTTTAATACAATTGAAACAATTATAAAACTAGAAACAAGTAAACAATATATTTATATCTAAATATAAACTATAAAAATATATAAAATAAATTAATATAGATTAATATAAATTTCCACTTAACAAAAAAATTCAATGACAAATAGATAAATTACAGAATTGCAAATAAACAAACACACAAATAAATGTATTATATTTAAGCCCTTATATATATCAATATCTAAAAACATATAAACTATAAAACATTAACTTATAAAATATAAGGGCCTATATTTTGCCAATGTAAACACGAAACAATTAAAAATCTAAGTATAATTATAACTTTTTGAATTATAATTCAAATAAATAAAAAAATTATATAAATGAACATAACATTTGACTGAATAAAATCAAAATGCAAATAAACTATAGAAGTGTTAATAAATAAATGTGAATAATAATGTAATAACAATAGTGTATTTTTGTGCATATACAATGAAATGTATATTTAAACTTTTGGATTAAAAGTGCTTATATTTTGCTAATTAAAATGGGAAACTATTAAACATTTAAGTTCAATAAAAATTAAACAAATATAAATTTACTTAACATAACTAAAGAAATTCAACTAAAATTATAAGCTGACCCACATTAAAACTACAAAAAAAGATTTACACCATATAATAAACACTAAAAATATATACAAAATATTTGAAATGAATAAATAAACATTTTTATATTTAGTTATAGTGCTAGTAGTAATAAGGTCAGGTTGAACCTGTAGGTTTGAGACGAGAACAGTTTTCCAGCATATGAAGTCAGTAGGGAGTCACATCAGGGCACAGGGTCAACCCCGCGCCTCGTCTGGGCTCCCATGAGCTTCTGTGACCGCCGTCTACTGTTACCAGGCAACCCTTCTGTTGATCCCGCTTTTATGTTTCCACCCCCCACCACGGGCGAGCATTCTTGAAGTGCTTAGGATTTACAGTGAGCGATGGGTGTCTGAGAGTGTGTCTAAAGTGCATCATCTTGACTCCAAATGGCCTGGAAACACGCTCAGAGGACTTCTCATTTCCTAATTGCCAGTGGATCCACGTTTGGCCATTGAACGGAGAACTTCCTAATAGGGACGGGTCACACCGGTCCAACAACTTACTAGTCAATTACCTAGTTTATTTAGATTTAGATTTAAATTAGCATTCTAACTATCTCTGAAAAGTCAAGTCTTAAGTCTTAACATACACACTCAAATTAGGGATGGGCATTTTTGGCAATTTCTTATTTTGATCATCGATAGGTTTAAAAAAATATTAATTTGAGTACTCGGGGGGCGGGGCGTGTGTGTGTGTGGGGGGGGGGCATGGCCGTAATGGAGATAATTAAAATATCTGAAGACTGTTATGAAAATTAATGTTAAAAATAAAAATATGACATGAAAAAATGTCTATGAAAACATGAACACATGATTAGATTATGATTATGAATAGCTGCCTGAGGTGAAGCTGACTGTATGCCAATAAACTGAAACCCGTTCAATGACACTTCCTATGATATTAATCAGATAAATTAGATACATAACATAGACGTAACATTACAACTTGTATCTGCACAAAAGGATGCATATGCCAGTGAACTTTAAGTTATGCGCTATAGAGAGAGAGAGAGAGAGAGAGAGAGAGAGAGAGAGAGAGAGAGAGAGAGAGAGAGAGAGAGAGAGAGAGAGAGAGAGAGAGAGAGAAATGCGTGCACAAGAGAGAGAGTGATGCGCTTTCATCAACGCATGAGACACAGGCAAGGAGAGGATTTACTATAGATTTCACATCCTATAAAGTTCTCATTATAATACTATGTTTATGAAATTCCGGTGAACTTTACGCGCTATAGAGTAAGAGTTGCGAGAGAAGAGAGAGAGAGAGAGAGAGAGCGCTCCTGCCATGATGCACTTTCAACAACGCATGAGACATGGGCAAGGAGAGGATTTACTATAGATTTCACATTCTATAAAGTTCTCATTATAATGCTTATGTCATTAATGTTTATGGCTGATTTGTGCTATATTTTCATCTACATTATCAAGTGATTCCTAAAATCACCTGTGTGTTTCGTACTTTCATACAAAGTACGAAAACTATTTTAATTGAAGTATGCATACTGTTGAACAAATATGACGAAAAAAGTATTTTGGGATTTTAGAAAAAGAAACATCTAAAAGCAATATGACCGTCTCAAATAAGTCAATATCGGGCATTGCATTTGAGCATGAAACAACTGGTAATATACAGTGCATTCAGCATGTAAATAAATGTTAATATCCCAACGCATCCTATATTAGATGAATCAGATATGTATGTAGCTAACCCAGACATCACTACGTGACTTCAAAGCCAAGCTTCTCTCTCTTCTCACGTCTATACTTTGAACGCTTGCATGCGAAATAATCAGAGCTCAGGGTGCCGCCCAAAGTGCTGCTAAAACAATCAGAATTTGTTTTCCCCAAGATCATCGTTTTCATGATCGATCATCGCTGTTACGGCTGAGTACTCGAGTACTCGATCGCTGTTGCACATCCCTAATTCAAATGAGATTAAAAACAGCGCAACGTAAAAACAAGAGACCCTCAGACCTTGATTTCAAATGCAATGTGACTTGCATATATCCATGTTACAAGCCTCGATTTGATTGGGTATTTTTCAGAAACATTCACTGTTTGCATGAAGGTTGTTATGTAAATTGAGTCCGGATTTCACAAACTAACTGTGGATGTGGGATTTGTAGAAGAACATGCATGAATGTTTTTACAATGGTGTGTCACGTTAAAAATAGTGCAATGTATAAATGAGAGACCCTGAGACCTTGTTTTTGAATGCAACATTGTGTCAGATAAAAGTTGGTTGAATCACAAATAAAACCCTTCATTAGACTAGACATTCTTCGTAAACATTTACTGTGTTTGCGAAGTTTGTTTTGAAGTGCGCAATGATATTTCACTTTAACTCAAATTTAGCCCACCATTCACAAATTAACTGTGGACATGGGATGTGTAGAATAACATGTACAAATGTTTTTACAATCTTGCATCAAGTAAAAAAAAAAAAAATAGCGCAACGTAACAACGAGAGAGCTTGTTTTTGAACACAACATGTCCTCCTAATAAATGCATCCAATAAGGGTTGGTTGAACCCAAACACAAACCTTGATTCAACTAGATGTTCTTCGCAAATGTTAACTGTGTTTGTGAAGGTTATTTTGGAGTGTGCGATGATATTTCAGCAAAGACATTTCTCGCGTACACAAATTAACTGTGGATGTGGGATGTGTAGAATAAAGTATGAATGTTACGGTGGTGCGTCAAGTAAAAGAGAAAATGAGAGGGCTTGTTTTTGAACGCAACAATATATCTTACATAAACACCCTCCTCATATCTAATAAGGGTTGGATGTTTTGGAGTTTGCGATGATATTTAAGTGAAGACATTAAGTCAAATTGAGTTCCGCAAACACAAATTAACTGTGGATGTGGGATGCATAGACAAACACGTATGGATGATTTTAAGATTGTGTGTTAAGGTAAAAATAACGCAATGTAAAAAACTGGGCCGTTATGAATACAGTTAGTTGGGTGTTTTTGCTTTACCCACTTTCTTCAAGCAACTTTTTAATGCAAATAAAGGTTTAGTCAAATTTACTGATGTTCTGCAAATTTTCGCAGACAAACTCCAATCAGACCAATACAAATCAATGCAATTAGGAATTCCGAAAAATTCCACTCACGATTTTTCCACGTTGCCCAACAAAAAGCTACTTGTTTTGAAAGTGCATCTGTGTGAGATGTGCTTTATACATCACTACACTATTGACAACAGACACTGGATTTTTTATCCCTGAAAATGTTGCACCTTAAGAGTAAAAAAAGAACAAACAAGGAAAACACAGCGAGAGAGAAAGAGAAGGATGGGAAAAATCTTTCCTGGTGGGGCAGGCTAAACTGTAGTGCTGTGATCGATACATCGATACAACGATGTATCGTCACGGAGATTTGACAATACGAGTATCGATACAGCTGGCCCTGTATCGTTATTGTGGCAGATGTGCAACAGTGGACCGCACTTAATTTGAATACAAGAACACAGTTTAAAATGTTTAACACAAATATTTAACCTGGCCGCAGAGGAACACTACTGGGTTGCCTGATAGAAAGAGACGTAATCCCCAACTTCCCACTTGCGCAATACGGAAATATCTGCTAAATGTGTTACTTATCTTTGTCAACCTGGCAACCATGTGTACGTGCTCTCTCCACTGTGAATAAACGTGCTTGCTTTCTGAAAACACCGGCTAGCTTGCAGTTTAGCGATCTCCACTTCAGTATTCTATTCTCAGAAAAGTGTAATTCATCAACTGTTCACTTATGAGAGAGAGAGAGAGAGAGAGAGAGAGAGAGAGAGAGAGAGAGAGAGAGAGAGAGAGAGAGAGAGAGAGAGAGAGATGCTGTGTATATATGAACTACCACCGTAACAAGCTGTGGCTTTAATTCCTTTAGAAACAATGATGTTGCCAGCTACTTGTTGAGAAAGATGTAGCTCTTGAGTGATTAAACTATTTTATTGATAAAATTGTGGAGCAGCGCTTAAAAGTTTGTTCCTGAATGTCTGTGTGCGGCCGCAACGTGATCTGTGTGAGTGACTGAGCTTGTGTGTGTGTGTGTGTGTGTGTGTGTGTGTGTGTGTGTGTGTGTGTGTGTGTGTGTGTGTGTGTGTGTGTGTGTGTGTGTGTGTGTGTGTGTGTGTGTGTGTGTGTGTGTGTGTGTGTGTGTGTGTGTGTGTGTGTGTGTGTGTGTGTGTGTGTGTGAGATGCAGTGAAGACAGCGCATTAGTTTAGAATTCTTCTAATTTGTATTTTTTAAATGTAGAGTGCGTTAATTTGTGCAATGATAACCTACCAGCAATGTTAAGATGCTTTTTTAAATATATTAATATGACTACATTTATTACAATATAGATTTATTAGAACGAGTACATTATTATTATTTATGGGCTTAAAAAGTTGATGCAAACAATCAGAATATTTCACCTGGTGGGGACTGCCCAATGTAAACATTAAACATATGCCATTACTTATATTGTACTGTGGTACGGTTATGGAGGCCCTTCATAATGCAGAGGTCAAATGCCTGCTCTGCCTATAGTTAGAAAGCGCCCTGTAGTATGCAGTGTTTAATAAACAGCTGTTTTACTAAATTCTTCTGAGGTGAAATTCAGTGCAGTCCCGTATCGTGATACGTATCGTATCGTGACTTTGCTGGTGATACACAGCATTACTAAACTGGTCTGGCTCTCATCAGAGACTTATCCCCTCTTAGGGTGAAAGAGTGCAGGGAAGGAAAAGGAGGGGCGTGAGACAAGGGGGAAGTAGGTTGGGGGATTTGTCACGTATGCCTCTAAAGTTTCACAGCCCTGCAGGACTCTTCACCGTTGCGTCCACTACTTCACATGCCTCTTTTATAGGCTGAACTGAACCGAACTGAACGAGACTCAGAAGAACAAATGCAAGTCAATAAAACAACACCCTAGACATAAAGGCATAAAAATGAGAGCTACATACATATGGTTCTCTTTTTACTGTGAGACTCAAGCTAGTCCCTTCACAACCGATTACTGATAAATAAAGCAGAAATACACTCTAATAAATAGCTGTGATGCTTATTACGACTAAAGAACAGGCTCAGCTGCGTGGAGATACAGTTTAATGACCTGGCAACGCCAGAAGGCTCAGGACAGAAACACAGAGATAACACTATGATGCAGATGGGTTAACTTGGCATGGCGCGCCGCAAGAACAAAAGTAGCTTGAGCCCCAAGGCAGAGAAAAATGTAACACATGACGGGTATTTCTTGCACCTAACAGAAAGCGCAGAAATGGCAGACCAGCAGCCAAGAAATGAATCCATGGATACGCTTTAAAAAATAAATAAGAAAGCATGTTAAACTTTAGTTTTTCCCTCAAAAATTACTTTCTTTAGTATTCTTCTATATTTAGATAGATTTTTGTTTTAGTCATGGTTTTTGTCTTTTGATTTGAATATATTTTTGATGTAATTATCTTTTATTTAATTATAAGATTTAAATACTTTGTCATGTCCTATTTAATAATTTGAAGTTAATTATACTCTAAATGGCACCAGAATTGCTTCAACAAATACAACTTTAATACAATACAAAAAATAAATAAAAAAAAAAAAAAGCTAACATTAGACTGCTATTTATTAATTAAGATATTTATTTCATTAATTATTTATAATAATAATAATTGAAATAAATAAATACATTTAAATTTAAAAATAAAGTATTAGATTGCAAAATATGATGTAATTAATTTAATTACTAAAATAATTTGCAAATTTAACAGCAACCAAATATTACAATTCAAAAATCTAAATTCATTCATGCAAAAAAAAAAAGATTTTCAAAGAATTTTCATTATGACTAAAATAATCCAGAACAAAAAAAAGCATTTTTTTTTTACATTTTTCTTCAGCGTTAATTTTTTCATTTATATATTTTTACATTGCTTAATTTTCTCATTTCTATATATTTGTAGATTCTCATAATATATTTATTTTATATATATATATATATATATTTTTTTTTTTGGTAAAATGAAACCAAATATTTCTGTCAGTAATTTCATTGCTGAGATTAACTTCTGCATTATGTAGCTGTCAGAACGGAGATTATAAATTGTCTAATAGGCACTTACAGCATTTCCCTCGTAATAAGGTAAAAAAATTCTAGATTACAATCGAAACCTCATTGCTAACAGATGTTCAAATAAACCGTTATAATCTTTCTCTCTCGCTCCCGGATTAAACCGTGAGAATCAAGCTCCATATTTATTTTGCACGCCGAGTCGCAATGCTTCTAATTCCAATCAATTTAAACAAATCAAAAGCTAATCCTTTGAATCCGAACTAAAGCCCGGATTTCAAGAGCCCACCGTCAGCATGTTCTATTGATTTAATTCTGATACAGATTGAGAAACATGTAGCACGGCGGCTGATCGAGTCATGGGAACGGCTACAGCTGAGACGCACGTTATCGGTGCGTGTGCATTCATCACGGCCCATCGCGGTAATTGCAGGTGAAATACAATGCACGGCCGCTACGCGAGGACAGGGAAGGAAATCTAATGCCCGCTGATCGATCGCACGTGCTACTTTAACCAAAGTCATTTTAGCTTCAACATATCTTGAGAACGAGGAACCAGGGGATTGCCTGCCATCCCTCGCTATTGAAAACGGTAAGCCCGACACAATACGACATGGTCAACATCAACAAATAAAAACCAAAAGGCTGCAGCCTCTACATACCCCCCCCCTTTTTTGTATCAATAATACATTGCAGACTGGGAAGGGGGGTGGAAAGAAGCCACTGCGATGCCAACAGGCCACGGTACCGCACTGTTATCAGACTTTCCCAAGCAAACCCCTACTTAAATTCCCCTCTAATTCCCCTGCACATGGCCCGCTTTCCAGATGGGCCCTGAGCCTCATGGCCTGCCAGCAACAGCTTGCGCCGTGTTTGTTGAAAACAAAGATGAAGGATTAAATATCATGTGCTGCGCAGGGGGACGGAGGGGGAAAGAGAGATAATTCTGTGTTTCCCGAGCAAATAAGGTGAGAGCTGAGAGGATACAGACCTCTGTACAGTGCAAATATCGAGCGGGACAATGGTGGCATCTTCTCAAACAGCAGCCTGTACCCCAGAGAGGTGTCTTTCTCTCTCTCTCTCTCGTCGTTGTTTGTAGCGGATCTGTCCTCTGTGACATCCCCGGCGCGCTCGACTGCTGCACTCGGTTTAATTATGGAGTTTAATCTAATGACATCGCACTGACTCAAATCATGTCCTCATGTTTCACTTTATGGGCTTTCCTATACAAACGCTTTTATTTTTAGGCAACTACGAATCGCAAACAGTGCCAGGCACAGTGGGAGACCGCTAGTGAGCTGGTAAAACTAAATATGAAGCCCCTGAGAAACTTTTTTCAAATGGTGGACTAGTATATAATTTGTGACCACCTAACACCTCAAACTAGGAGGAAATCCCAAAGTACCTAAATAATAATAATAATAATTTTTAAATAACAAATTGTTTTATTTTTGAGAATATATTTAAGAATATGAAATGAATAATAAAAAATGAAGCACTTTATAAAATAAAGCAATAATAAAACATTAAATAAAAACTATTTATAAATATAAAATAAAGAATTATCCTGACAGTGTTGGTGGCATAAGGTTTGAACTCATCTATCCTTATTTCCAATCTCTCTCTACTGGCTCTGTGTAATAAAGTGGCAAAAAAAGAAAGATCCATTGCTAAGTCACAAACTCAAGCAGGTCGACATAAGAAGCTACCAATTATGTTTCAAACAAGCAAAACAATCCTCTGTTTGTATGCATTCTTCAACACTCCAGGGTGAACCGGTCATCCTGGTGCCACGTCCATCTCACCAGCCGTGCATAAATATAGTCAAGTCTCAGGCTGGACCCCTGAGGGGGGAAGAGCGCATTTGCCTCGGATATTCCCAGTTGAGCTGACGGATATTTACAGTACAATCCTCTCTCGCCAGGACGACCGTCCCGAATCATATAGCCATAAACAGATCAATGACTCATGCTGTTCTGATAACTGAATACATGAATTCACATTACACAAAGACTCAGTCATTCCATTGACCGCTTTGAACAGACCCCACATATCCCATTAATCCAATAAGAAAGTCTCGTATCGAGACATGGCACAGTGGAAGCCATCAAGCTAATGCATCTTATCTTGAAAAGAAAGCGAATCGCAATGCGAAATGTGAATTTAAGTCGTTTAAAACGAATCCTGAGCTTGTGAAGTTGGAACTGAATGAAGTGCCATTGTGAAAAACATCACAACATTGAGCTGCTTGTGTTGAGGTTTGATTAGCGCTACAAAAAGAACGCTGCTGGACCCTAGAAAGGCTTTCGGAGGTTTGCGTAAGCTAGTCATGAAAGACTGCTTAATTGGTCTTACTGCACCTAAAGCATCTTCTCCTGCAACCCTTGAAGCGGACACCACAAAGCTGGACTGCTTAGCTCAGCTTCTAGCATGCAATAAACTTTCAGGTGTCTTGAAAGCACGCCGTGGAATCAAAGCTATCCCTCCATGGATGAAACAAACAGGGAGTCAGCTGAATTATGGTTGTCAGGCCTGGCCACGCGGACTCATTGTCTTCCTTTCTCTCCTGTGGCATGAGAAGACAAACCTAGAGGCCTATCATTTGATCCTCAAACTATCAAACTTGATTCCTTCTCCAAACCGCCTTATGCTGAATCACTGTGGAAATGTCAGGAGCAAGGCGGGGCGAGGAACCAAGCATTTGTCTTCATGTGTTTTGCGGTAGCACCGAGAAGCACAGCGGTCCTCGTGCAGAAGGCTTGCAAAAATATACAGGCCTGACCAAAACACTCCCCTCTCATTTCCCTTTCATTTCCAAAACCTCAAGCACCACCAGTCTTTGTGCAACACTCGTAAAGAGAAGCCAGAGGAACAAATGTATCTGCTCCCAGTTTCTGGGGTATAAATATTACTGTGGCATTCACCCCAGGACAACCGCAGTGGTGGGATACAGAAAAAAGTGAGCGCAAAATTTCAATGCAACAGAAGACAAACATGTTGAGCGATGCTCTCGGCTTTCTGATTGATGAAACATACATGCATGCACGAACACGACCTCAAGCACTTGGAGGCCTACGCATCGAAGAGATGCCATCCAAAAACAAGTTTTTTGGAGTATGCACATCTCAATTTTTTGAGGATTATCTGAACGTGAAGTTTAAGGAGTCAGAAGCACTGTGGTCCCGTCACATTGTGGGATATGACAGCACGTCAGCAATGAAGGACTTCGCATATGGTTCGAATCATGAGAACGCTCAAACTTCTTATACACTCCATACTGATCGCAGCCAAACCGGCATTTGGTACTAAACAGATAGAGCAGCGCTGTGTTTTGTTCTTTTTCGTCTTTTCACATGTTTCACACCCAAGATAAGTTTAGTATATAAGGCAAGGCTCAACAATGAGGATTTTTGCAGTTTTATACCTTGCAAACTTCAGCATTTGGATGCAATTATTCCTGTCAACATTTTAGCTAGTAAAATGGCAAAGATCTAGGTCAAAACTGCAGAAAGGACTTGTCTTGATAGCAAAAAATACATCTTAATAGATAAAGATAGAAAAGATATAAAAAATAAAATGAGAAAAATTATATATATATATATATATTATTTATTTATTTATTATTCTAATAACATTTTCAGGTCTTGTACTTGGTAAACAAAACTAAAAAAGTATATTTTTAAATAATTTAAAATATTTGTAATTATAAATAAGTGAATGATAAATAAATAAATAAATATGTTTAAAAGAAAAGTACAAAAAGTACAAAAACAGAAAAATACAATGTAAATCAAAAAACATGAAACAAAGCACAAAACAAAACATAAGACAAGACAAGACAAAAAACAACAACACAAACCCTAATAAAGCACCAAACACAAAACTAAAGCACAAAAAGAGTACAACACACAACAAAACAAGACACCAAACAACAAAAAGCACAAAATAAAAAACATTGTTGGGACCCCCAAAAAAAACGAAAGTTCACAGAGCAACTAAAAATCTGAACTACTGGCCCAACTAGGAAAAATCTCTTCACTGTTGAGTACTAAAAGGTACGAAATGGGGAAAAAAGAGCTAAGAAAGCACTATAAACAGTGACTGTATAGTTGTATGACAGTCAAGGTAAAGCATTCCACATCGAGTGTGACATTCGTCATGACATACAGTTAGTACACATTATGTTACATCATGTAGAGGAGGCATATGCATTTCCTAATGAAGAACACCAGGCTGCTTTTGATGGGTCGTTAAAATAGCAGATTGCTTTTATCTTGACGAGAAACGCTCAGGATTAGGTCTCTTCAGTCGGCCTGCATTGTTTTGGAAAAGTGGTGGTGGGGGGTGCAACAAGTTATGCAAATGAGATGTTAATTAGGCAAATGGTGAATTAGAATATACCAGTACAAACCAGCCCATTGGAATGGGAGTGTGGGAATGGGGAGGCCGGGGGAGCCAGCTGTACCCCTCCCTCTTCAATCACCGCCAAACCCCCCGACTTCACTTGCGCCCTGTGCCTCCCTGCAGGGCACTGACATATTGTGGCTTTTGCCTGAGCGATAGCCTGACGCGTAATGTCACCTCGGCTTGACCGATGCTGAAGGGAGAAAAAGGTGTGCACGGAAAAAGACACTTCTTTTCGCTTGACACTAAATCTTCGCCAAAGCTTTAGAGTGCAACCCTCGCGCCCAGGCCCCATAGAAACGGCCACTCATGAGGTTATAATGGAACATAAATGAATGAATGGCAATTCACATGCTAATGCGAAAAGAGGAGGAAAAGGAAAGTTTTGTTGTTTTTTCTAATTTTTCGATGTTTCTTGCCCGCACAAGCAGCGTTTTGTTCAATGCAGCTTTCCAGTTTAACTCTTTCACAGGGATGCGTAAATGCGGATAAAGTGCAAAAGAAACAGAACAAAGACTTGGCATCAATAAAATGCTAAAAGTAAAGAATTCGTAAAAGGTTAAGGTAAAAAGTTTGAGTGCATAAATCAAACAAAAACCAACTAGCAACTGTTCAAAGTTTAAAATGCAACATGTGACTAAAATCAAATAATTTTCTAGTAGTTCAAATAAAGCTAGTGTCCATTTAAAATAGGATTTTCAATTAGGTACGGTTAATTAAAACACTACATTTGACTGTGAAGATGTGAAGATGCCATTTTTAAAAAACAACTCATCTTGTTCGCCAGCACCTGACCAACTAATACAAACACTTACCTATTCTTTTTTATTCTATCCTACATAGAATAACAAAATTACAATAAAACAAACCTAGCTACGTGTACTGTGCTAGACTAACTGGGACTTGTCATGGCACTTGTATTCTGTTGCTCTCTCGATGGTCTGATTGCTTCTATTTTTCTCCTCCTTTGTACATCTTTTGGATAAAAGCGTCTGCTAACTGATTAAATGTAAATGTAAAACTATTGTGCTACATTTTATTATAGAGCATGAGATTGATGATGATTTATACACTCACTTGCAAAATTAAAAAAGGACTAAACTGAACTAAATTAGGTTGATAATTTTTTTTATAAATTTATAATACAATAAAATAAAATAAAAGCATGTGCATGTCTGAAGTAATTAAGAGTTAAATTCATATATAAATATCAATTAAATTAAAATGTCAATAAAAATAAAAATAAAGAATATAAAATAAATCAATACAAATACTAAGTTTATACTTTAAATACAAAAAAATATTTAAATTGTATTTTAAATATTTTAAATAAAGATAAAGTTTAAACAAACAAAAAAATACAGTTGAGATGATGTGGAAGACTTATCTAATCAATAATGAAATCAGCTGACTATCAAACTTCATTGTTGAATACTATCAGTTTTAGCCATTTATACTTACTTGCAGGCCCTTATTCAAACAAAACAAAACAAATTGATTAAGATTAATTATTTGTAGGTCTGCTTTTATTGTCTTTTTTATCTCTGACAACTGCAACTGAGAAAATACGATCTGTTCACTGGCTATCAAAGGCCAAATAATTCTGTCTGCATCTAAAATTAGAAGAGGGTGATATTCTAGATTTTAGCTGAACACAACCCTGACAATTCAGTTTCGAGTCCATGTATTTTACTACAGTCAGCTCAGCTTCTGAGCAAAGCAAACACTCTTGTTGACATGAAAGTGTGTAAAAGCGTATGACATATCGACAGCCCTGCCTCCATGCCTGGCATAGTATCCAGCACCGCATCCAACCAAGTCAGTCTGGGACTCCATCCAAACTCTGACCAACCAAATTACAGGCTTCATCTCGACGCTCGCTTCCTTACTGGTCACAAGCTTTTTCATTTAAGCCCTTTCGATGACCTCCTCCTGGCTAATCCAGCAGGGGAATGTTAAAAGATCCGTTTTTAGCCTGCAATACCCAAATAATATTTTTTTAAAAGCTGGCATTATGCTCGATTAAACGTTTAGCTACGTTTAACGTCAAACACCAACAACACACTGCTGACCACATAAATACAAGCAAAGGCGTTTCCGACCTCGGCACGTTTTAGAGGACACAGCCTTGTGTGGCGTCTGTTTCTGAAATAAAGTGTTTGGAAGACATTAGCTTATGCGCCCCTCTCCGCTCCGTCTCTTCACTCCCTCCACCCTTGAAAGCATGTGGTGACCCAGGGATGTGTAAAATGGGGTCCAAATGAATTGCTTGGGCACTTGAGCTCCTCTTCCCATTACGGCGCGCTGCCCTACCTGTGTTGAGTCAGCAGCGCGCTCACTCTATCCATCTAGTGAACAGCGTTGGAATTTAATTAGCAAGAAGCCGCAGAGCGGCGGCCTGAAGAATCCCCAGGACAGAGGAAACGGCAGAGCAGCGTGTGTCCCTGTGTGTGTGTGTGTGTGTGTGTGTGTGTGTGTGTGTGTGTGTGTGTGTGTGTGTGTGTGTGTGTGTGTGTGTGTGTGTGTGTGTGTGTGTGTGTGTGTGTGTGTGTGTGTGTGTGTGTGTGTGTGTGTGTGTGTCAGCCACTGACATACGGAGGATACGACAACAGGACGCTCTCAGGTTCACGGCTTACACTGGACAAAGTATCATTCGCAGATAATTGTGCAAAAAAATTATTATGTTTAGCGATATTGAATGAAAGTTGAAATACAGCTGATCATTCTAGATAAGTGTTTTGAGTGTTTTTAGCATGTTACTCTGTGAAGATTATTTCACAATCTTCATACCTACTGTGGTGGTCACTGCATTATTCACAGAAAAAGTTTTTTAACAATATTAAAAGGGGAATTACAGCTGCTTAGTATACAATGATTTCTTGCTTACACCATTATTTTGAGTGTTTTAGCATGCTAGCATGTCGCTCTGTGAAGATTATTTCATGATCTACACTCCACCTGTGGTGGTTGATGTATTATTCACAGATAAGTGCAAAAAAACTATTATTTCAGTCTACACAATGTATTATTCACAGATAATGGTGAAAAAAACATGAACAAGATGGAAATTCCTTTAATCAAAATTCCTGATGATCAAAAATTTCATATGACTTGATGTGACTGAATAATTTGCTCCGATTCTTCAAATATTACTATAATATGTAATTTACGTTTCATCATATAACTCAATTGTCTGCTATAAGGAATGAAAGTGCATTTTATAATATCACGTTTATGTTTCATGACAAGTAAAATCTGTTGCATTAAAAATGTGATTTCAGATATAATGCAGCTGAAAGGTTAAAATGCAGTATTAGCAAAAGTAAAAGTAGCAGCTAGAAACTTCATATTTAAAAGGAACGTAGTGATAGTCAAGAGCCAGTATAAATCCTAATTGCTAATTTTTGCTTGTGTGGTCATGACAGGAGCAGTTGGGCTGGTTACAGTACACAGTTCCTCAGTCTGACTGTTGCCTTATCTCTGTACGCCTGACTTTGAACCGTACATTGGCTCCTCCCAACCCAACAGTGGGGCAAAGCATGGCCTGCAGCAAATGTGAGCAACAGCCATGAGTGGGAGGCCCATGTCTGGCATCTCCCACAGGAAGTGCTCCATACCTGCACCATTTCTTAGAATATTGACTTTTATCTGCTGAAATGTGTATTTAACAAGCATGGCAGACAGTGATAGCCTTTACCACAGATAATGCAATCCTAGTGCTGGGTTTGTTGTGCACTTTTATGTACACGAGGTTGAAGCAGAAATACTATATATATATAGACAGAGCGATAGATAGAATGATTTATTTTTTATTATTTTACTTGGAATAAAAGCTGTGACTGAATAATTTGCTCAGATGATTGACTAATAATAAAGTTGCAGAAAAATTATTAAAATGTGAATAGATAAAAAAATTATATTGCAAAATATAAAAAACACATACTAAAAATATATAACATTTAATTATATATCAAAAATATTCTGGATGAAAACACTAAGATTCCCCAATTTTGACAAAAAAATTAAAAATTCAAAATTTGGGCTACAAATTTACTTTTTTGGCATTAAAGACGTGTTACTGAAATGTTTGCAGCAAAAAGTTGCAGCAATTAACTAGATTAAATGCAAGTAAATCCAAAATATATTATTAATTTTTAACATAAAAAGTATATAATACATTAAAAACTACATGTAAAAATGTATTTCCTGCAGATATATGCTGAATTGAAACATCAAGATTTCCGAATTTGAACAAAAATAATGACAATAACAATAATTTCCAAAATGCGAGGGGGGTTGTTTTTTGGGGGGTATTAAAGACATGTGACTTAATAAATTGCTCAGATGATTGACTAATATTAAAGTCGCATCAAAACTGCAGTAAATATATACAAATATGATTTAAAAAAATCCAAAAAGAGGAAAAAAATCGTAAATGTTTTATTTGGTATAAAAAGACATGAGCATAAACTCTGATGGTTTTACCTTTACCAAATAAATGAATGTGACTGAATTAGTCGCTCTGATGACTTGAACACATGATATACTACTAAATACTACTTTTTTCGCAAAAAGTTTGTGCGAACTATTTACATACGAAATTCAAAACTTGTGACAGCTTGTGTCATCCCACATACCAACTGAATTCTCAAACATTTCTATTTGTGCCATCTCATAAATGGTGGTAAAATCACAGTAGCGCACTGAGTAAGACCACAGCCAACAGGTGGCACTGCGATTTGAACCCTCCACTTTACAACAGATCCCACGGTGCGTGCCTTCAGCTACCATCAGCCCATTAATAACGCTGTGAACTTCGACTAGCACTGACAAAAGAATCTCAAACAATATTCTGGATTTCACAACACAGTGCCACATTCTCCCACGCCAGCTGTTTCCCAACTGTGAAGTAACACAAACCCCAGGAGCGGGAGGTTTCCCAGCGCCGACGCACCAGACCGGAGCTCATCACTGGGAACGTAAAACAAAAAGTGACGAGGGAGGGGTGAGGAACACAACTTGCGGTTAGGGGGACTCATTCAAACACGCATGCGAAGAGAGGGACGGTCCTATTCTTTTTCAAATCGAACCAATTAGCTTGGTCGCACAGCTCCCGTTCCCAGATGGTTCACAGCTAATCAAGTGATGCTTTTGTTTTGTCTGTGAAAACAGTTTTGGAAGTGTGGGTGAATACGCGAGTCCCGGCGATCCCTCATTGGTGCGAAAACAAAAACTTCTGTGTTAGTGTAATTCAGACACATGACTAATGGATCGATGCCCCTAAAACTCTTTCTTAAAGAGTGATACTCGCTCATACTAGACGGAAGGGAATGATTTAGAGATCCTGCTCTAATAACCGCTAATTAAACAGTATATTTAGTATTCGACTGAAGACAAATCATTTCAAGTGCATTATTTAAATCGCCAAACACATGGCGGGGGCAAAAATACATTTGCCCATGTCAGCCTGGGAGTCGAAGGACTGCTGCCTAATGAAAGGGGCAGGTTGGAGGAAAAAAATTGTGACATTCTTTCATAACAGCCTTTGAATTTCCTCCAAAAATTATCATTCATGAGCCCCTAACAGACCGATGTTTACATTCTATCCAAATCCAAAGCAGGCTAATTGGGAGCGTGTTTGGAGGTTTTATCTGAAGGGGCGCTGCAAAAATAAGGAACTGAATTGTGCCAGAACTCGGGGTCTGGCTAGGAGTGTGCCATAGCCTTATTATCTTTATTTGCTTATTTATTTATATTTCTGCAAAGCAGACAGATGGAGGGACCGAGGGCAGTACTGGGGATAAATAGTTCAATAATTTAAAGTCAATTCCATACTTAGCCCAACACCCTCCCCCGCATTCAATAATTAAAAACAACATCTGACGATTTGAACACAAAAAAACACAAACATAACCTTGCGTAGAGAGCATAAGCCTTATTGGAAAATGTCCTGTAATTCTCAGAAAAATACTAGAAAGTTTAGTTATATATAGATACATAGAGAGAGATCATGACAAACTTTAAAAAGTTCTCAAAAGTATATTTTCACAAATATTTCCATGTATTTGGTTCTTCTATACTGATTCAACTGATAAATGCCATCTAGCACATCTCTAAATGAAATAATAACAAATAAATAAATATATTATACTAGTGTGTAGGGTAATGATAAATAATAATACTAAATATAAAACTTTCAAAACGATTCTATTCTTAGCCATACACGCTATATATATATTTGTTTTACATATTGCTGCAGCTGCTAGTACTACCACTAATAATAATCATAATAACAGACATTATTAATATTACAATTTATTTAATACTACTACTACGACTACAAATAATAATAAAATACAATTATTTTAGTTATTATTAATTATTATTATTATTATTAATAACATTAATTATCATCATCCTCATAATATATTTTTCAAATATTCGTAATGCATATTATGCTTTTATTGTTGGGGTTTAAGTTACTGCATGAAAAGGCAGAAATCAATTAAAAATCATCAGTAATCAGGTGCTTTTATTGCAGGAGTATTACTGCACAAAAAACTTCATTCAATAAATTCATTAAAAATCATATTGTAATCGTATGCTTTTATTTTATAATTTTATTAGACGTCGCTGCAAGAAACAGCAGACATGAATTCCTTTTTTGCAGATTAGTTATGGAGCAATTAAAAATAATATGTATTGGTGATCTTTACCCTACTACATATGAACTATCTTTTCTGGACATTAATTTTTAAGAAGCAACAAGTCTGACTGCTAATAATCCCTAAATGTGTTCAATGCAATGGTAGAATAGCTTACTTGTCAAATGGTGATACATTAGAAAGATTTCCACGTCAGTCTCAATGCTTCAATGTGACAAAAATAAACCCCATTTATAAACCTACCCTTTTAAAACTGAAAGTCCAATTGTTGCATGATCACATCCTACAAGATTCAGAAATAGCACAAATATTGCACTGAAAACCAGACTTGACAGCTAAAGTTAGTCAAATACTCCAGAATAATCTTCAAATCCACTAGAACTCTGCTAATATCCCTAATCCAAATATAATGTAATGAAATTCCATGAAAACAGGGATTTTTCCGACTAGCACATGTCAGTCACAGATCAAATCCATGCATTGCTCAGCAGCAGATGGGCATAACGGTATTGGGACAGACAAGCAATTGAGGTAACATATTCCCTTTAACACAGACACGCATAAAATCCCAGAAACACGCACACAGCAACGACATGAGAGGATCCTGTACAGCAGCACACCCCCAGCCTTTCTTCTATATTTTACCAGCCATACGGTAGTTTATTTTCCACTTCTTTTACCATCTGTAGCAACTTTCCCCCACAGACACTCACAGCTGTCCTGTTTCATGTCTGTGCTCTCCTTTATATTCCGGCGTACAATGCCGCCCCGTGCCTCAATCACCGGGCCTGCATTCTTTTCATGGCAGTGGGAGTGGGCCTTTCATGATACCAGGGCGCCAGCTATGGCAAACAGTTGAATTTGTGTTTAGGAAACGGTTCGGGAACACAAAGCGTGCTGGTTTGTGAGATCCAGACGTGTGTTGCTCAACACTGCAAACACAGTGATCAATAGGCAGTGACGTACCGATCGGCCACTATAATGCAGATCAATCTCCACGTGATGAGGATCCAGTTTGAGCAGAGATTTAGTGATGAAGCAGACTCAGTCTGTCAGTTTAAATCCAGTTTAAGAGGCTTTTGCTTGCTGGGATTCATTTTACGACGCTTGAAGCTGAAAGGACATTTCTGGCTTCTATTATAACCGATTCAAACTGTAAAGGTCTTTAACCTTTGTTAAAAGCAGCTTGTTAAACATAAGATCTTAATTCAAATGTATTGCCTAGTTACGGTGTTGTTCTTGAGTAATAATGGAAAAAAAACACGTTTCCTAGTCTCCTCGAGACGCACATGAGCTGTCTGCTCACCATTCAAATGAAGTCCTCAACAAGACCTAATACAATCAAAGTTCCTCCCGGCAAAGGCCTCGCAATGCCTCGTTTGCTGCCGGCTGGGGCTTAAGACAATGGTACTCTTGTTGAATGGCATGCGCGCACAAAGGCTCCATTCTCAGAAGTTAGCCAAAGTTGCTGTTCTGTAATGACCGAGATGTCTGCTCTCAGGAAGTCTAAAACAGTCTGATCCGTTAGCAGACACTGCGTAGTGCGTACCGTTCCCCAACACGGCTAAGCTTGCTGCGAGCCATGAGTTATCAAAAAACATGGATGAAAGGAAGCGGTAAACATGGTTAAACTTGCAGTAACAAACAACAAACCTGATCAATTGTTCAAAGCCTTTCTGCCGCTTGTCTGTACTCCTAACATTGTAAGTTCAAACTCTAACATCGCAAGATAAATGCGCAAGATAAATGCCGTGGAGGGATTGTGTCGTCATCTTCAAAACTTTGCAACTGGCTTAAAAGGATAGTTCACCCAAAAATGAAAATTACCCCATGATTTACTCACCCTCAAGCCATCCTAGATATATGACTTTCTTCTTTTAGATGAATAAAATAATGGCTTTATAATGGCAGTGAATGGGTGTTGAGATTTTGAAGTCCAGTAAAGAGCATCCATTTATCATACTTCACAGCTCTGAAGCTGTTCTTTAAACGAATGGATGCGCTTGTCTAAGAAAAAAAATCCATATTTAAGGTGGTGTTCCCATGGATGACGTAGGCGTAGCGTAAACCTAGCGTAGCGTCTTGCGAGAACCAAGTTTTGTTTACAGCAAAGGAAAACCAGTCTCTTCTTGACTTATATCAAAATCCTACAACATTTTTATTTACAAATCCTTGTTTTGCACTTCTAATTTGTGACCAGTGTTTTGTTTTGCTCTCTCTTCTGTTTCTGCGTTTGTCATTTCTCTCCAGAGCTGACGCTACACCTACATCCCATGTCCTACTGTGGGTAACCAAATAGCTTTTGGTCCCCATTGACATTGGAAGTCAACGGAGACCAGTGACAGATTCTTCAAAACATCTTATTTTATGGTCAATAGACCATAATGTGAGTACATTTTCAGCAAATTTTCATTTTTGGGTAAACTATTCCTTTAAACAGTGGAGAATGAAAGCGATGCATAAATGGCATATTTACGCATATTTTTTACGTTTACCTTTTTTATTATTACTACTCTAATCTTTCTTGTCATTCTAAAGTTATACGCATCTTCCAACATTTAACATGTGTTCACTTTGTAAGTATTTGAGCTAACTTGAAAATATAAACACATTTTAAGATATTTAAATCCACAGTATGCTCAAAAAGTGTGTATTCCATATGGGCCTACTTAACACATTCCCACACAGCAAAGTCATCTGTAGCAACTCCAACACAAGAAGCATTAAATAAATGTGTGAATAATGGAGGATAAAAATAAAAATAGCCAAGCTCCCATCACGGGGCCCATTTCTCTCTCAGTGGCCATGCGCTGGGACGACTGAGGAGTTAATACAAAACTAATTAGCAAAAATTGACCGGTGCCAACCCCCCTCATTCCTGTTCCTGCCTCACTACGCAGGGGGACAGCGGTAAGCCCAATGCACAGGTGTACCGCTCACGCCGGCTCTAGATTACTGCCCACTGCCTCAGCGCTCGAATCCCTTCACCACGCTCCCCAGGCCGTGGTTATGTCAGTGAGGAAATGGAGTGTGATAAGCTGCATTTTAAACAAATTGTCGGAAAAGAAAGAAACACAATCGTTTTGGAACCACAACAATGAAAGCTCTGCATTAATGCATGGTTGAGACCCTACTTTGGGCGCCAACTAACATGGTCCAAATCTGCGAGGAAAGATCGGCGCTGACAATGCACATTAAACGGATTACACGAATTTGCCTCGCAATCAGGTTTAGGAGAAATTCACCCAATAAAGGCAAGTGGCTGTGCAACAAAACATCTTACAGTGTTTCCCCATCCCAGAATCATCTGCTTTGTTTAATCCAATCACATTGCAGCAGGGAAAAAATGGTTCAAAAGGAGGTCAAATGCAATGATATTAAAACTGACTCTGCTGTATCCCATCATTGGATCCGAGCTGGTCCTTCAGCACTGGGTCCATGCCAAAGCGGCGTTTGCACAATCCAGGCAGAAAATATAACTTGTTGCACGATGTATTTTTATGAATGGCCGACAACCTCGTTTTTAATGACTGGTACTGTGTGAAAGAGCACAGTGGCATGGTCATTGTTGCAGTAACAGAGCCGGTCGGTGGGATTTAGTGAGCAGAAAGCAGGGGAGGATGGGTGCGAGGGGGTGGGGAGGTCCCAGCCCACAATGTGTACTGCAGTAACCACAACAAAGGCTGTGGTTTATCCCACAATCGCCTTAAATAGATCCAAATTATTGTTATTCCTCAGCCTGTGGAAAGGAAGAGGAATATAAAACGGCTGTAACACAAGACGTGCCAAAAGTCAGCCTGAAGATATCAGCAGATTCGGTTACTAGCGTAAAAAAAAAAAAAAGTTCTACGAATCGACGGCTTGCTGTAGCCTTTGACCGGCTTTTGCAAAAACTTTCAGCCAGCTTCCTAGAATTTAAAACGAATTTACAAAAACTTATGACAGGGCGCCTCAAGCATGCGTCATCAAAGCTAACTAGTTTTGAAAGACACACTGTACAGTAAATCTGTTTAAGAGCTCACATGGAAGTGGGTCAGACGTCTTTACAAACATTACACACGCAAACGGTTTGTTCGATGCGGCTCCAGGTCAATAAGGTAAGTCCAGTATAAATATCTATCAGCCTGGCTGGAAATGTACACACGGGCCCAGTTGAGCGTTTGTTATCTATCTGCACCAGCAGTATCCTTCCATTGTGTAGTGAGTCTGAAAACACTGGAATGGGAAAAAAATACAGTTCATAATAAGAGAAATTGCGTTTAGTTGACACATATAATGACAGGAACTTCAAAAATATATAATTGAGTATTTCATCTTATTAATGCATCTTTTTAATTTTATATGACAACACAATATCCTTTTTTTACCGCAAAAGTAATAATTTAGACTTGAACTTGAATGGGAACTAAATCTTACATCTAGGAGAAAATGTTATGATTTAAAAAATTAAATAAATATTTATTTTAAAATATTTTAAAGGTAGCTTGTATGTTAAAATAGCACAAATAAAATAAAATAAATTATTGCAAGGGAAGAATTACGACTTGATTTAAAAAAAGTTTATATATAACATTCAGTCTTGAATGTAACATAACTGTGATTTTGCAAACAAACTGGCTGATTTTCATGTACTTAAAAGGAAACATTCACTGGTGTAATGCTAGTCTGGGTCTCCATGGCTATTAGCCCCTTTCGGCTGGTTTAAATGGCACGCCACTCTGTGGCCCAAACAAAACCACCTGTTTTAATAGGAGGTCAAGGGGGCAACCCAAAACCAAAGCATGCCCTCCGCTTGACTGGCTGCTAATGGGAGTGTATGTTTATCTAGGAGGTCAAATGCCTTGAAGATGGGGTCACGACCCTAACATCTTAAGCTGTGACCTCTCCCACGTGTGGAGTGCTCCTGTCGTAAATTAGCCACGGTTACGAGTCCTCAGGCCTCAGCGAACACCACATTTGTGTCTTCTTCTAGTTCTCGTGTTACTTTCTGTTAAGAGATTTATGGCATCTGACTGCTGAGATTAGAAAAATGGGTTTTTAAAATACATGTTCTAAGAAATACATTTCAAAAATACTGGAAATATTGAAAAAACGTAGAAGTACAAACTTGAACTTTAACATATTATGTGAAAATATTTTTTCAATTATCAACAGTGCAAAAATACTAGCTTAAACTTACATATGAACAACTGATTGTTTTTCTTAAAAACTATTACATAGAATAGAAAATACTGAAGAGTGCAAAAATATTAAGAAATAGATACTTAACCTTGCAAATTATAAGAAAAATATTCAAATATATTAAATATTAGTGAAAATATTGAAGAAATATTTAAAGAATTGAGAAATACACACTTAAACTTACATATTCTCTGAAAAATATAAGGAACAATAAACTTTGAAGGACAAATCTAAACTTACATATAAGAAAAAAGTTGAACATTACTGCACATATATTGAAAAAATATTGATACAAACAAACTCACATAAAAATATTGAAATACAAACGGAAAAGTCAAACTCATAGCTTATTTCTATTGTTCCTCTAGTATATTTGAGTTTTCATAGATTGAATTGAAACCTCTCTTCCAGCAATTTCCCCTAATATCGATAGGTAGCCGTATTATTGTCTAGATGTAGTGGGTGTGTTTGCTGGCCTGCACCCCTTTGCCCTGGCAAGACTGTGGGATAAATTTAATTACTGACTTTAGCTCCTCTCAGAAGCCCCACTTTCGCCATCTGTGTGTGAGGTCAGGCTCTCTTCAGATGGCTTTTAATCAAGGGGGCTCCAGCAATGCTCCGCTGCTTTAAATAAGACGGAGGACGAAATCCGATCGGCCCGAATGCAGGTCAGAGACGAGGAAAGAGAGAGAGAGAGAGACTCCTGCGTCTTTCTTCCTCTTGTTCTCTCGCTGACGTCTCTTATTCACCATCGAATCAAAAATAAACGGTAACTTCGCCGATTAGGATGTCAGCAGGATGCTCCCCACTGAATAGGCTTTCAGGACATCAAAACTAAGGATTTCGGCAGGCCGCGGGGAAACGCGTTTCAGCGACGGTGTCGTGCAATATCCTCACTAACAAAGCTCAAAGGCTCCAGGCCTTTGTGTTCCCACCAAGTCAAAGTAATTCACACGCTCCCGTTTTGCAACCTGCCGTGTGCCAGATAGCCCGGTTTTCCTAGGCGGCGCTAAAGCTCGCGTTTTACGGCTTAATCTCCGCCGTCTTCAGGTTCCACTTTTCCGTGCTAGCTTCTTAAAGTTAGCAATTAGCAGGAACATTCCCTCTTATTTACAAATTTAGCTAAAAGTCTGCATTTTTTGGCATCTATGCGGCATAAAAGAAGCAGCGGATTCGATGAGTTGAATCCAACAGCTTCCTTATTGACTGTTGATGGATTGTAAACAGTGAAATCCTAAAAAGAGCAATCATTACGATAAATTGCGTTACACATTTTGCCTCAATTCAAAATGGGACTTACCTGCATGCACAAAGTAGGCCAAGTACAGGTCGAGCTCTTTTACGGAAACTCCTATGTGATGCGGCTGCACGCACAGCCCCGGGTTCGAGCACTGCGGAGATTTAACCAGCCTTTCGCCGTCAGTACTTTCAAGCGGAATACCTTTGAATAAAATCACCATGACCAGGTCCAAGCGCCACACTTTGTCCGCCTGACGCAAGCAGTCAATTCTCCTCATCTTGCCCTTCTGGTCGGGGTTGGCGAGCACACAGCAAGGGGGCTTCTTCCCGGTGACAGTGAGCACAAAATCCTCGCGGAACTCCGGCCGGATGTCCTTGCGAAGTTTGGCCAGCAGCCGCGATGCCCACTTCTGCTTGACCTCCGGCTTCTCGCTGAGGAGCTCGTCCTTTACGGCTCGCTCCTCTTCCTTAGACATGCGCTTCTCGTGCTTCTTGAAGTATTTTCTCTTGCGGGCCTGCAAGTTGAACCAAGTGTAGGAAAACGCTTTCACATGGGGCAGCAGTGCTTCAATGAAAGGATGGAATTCATCCTGCAAAGAAGGACAAGAGAGTGGAAATTAGTCTAAATGACTTTTAGAAACATCCTTAAAAATATCTTTAAAAATTATAAACAGTTACTTTTTTTAATAAAGCAACAGCAAAAAAAATAACTAGCTAAAGTACAAATTCTTCACAGCAGACTTCATGAAAACGAAACATGCACGTCTACATAAAATCTCATTTGATTATTTTGAAAAACGGCCCTTAACAGCAGGACTGTGTTTGTGAACCGAGCAGGGCAGTGTGTGTGTGTGTGTGTGTGTGTGTGTGTGTGTGTGTGTGTGTGTGTGTGTGTGTGTGTGTGTGTGTGTGTGTGTGTGTGTGTGTGTGTGTGTGTGTGTGTGTGTGTGTGTGTGTGTGTGTGTGTGTGTGTGTGTGTGTGTGTGTGTGTGTGTGTGTGTGTGTGTGTGTGTGTGTGTGTGTGTGTGTGTGTGTGTGTGTGTGTGTAAGTGTGTGTGTGAAGCTCGTCTAGGACATATCTTGGCTCTCTGGCAAGAATGCTGGTCTGTAGGGGTCTGCCAGGGCCGAGAAAAAGCAACAACCGACCAGGAAAATTGGAGTGGCTATTTTTATCTGTTCTCCATACAAATACACACACGATTCCAAAAAACCGAGCTACTTCATTCGCTATCAGCGAGGAGTGTGTTGTTTTCACACAGGAGTGTGTGCGGGGCAGATTGTGCCGGCTTTTGGGATCCTTCACCTGCCGCTGGTGCACAACCTGGCAGAAAATCAATTTCTAAAATATAATGACAAAATGATCAGCGAAATATCAGCCGCGACTTTCAAAACTGCTTCTTTCATACATTCATGCAGGGATTTGTTTTTGTTTTTTAATCTACTATATCATTTAATATTTACATAATATTACTGTATAACCTGAAATACAGTTATTTAGGAAAGCTGCATAATGCAATAACAGGATTTTTATTATTATACAATCTACAAGCATTTTTAATATTATACACGTGCTTGATTATTAAAATAATGAATACATGTTTTTCTATATTTGTAAGCCTACATGTCCATTTCTCTATTGCCTTAAAAAAATTATACACACTAATAACTGGGCAAATAAATAGCGTGTGGTTCTAATTTGAAATAATTTGGGATTTTACACAGAAAATAACTCCGGGTTTTTATTACATAGAGAGAATAATGGCAGACTGCCAATCACTAGAATAACATTTCCACAAACAGCAATAGCCCTGCATCGTGTCCCAAAACCGACCGTGCGAGAGCACGAGAGAGCTGCCAGCAAGCAAGCAAAGTGCACTATGTGCTGAGCGCAGATTTCATTTGAATAAGCACAGATATGAATATAACGCACTGGGCCTCGGACCAGTGCCTTTAGAAATTTATCAATTAATTCGGCGTAATTTAGGAACGTTAATTAAATTAATTTCTCAGGCCAATTTCAAGCACTGCTGATAATGTTTGTTTCGTAATTAAAAATAATCACAATATGCCATCGAGCAAAAATAAATAAATATTTATTACAAAGAAAGTTTTAATAATTATAGAGGTTTATGATTGAAATAAATAAAGTGTTTGTGTAAGATTTTTACATGTTATCTTATTAATTACAGCAACAACAGACTTCATATAGATACATATTGTCATATCTCTTTTGTTACACCACAGGAAATCAAGGATTTACATAAGCATATATCATTATTATAGTGTGTCTCCTGTAAGAACGTTTATGTTTAATCATATTGTTTCCTTCCTGTCTTGTTCAAGAATCAAACTCTCTTGCCTCCGAGGCATAAAAACTGTATTGTTTCATCCTGCATTTAAAAAAGCGAATTAATTCCCTTATCTTCCTTCACTGACTCTCCAAGTAACTTAATCCAAAGTCTCTGAAATATTGTTTCTCCATTACAGATATCATCTATTGTTGTGGCTTTTTATACATGTATATTATGTGCTTTTTATTTTACTTTTTCTAAAGAACTGTTGCAGACTTGTCTACATTCAGACTTCTTGTAAAATTGCTTGGAGAAAAGAAATCAATATGGAAAATCTCCAGACGAGAATCGAGCTCTCTACTGTAAAAACATGATGTTAACTTTCAGCAGTTTTCTAGCGATGATTCTAAACAAAACAACCGATTGATAGAATAATTTGGCAGATGATACACAACACAGCGTAATTTAACATGCAAATGATAATTATGAGAACATCCAGAAAGTTTCTTTTCCTCTTTTGTTCTAATGAAAACCAAATTCTACACGCTCGTAGCGGCAGAACAAACAGCTCTTCGCATTTTGGAGCGTGCCTGAGTGTCAATATAGGGTCTGGTTAGCATGTCAGGTTTTTCCAGACTCCTAAAGTGTTTCAAGCTGAACCTCGCTGTCCTATAGGAAGGCCTAAGCAGGGAACAATAGTGCCTCGTGGCCAAAAGAGACGAGAGAGTTTTAACACATGCAAAAACATTACAAAAACGGATAACGGGAAAGCACAGTTTACATAATATGACGTTAACACGCTGAAAGGTGTTCAATAACCAATGCAAGACAAATGTACGTTATATAACTAAAATATGTGAAAGAGTTGAAAATTTGTTATTTGGATTTTAAGGTTTTTAATTGAAAATGAAAGCAGTATGCAGACGTGATTTTTGGCACTCTGAAGACTATTTGAGTCCTTAAATACAACACACACACACACACACACACACACACACACACACACACACACACACACACACACACAGAGAGAGAGAGAATAGACCTCATACTGCCTTAACACCGCAGCAGAGGAAATTAATTGCCCGTCTCAATTATCTTCAACGCAACTATGATTTTTAGACGTTTAATAATATTAGTCAAATTACTTATTTCAAAGGAAACAGTGCTTAGGTTTTTATTTTTAACATTGTAAGCTGTTTTTCACAGAGTGCATTATTGCTCTAAATTCTGAATATCACTTATTTTTAATAAATACTGTTTTTTTAGCAACAAATATTGGTACTCAAGTAAATTAAATATGTTATATATATATAAGTTCTTCTGTGAGGTTTCAAGTGATAATGTTTTACATTTACTGTGATTAATAAATTATCAAAAGCTTCCCCATGCATGGATGTAACAAAATGAATAGTTATAAAACAACTTTTGCAAACTTATTCAAGTCTTACTTTATCAAATCAATGAAAACATGACTTCAACGTTTGAAAACTTTCTCCACACATTACTCATCATTTGTCTTTTTAGTCTCTCCAAACAGACTGTAACTAACACGGTCAAAAAACATCCCTATACGCAACACAACAGACCTTCTCTTTGTTTTGAGCATTCAATAAAACACATTTAACCAAACAGTTTAAAATCACATCAAGACTACGGCTTTTCCAGACCTGTCACCTCACTTCACCTGCCACCATGAGTCACACAATGACTGTTTTGTTACTCTTTTAACCCTCTCAGTTGCTGTCCAACTTTAGTTTTATTCTGTGTTAATTACAAAAGTACGATAAACAACACTGTGCATATATGTATAACAGCACATTATAAGCTAAGCCAGCATCAAATCTAACAGTCTTAACTTTTAACAGTTAAAAAAAACTTATCAATATTTAGAACTGCTGCTAAATATCAGAAAAACATAGACATTGAAGCTTGCACAAATCTAAATCAAAGCGTTTCTACTGCCTTGAAGAAAAAGTCATGTAAGCAGCAAAAAAGCAGCTGGTTCACACTAAAGTTAATACAGAAAACGGCATAGATGTTTTGATATTTAATAAACTAATCTGATCTCAAATATGACTTTAAAAGTGAAGACGTTTAAGTGATTTTTTAAACTCCAAACTTACAACAGCTTGGAGTCAAAGCAGTCCTGTAAAGAGTTTTTATTTTGTATTTCACGAGTTGTGGTGCTTTAAAGAACCAGGAGTGCAGTGAAATCCCTATGGAGAACTCTTTAATCTTTAAATAACCATAAAGCAACCCAATTAGAAAAGATTTCTTTGCTGAAGCGTTAAAGAACTTTACTTTGAAGAGTGCAACCAGATCAAATGTGCAGACTAACGTTTTCTTTCATGCACAGCGCTTAACTTGCTAAATATCAACGTCCGTGCCCATGCAAAAAGCGGCTAGAATAAAATACAACTGTAGATAAATGTGCACAAGAAACATTAATGTGTGTAAGGTGGGCGCCATCCGCCATGTGGTAGTTCAGTTGACTCTGTCAGAGCAGAAATACCTTAGTGCACACTAAGTTACTTGTCTAATGCAAAGGTTAGTTCCTATCCGCGCTGTCCCGGCCAAATACACCACTCAAACGCAACAAACAGAGTTAATAATAGACGAAAATGTCACTTACCTGTGTTAGGCATAGCGGAGAATACATATCTGTCGGTTTTAACTCTTGAATTGGCGATGTATATGTTGTGTGTGTGTGCGTGTGTGTGACTGAGGGTGTGTGTGTGTGTGTGAATGTATGGGGTGTGTATGAAAAGAGAAAAAAAGAGAGACAGAGAAGAAGGGAGAGAGGGAAAATAAAGCCTTGCTTCTTGCTTTCACATTTCCAACTCTGCGAAGTGCGCGCGACGCTTCAGCGCTCCATAGAGCTGAACTTTAACCCCGCCTCGAGTTACACACATCTACTGTACTGTACTGTTAAAGCCGTATATCCAAACTTTCGGCATTATCATCGAGTGCAGCCTTAGAGAAAAGTCCCGACGACGGATGGATGGAAGTACGCGGAGATTTCACAGAGCCATGAGTGGAACTGTGGTGATGAAGCGCCGAGAGGAGCGATTATTTCATCTTGCGGTCATCTGAATAGAATAAACGATAGAAAAAGTCGTCCGGGTGCGTTACAAAACTCGCGTTTGATTCATTCTTCGCTGTCTCTTGTAGCGCCGCGCCGTGCCGCGCTCTTGCATCCGCCGTGAGGCATGTGACGGTGCGAAGCAAAACTGAGGCGGGTTTACGAGCAGCGAGCAGGACTCGGCATGCTTAGGAAGATTGTAATATCCTTAAAACCCCCTGTTGCAAAAGCTGCCACTTGTGTCGTGGTTAGTTTCGACCTGAGAGAGGGGGAGAGAGAGAGAGGCAGAGAAAAAAAGTGAAGCGAGCGCACGACTCGAGTCCGCTGAGACGAAGCTCCCGTTCACTTTTGCCGTTCAAACTCTTGGGCTCTTCCATCAGCACAGCGCCCTCAATACCGGCACGAGAGCCATACACATGCGGGACAAGGGAAATGTGCACCCCCAACGCCGATGCGCGTCGTGCACGCCAAGTATTGTAACGCAGAAAGTGTGATAGGGAATTTAACTTGCGTCTTTTAGCGTGGAGTTTAGGCTATATCTTATTTTGAGGATTTTCTGCTCATTTTATTTTTGATCAAAAAATGAATAAAGCAGTAGGCTACTTTTGAGAAATAAACGTTTGGTAAAATAAGACATTCATATTGCATTCACTGCCTTCAGTAGGCTAGAGTGTTGTCAAATTATTTGACAGATTTTACAAATCGGCAACAGCATAAATTTAATGCAGCTCTAGCAAAAGGTCCGTTTAGAAACAGCACAAGTCCAACTGCTTCTATATGCAAAATCAATTAAAATACTAAATCAAATGTGGTAAAATATAATAATTAAACAAAAAAACAGTGATTATAAAACAAAATGCTGTGTATCTTTTAATAGCCTACACTTTGGCATGTCAACAACCAGTCAGCTGATTTACAGTTCACGCGCGTTAATTACAACATAGCACAACAATTCTGTCTTCATTTCGAGAAAGAACGCGAGATTCGTTTTTTAGCCTACTACTACTTATTTTATGCCTAATTAAAAGAACCAGTTCAAACGAGTCAATCGCCTGGGAACCGAACAATCCTGGTCACGCCGTATGCAGTTGATTCACTAAAAGAATCGACTCAAAAGAGTCTATACTGCTCGTGCTATGTTTTTAAAAGAAACAGGCTGCAATGCACGTTTAACGCCATCGAACGTCATTAAATAAAAGCGTTGCGTTACTAATAATCGCGGGATAAATGGCTTATAACTCCACAAAAGCGTTCTTTCCAATACGAATGCTTGTTTTTGTTGTTTATGCTCACGTAGCCTATGTCTATCCAAACCCAATAATTGATATGCAGTATTTCTTTCCTCATGTGTTCAACACTGTTATAGAATATTTTGAAACGGCCAGTTATAAGCACCAGTGTTTTCAATATCATCTTTCATTTCTGCGAGGCCCGTTTTGAAAGTATTTCAGACCTGATGTGCGGCTGGCATGTTCCTATAAACATATATATTAATATTTGTTTCTGTGATTCTGATATTTCAAAGAGCCCATGCAATAGACCACACAAAATGAAATTGTGAATGTTTTGTCCCAAAAAAAGTCCACCCGAATAACTTCTGTGAATTAAAAGTAAGAAATGGACACTGATGGATAGGAAAGCGACTGCCAAATGCAATATTATGTTTCTAATCACGTGTACCGAACGTGCAAACATTAATAAGCAAACCTAGTTCATGTAATTAGTTTGGTTTGCACTCAACAGCGTTTTATTATTAACCAACTACTCTCGCCTGTAAGTCAATCGGGCGCCCCCTAGAAAACGGCAAAGTGCAGGCTTCATTTCAGTGCACACAGAAAAGTGCTTTCCAGAAGCATAGCATGATATTATAAATGAAATATCAATATGTTGGAGAGAAAATAAACACTATATTCAATAAGCTCAAGCATTTGAGGGGCATCAAAATGTGTGAGCATCAAACCATGAAAAGAAAAAAAGGTGAGTTTTGTTAAGATAGCTGATGATTAACAAAAGATTGTAGAAATGATAGGAAACTGGATATGAATTATGCTCACAGTCACACTAACTTGCTGCAGGTGCACGTCAGTCCCTCTGGTGTTTTCACGAGCTGCTCTGTGATTGGGCAAAACAGTGAAACTCAAAGCTCACGACGTCGCTATTGGGCAAGTTTCACGCGCATGTGACGGCAACCACTCCTGCACGCCGCAAGACAAACTCCCTCAGACACTCGGTGTGTCGGTAAACAGCCTCGCGGAAACACAAATAATTAGACCGGGAATAAAGAGAGAGAGAGCGCTTATCTTCATGATATCAGACTTCCGTTTTGTTTTGACAGCCTGTAAAGGTTTGAAATACGCGGTCTTTCACACCTGATGTGTCGCCACAAACTTTATAATGTAGGCTACTATAAAACTGACACATTTAGATTACAATAGAATAATGGAAATACAAGCAATTACTTTGTATTTGATATTTACAAATATCTTACACATTGTATTGACCTTGAGCTAAAAGGAAGTAGCTACATTAATCTTATTAGGCTCCTGTCCATCGTATCACTATCACAACAGCATATTAGATATATTTTTCTTCAATTTAACTTGAGATGGCACAATCAAATGTATTAACAATTAAATATCATATTTGATATAATAGTTCAATTATGTAAATACATTTGCTTTATAAATTTGTTTTGTTGAAATGCACCCATTTCTTAAAATAATTCTTAATAAAAATACATAATAGGCAAGTTTTGAAGTAAAGCAAAGAAAAATAGCTTTTGCCGTTCTCAAAACACAAACACGTTCTGTTCCACTCCTGGATACTTGCAGGTTACCCAGGTGTGCACTTGTCTACAGCACAAAAGCTGAACTCGATTACGCAGGTCGCGCTCGTTTAACTCCGAAACGAAGTCATTTGAATGGGAACTTCACTATTGAACGGTAACGGGTTCTGCACATCTGGCTCGTTAAGTCGCGTGGCATACTTCATTTTTCCACATCAACTGTGTGTCGACAGATCAGTACCACCTGTGTTCATGCAGCCTTTACAAAACTTAAAAGCGGACTAGAAAATTCACGAGAACTGGATCAATTAGCCTATTAAAATATTCAGATGTTTACTTTGTAATGTCATCAGAAATGCGAAATTAAATGTATGTTAATAAACATCGGATATCATTTGACTTGTGGAGCTTATTCAAATGCCTAGGCCTAAAAAAGTGCAGAGGACTGAATTCAAAACTCCCGTCAAAGATATTTAAATGTTTACACTCACAGATAAGTGCCTGTACGTAATTAATTTACATTGACGCACTGATTTCAGCACCTGATTGGCTGAACAGCGCCTATAGGCCTGATGACGAACTGTATTGACCAAGTTCGCGGGAAGACAAATATCAAACAAAAAAGCAATTTAGGAGGTATTTTTCTGGAATGACAAATAAATAGATTAGATTAAAATTTTTAACAAAATTTACATGATAATATAAACTTTGAAAAGTTCAAATTAATGCCATTATACGTGCATGACCCTGCTTTTTTACACTAGATTTAGGCTTAAACCTGACATTTAATTGCATTATTCAGACTCTAGTCTAGACTATAGGTCTAATTAAAATCGTGGTATTGTAAAACAAAAACGTTATTAAAAATGAAATATATTGTAGGCTATGTAGTGTTGTCTTAAACTTAGACCGTTTATTCAGGATTTTTTTTCCTGTCGGCCCTTTATGAAGCAAGACGAATGTTTTCAAGCGAACAATCTCGGATAAGAAGAAATACAAATCATTACATTTATAATAACACCTAAAATGCACATAATTTTGTCTCGTCTAATTGTGGCAGAGATTAGAGACGCCTTTATAGTATTTTCTGCCAAGTTCTACGAGAAGGCACTGAATGGCAAGGCAACCGTGCCAAGGCTTTGGGAGGCAGAGTGGCAAAGACGAAGCAAAAAAACTGCAGTGTGTGAAGGACAACGGAGCGAACTACAGGGACTGAACATTTCCAAACGAATTATAATTTGGGTTTCATTGTGCATTTTCAGCTCATTTTTAAATGTGGCAAAAGTCACGGGACCAAATCAGGTAAGGAACCTAACCCACTTGGATGGAGTTTCTCCCTAACTTGTGTGGTGGACGTGAGTACAAATCCCTTTTTATTCATGATTAGCACAAAAGAAAGAAAAAAAACGAATAGGCTACAGCAAGGTTTTATTTGAGAATGCGTTCGGCCAGACGAGTCCGCGCGCGCGTGTGTGTGCGTGCGTGCGTGTGTGTGTGTGTGTGTGTGTGTGTGTGTGGAAAAAGTTTCACTGAACATCTAGTCTTCAGAGGGGAAAATACATAAAACTCAGCGTTAGATCGCCATCTAATGAAAAACTATCCTCAATGTGACTCAAACTTATTGTGTAAGACGTTAATAAAAATGAAGCAAGTTGGTTAATGTTGTTTATCACTTTAAGTGGAGCCAATACAAATATCAATTAAGCAAGCATTGTTTAAATAAATCACTTCAACATTTAGGCATCTGCGAGAACTTGAACGGATGATTTCTTTAGTAGTCTATTATAAATTCGCTTGAATGACAATGTTCCATATATAAAAAAACGAGATTTTTTATTATTACGCAACTTCTCCTTTAAAAAAAACATATTCGGAGTGCCAACATTGCTTTGAAAACGTATATTCTCACGCAGTTCTCATGATAAAGCACGTGTCTTAATTGATATGCAAATAAATTAAAGCAGCAACTCGAAATATTGACATATTTAAAGGATTGTAGTTCTCAGAAAGGCATTCTGGTCAAATTCACCTGTTATATTTATGCAGGATGCGTCAGGTGAGTTCCAGCTCAAATCACAATCAACAAAATAATAAACACCATAAACATAGGCAATGCGTAGGTAATGACAGAAACACGAAGCCATAAAGAGATACAATTATTCTGATGTGAAAAAAATTACGCTTTCACTATAATCGTGTCTAATGACTAATTAAAAGCATACAAAGACAAACAAAGTAAAGTATTTTAGTTAAGGTTTTTGTAAAGGTGACTAAAGAAATAACATCTCATGTAGAGCAGAACTAATTCAAATGTCAAATAAAATAAAGCAAAACGTAAATAATGCTGCTGCTTTAACACCAAAGGGGAAAATATTACTTAAAATGAAGTAAAAAATATATAAACATAATAATAACAACAACATTATTAAACAATACAATTATTTTTATTATTATAATAAAGATTCATAAACGTATTACCTCATGCATATAATCCCAAAATATGGTATTATGGTAATAGTGTCATACAAATAATTAAGGATTTCATTATTATTATAATAGCTCTTGTTATAATTATTAATATCAATTTAGAATATAAATGATTATTTATACTCGACTCAATGCTCATCATAAATCCTTAATTTAGCCCGAAGTCTTTCCTCATCTTTACCGGTCAGCCATCAAATCTAGGTAGAGACTCCACCTAGAGGCTGCCATCTGAACTGACACGACACGTCTCGCACCTTCAACACAGTTATATATAATATAGTATATAATTCAATAAATGCACATTATAAGGGGATATGTAATTTAAGATGACAAATAGTCCGTAAGTGAGTTTTTAATAGTACATAGGTAACATTTTGTGAGGTGAAGCATAAATAAATGCAGAAAAGGTCAATAATTCTGGATGAATTGTAACTGAACTACTTTATTATTTTGTACAATTATTTATGAGAATACATATAGTCAATATTTCTGTTAAGCCATGTTCAACGATGGTGTGCAATGTATACATAATATTCAGTTTTAGTAACAAGCTATTATATTTCAGTGCTCTGAATGATCCGGAGTCCAGAGTGAACTGGAGATGTGTAACTAATTCACCTTTTTTTCCTGCATCCCATTAAAAGACACAAGAGGGTGATCTTTCTATACAGAAGCCCCTTTGACATACAGGTCAGCAAGAGTGCTTTGTCCATCAGTGTTGTAAAATATCACATGCACTGCAATAAAGAAAAGCTGGAAATTAAGACAGATTTTTCTCAATGATTTAAACCATGACAAAGTGACGATTTAAAGAAGCGTGTTTGGGAATGATAAACAATGTAAATGCCACCCAAGCTCGGGACGCTCAAACGGCACACACCTGGAGGGGCAGGGGTTTTGCGGGATGGGGCAGACGAGGGGATCCAGGGCTACAGTTCTGCTTAGGCAGCCGGAGGGTAATAACATTATCCAGAGCCATAGCAGCTTGCCTTCGGGGCTTTGCCAAGCACGGCCTTATGAATAAACAACAAGAAACACGACAGAGGATCTCCTTACTCTACCTCCATTGTGCTTTTAAATAGGCCGAAGCTTTAATACACTCTGAAAAACGACAGGTGATAACTTTTGAAGGGAGGCGGAAACATTTAGAAAATGACGGGGTGTATTTTAAAGGTATATTCCAGGTTTAGTAGTTACTGCGTAATGGTGATTACTTTTTCAAATCTGGGTTATAGAGACACTTATAATGCAAATGAATGGTAAGCATTCAAATACTCACTGTTTCAAGATCCGCAAGATGTAAACAGAAAGTGTTTACATGATTTTAGAGTAAAACATAAATCACTTAGAGTTCATGTATAGCGCGGATTTCTTCTAAAAATGTATTTATTTAAAAAAATCTGTTATAGTGAGGCACTTATGAAAACGCTGTTTTAATAGTATAGCCACAAGATGCAAACAGTTTACATGTTAACATCATTTTACTGTGAAACAAGTCACTTATTAACCTTTGCTGTATAAATATATGGCAATTGGGCAAAGCCTAAAACGACTGTAAAAGCAGCTTTACAGCTTAAATAATACACAAGTTTTAACAGAAGAGTTATTAAAATAAGATTATATCTGCTTTTATATAAAAGGGCCACATACATCCATCGCAAGTATGCCTAAAAATGATTTTTCAAAGTAAATAAAGCAAAGATTACAGAAATGTATTACTTTTATCTTTTTAATATTAGTTGAGCTTTTTTAAATTAAGTTTTAGTTTCAGTCATTTTAGTACTGCTACTTTACTTTATAGCTGTCAACTTTTCTCATTTCAATTTAAGCTTTCATTTTTCATCTAATAAATTTCTCATGTTTTTTTTGTTAAGATTTTGTATTGTTTGTGCAATTTACTTGCAATATCTGAGTGAAAATTGTTTCTACACCAAATTATTTTTCAGTTTAACCTCTATTTAGATTTTTTGAAAGAAAACACAGGACAGAATTTTTGTGTTATTTTTTTACTTTTATTTGTATGTTCAGTTTTCATTTTAATTTTAGTGTATGCTTTAGAAAATGATGTGCTATTGTCATTTTTATTAGCTTTATTTGTTTTATTTGCTTAGATTTCTTTTTAATTCAGTTTTTGTTTTAGTAATTTTAGTACTGCAACTTTCAGTTAGATGTCAACTTTTGTAATTTGTGTTTAAGCTTTTAAGTTGAATTGTTCATCTAATAATTTTAATTCACATTATTTTTGTTATGATTTTTAAACAGTTTTAGTTATCAGTAGCAACACTGCATTCCCTAAATGCCATCAATGACTTGCAACAAACCTGGAATGTTCCTTTAAAATCTCATAAATCATTCAAATAAACCTGTTTTCTACATTTTTCAACCTGTCCGACTTCAGAATCAGCATTTTATAGTTTAATCAGCGTTGAGAGAATGCTGTGTGTGTTTGTAAGGGTGAGACGGGGTGGGGGAGGAGTGCTGGTGCTGGTTTGGAAGCAGTGGGCTCCACCTGCTGCCACTGAGATGCCAGCACTGGAACACGGCCAGGATTGGCCCACAGTATTACCCCCCTCACACACACACACACACACACACACACACACACACACACACACACACACACACACACACACACACACACACACACACACACACACACACACACACACACACACACACACACACACACACACACACACACACACACACACACACACACACACACACACACACACACACACACACGAGAGATGTGTGAGTCAGGCCTGCACGGCGCTCTCTCCTCATTCACAAACACAAAGCTAACAGGCACTACTCCACTCGCATTCGCTGCGTGTTGTTGTTCGATAAATAAAGTGAGGTTTTTTCCCAAGCGCCATAAATACTGTGAACAATAGGACCGATGTGGTGTTTTCACTCAGACAGATTGGGCGTAGATTAATGAAGAGCGGTGCTTACGCCGGTTCTAATGAGTGCGGTGCGCTGCAGACAGAGGCCTTGATAAGACGAGAGGCAGTTGTGAGAATAAAGAGGAGTGAAAGGAGACAGATGGGCCTTACGATGGTGTGAGGAGACAGGAAACACACACATGAGGAGTCATGAAGAGTATCTCAATGACTGTGTATGTGTGTATACACCCGTCTTCTGTAAAAAACGCATTTATGATTAATAACAAAAATGTCCTTATTTGTGCATTTTATGCTAGCAGATTAGGTCGACATAAGAAGCAAATGTTGGAAGGGTTCAATTTATCAATCAGTAAACTCTGACATCTTTCAAAAGCACTAAATGTTTATCAAGGTTCATGTGACTTTGAGTAATGAATTTCCCCCAAACATTTTTTATTTGTTTGTTTTAATACACACTGTACTTAAAAAGTGCAATTTCTCACCAATTACACAATACTGTTAGTAAAGTAAAAAATAATAAATACATAAATATTTTACACATTGATTAAGTGACAGTGAACACATTTAAAAATGTTAGAAAGATTTCTAATTTCAAATAAATTATGTTATTTTGAATATATATATATATATATATATATATATATATATAGTTTTCAACATTGATAATGTTCAAAAACATTGAGAAAATAGTTGATAATAAATAATACTAATAATATATATATATACACACATATATATACACACACACACATACATACACACACACACACACACACACACACACTATATATATAACACACACACACACACATACAACTATGAAAAATGTATATGACTCATTTATTTGTGATCATTGGATAAATAATATAAATCAATAAAGAATTAACAGAGATTGCACTCAAAAAGAGCAATTTCTAGCTGATTAAATATTTGATAGCTGGTCATTACAAAATATATATTCAATTAATAATTTAATGACGTTCTGTAACTAATTTAAATGATTTTTTCTAAGCTTGGAAATCATCATTTAAAAATGGTTATATATACAATTTTTCCATAAATGTGGGAACCATGAATTGCCCACCATTTTCACAGAAACATTAAAATGTTTGTATTTATATATAAAAAAGTTAATAACTGTCTTATTAAGATTGATTAATTAAAATTATTCTTTAATGCCATATTCCATGACATTTCCAGGTTTCTATGACCATGGAAATGTGCATTTTATTGTTTTCATCTAGTGTACAACAAAATTGTTTAAATGATTTAATTTGAGGCATGCAAAATTCTCAACAAGTAAAACAGAATTAAATAAAAACAAGTTAATAATATTGACATTATCAGCCATAAAATCTGTGCATCCCTAAACTGAATTTATGGGAATTCCAAAAAAATCACATGTCCGCCGATGTCCAGAACTCACGAAGACTCTTTCTTAAAAACAAGCCTCCAGGCAAGTACGGTCCATATGCAAGCTGTTGCAATAGCCAGGCATATGCTGGGTATATATAACACGTTTCCCCCTCCCCCTCATTCCTTCTGTTTGATCGCGCCGCAGACCGCCAGGAGCACACCAGACCGCATGCTCACTGTTCATCGCATACGTGCGCTCATTCAGCACAGATACGGCGCATAAAGGACGCAAACATCAATGGAGAGAGTCACGGTGAGAATGCAAAAGCATCACGTACACAGACAAGCAGATGTGCGAGGCAACCTACCCACCCTAAACACTTTAAAAAACACTTCGAGACACCTGACAGCTGTTCCTGGCTGGAGGGAAAAAAATGGAGAGGGAACGTTTTGCAGCTTGGAGCACACAGCTGGATATGGAAACAAGTCCCTCTCCCAACATACACACGCTCGGCTCTCAGCATGCAGGAACCGACAGGTGACGGAGATGAAAATTAACTACAAGGACGATCCCAAGTGAGTTTCCTTATTACGCCATTGAAAATCCTTCAATACAAGCAGACTCTAATAATCACGGTAGTGAAAAAGTGTAGAAATGGATTAGGCCAGTTCAAGACTGACCTCTTTCTTCAATAACTTTCTGTCTTTCACCTTTATATTGGTCTAATAAGGAGGCAAAAGTGAAAGAAAAACATAAGAAGTGACGCCAGTTTAAGACTGACCTCTCTCTTTGATAATTTTATGTCTTTCTCCAATATATCGGACTAATAAAGAGGCAAAAGTGGGAAAATGTGACACAGGTAATGTGAGAATAGCCTAGCTTTCAACTTGGCTTGACAACAGAGGGTCAATGATAAGGAGATAAGGCGCAAGAAAAGTCAATGATTTTAGAGCGTATCGCAACTAATGCATTAATACAATAGGCATTCATGTATATGATCAGAAGGCAAAGGGAATTCTCAAATTACGCCACTGTAAATCCTTCAACACAAGCAAATTCTGTTGATCACAGTAGCATTAAGAGTACACATGGATTACATCAGTTAAAAACTGACCTCTCTATTCGATCATTTTGTTTACATCAGTTTAACAAACAGTCAAAAGCGGGAAAACAAAACATCAATGATGCAAGAACGCCCAGAAGCAAGAAGCTCTCAGATTTCATGAAAAATATCTTAATTTGTGTTCTGAAGATGAGCGAATGTCTTACGGGTTTAAAACAACACGAGGCTGAGGAATTAATGACAGAATTAAAATGTTTGGGCGAACTATCCCTTTAAGCCATAGATGGAAAACAACTGAGGTTCCATTTGACATTTCCCGTATGTTTCGTGATAACAAATATGGAATGTAAATGCACAATTTACGCAATTAAAAGAGCATGAAAATCTGACTAAATCTCCTATGAGAGCTTGCAGTGTTCCGGTGCGGGATCATGAGGGTGAGAAAATGCAGACAGGGAAATGGTGTTATTATCGCTGTTTTCCATGTTCCTGGAGTAAATATTTTTACTCAGCTTTTTAAAAATGCCGGGTAGCCAGTGTTTCATATGCGTTTGGCCAATCAGCGTACACTGCATCCCTGATAGGTCCTATAGAACTGTTTTAGACCCTACTCTGAAGTAGGAGGTGAATTATGTTAACATTCTAGTTAACTAAATTAACTTATGTTCCTAGTTCCTGTGGTGCGAACACACCAATGAGAGAGAAATTCTGCCAATAGTTCTAGGAATTATGAAAAGGTTCCTCTGGTGCGAAAGCGCCCGTTTAGATATCGCACATGAATATGAATAGTTGCTTTGATACGACTGGACGCTCCATTGTATCTTTCTTGTAAAGCACCAAAAGAGGAAAATCAAAATTTTCACATTTTGAAAATCCTAAAAGATTCTATAATCCTAGGCTAAAATCTGTAGTCTTTGATCGCTGGTTTGACATGTTCACCGACAGCCGATTAATGGCTGTTGCGATCAAATTTCACCTCCGATGAAATTCTGGCAGTGTCAGAAGATTTGGCGCACTATCCTGCAGTGTGACTACCCCTATGATGAATGTCAAACTGTGTCCGTTTTTCAAGACGAGCTATAAGTAGAATTAATGCTAGACAATTATTCTATCAGCCATAAGCTCGGGCGCTCCAGTCATTCATCTGATATGTTGCCTTTTCTATATAAACACTGGTTGCGCCGCTGTTTTCATGTGGGTGTGTAGAGCTGCATACACTATTCTTCTTAAATACGCCGTTATTGCCGCAGTTCAGATACGTTTCATGATGGCCAACATTTCGGTCCCGCGTGCAATGCAGTTAAAACTCTGGACAAGTTTACTTGCGCGCACCGTTTTTAACTCGTCTTGACTGTCGTACAGTCTGACATTAAGGACAACTGAGATCCCATAGTGTGACAAAATCATCATGTTCGTACAGTCTGACAAGTACAATCCTAAAGGACTTTTTTTTTATCGCAGTGGGAGCCCAGCTTAAGGTGCATGAAAAGACTCCTCAGTCAATGATTTTGGAGAGTAACGCAGCTGATGCGCGATCATTAGGCTTTCATGTGTACGATCAGAGGTGTGTGGCAGTGCCAGGCCTATTGTGCCCATCTGCGGCAGACAGAGACAGACAGGCCATTCGGGAGCCTCTCCTGCGGTGTGACTAACTCATGACGACAGTGCCAGGGATGAAGAGGGCCCCGGCCCTGCCAAGGGAACCACCGCTGCTTGCCTCCACTCAAGGCCGCCTTTGTTGTGGCTTCACTATCTTCCCACAACATACGTTCTATCAAACACACGCTGGCAATATCCTACTGAAAAAAAGAGAAACGTGAAATGCGCTTTTCGCAGCTATGTGTGTAATGTCTTCATTTGCCATGTGGATCTGTCTATCTCTATTTACTGGAGGAGAGGGATTTATTTCTGTTTGATATGTGTGGTTCATACTGTAATGTACTAATACGGTGAGAGAGGGAAATGGGTTAAAAAGGAAAGGGTTGTTTTTCTGGTGATCTTACATGGGGGGGGGGGGGCAACCACGATTTATAGGATTGAGTCTAAAAATTGAGGGGAAAAAAACACTAAACCGCTCTGCTACGTGTGACGTAAAGAAAAAATATATATATATAAATTAAAACTGTGTGTGTGTTTTACAATTCAAGCCTTTATATGTTTTTTTTTGTTGTTGCTGAAATTATAAAGAATTATATGCATCACATATTTTGTGTGTGTGTGTGTGTGTGTGTGTGTGTGTGTGTGTGTGTGTGTGTGTGTGTGTGTGTGTGTGTGTGTGTGTGTGTGTGTGGATAGCCTACATATAAAAAAATAACTGCATTATTTTATGAAATTAATAATTACATTTTTTTTTCATAATGAAGCATTTTAATAAGTAAATAAAGAAATTATAATTTAAATGAATACATTTGTAAATCATATTCATTATCAGTAAATTGCCTATATTTTTATGTTATAGCTGATGAGATGTATATATCGATCTCTTATTTGACAAATAAAAAAGACCTCAAATAAGCACAAAACTAGCAGAAATAAGCTTTAACAATACTACAATTACTCAATTATTAAATTCTACAATTTCACTTATTGTAATTCTTATGTCTTATTTTATATATAATTATTATAAAGCAACACAAAAATATACAAAATTAAATAAAACAAACAGCTATAAATGTTATTCCCTTCTTAAAAATGTCTTTAGAAGCATAAAGGTGCTGGAAAGGCTTTGACTTGTTTTAGTGCAATGTCTCCCTCTATTGGTCAATCATGGTAATTGCATTAAAATGGTGCAATTGAATTTAACTAATTACATTTTCGTAAGGCATGCATAGTTATTGTGCAAAATAAAAAAGTTATTAAATGTCAATATTAAACTACAACAAACTTTGCAACTCTTTTTTCTGGTTCTCCTTCAAACTATTCCTTAGGTCAAGACAGGATTGCGTGGCTTCCAGAATAAATCCCATAGATTACACTCCCAGCAACCGCTTTGAACGCAGAAGCGCTATGTTCTGAGAACAGATGTGCTCATATGTAAGGAGGAATTCCAGTCTAATGTTCACACACAGTATGCATACCGTCTTTCCCTTCTCTTTCCCCTACCTTTATTCTTAGACATATACACAGACAACACATGCAACATATGCAAACCTTACTGTAAAAGTTTCACTACGACATAGTAATCAGAGCAGAGGTTATATTTGAATGTGACTTAAGTACCTGTAAGTTTATCCACATCACTTTGTATTGTCTTCTGACGTCTCCCGAAGAGCAGGAGTGGATACGCAGGTAAATTAAAGAGGTGCCATGCCAGAGCTGGGGTAAAATGAATGAACATGGCAGGGGTAAAAACCTACAAAGACTTCAACTCTGGATGAAGGATACAGGTGGAGAATTGGGACAACATCATTTACTTCACCCAGCCCAGTGAGGGTTGGGAGAAGAGCAAACGTCTCCACATCTCAAATCAACACATCTTCAATCTCACACCAGTCTTAGTTGAAGTTTCATACTCTTCTTTGGTATGAGTCCAGCAAGAGCTTAAATATTGTATCAAAGCATCTGTCGGAGAAGCTAAGCTGCTTCAGACAAACTGGGAAGATCTGTGTCTAAATAGCCTAAATGTTTGTTTTGACAAAGGTTTAATTTGAAAATATTGAACTTACATTTTTAACATCATATTAAAATATATATTACTTAATATATTAAACATTAAATATAATTAATTGTAGATATATAAAATAATAAATTAAATAAAATGAAAATAATTCTAAAGTTAATAAATGTAACAAGATAACATCAAAATAAGATTAAATAATAATATAACACAGAATGAAAATGATGATGTGAGGATAGATGTACAGTCTTAAGTTAATTGACACCGGGTACAAAATATGGCCTATATGAAGGATGATGCTGTAAATTTTAAATAATAATAAAAATAAACCTAAAAACTAAATAATTATTAATAAAAATAAATATTTTTAATAAATACATTTTTTGTTGAAGTCAAAAATTGACATACACCTTTTGCATAAATTATCTAAATAAATACTGTCTGCTCTAACAAATGGTTAATTTTGAAATATTAAATATATTTAAATATGATAAAAACATAAAATAAACAAAATGTAATAAATATATAATGGAAATATTTTATAACATCAAATAATAACTGATATTAATCAGGATGAGATGTTGTGAGGGACAGATGTACTCATGTCTCAAGTTCATTGAACCCGAGGTACAAAATATGAACTATATGAAAGTAGATGTTGCAGTTGAGGTCAAAAGTTTACATACACCTTGTAGAATCTGCTAAATATTAATTATTTTACCAAAATAAGAGGGATCATATAAAATGCATGTTATTGTTTATTTAGTACTAACATGAATAAGATATTTCACATAAAAGATGTTTACATGTAGTCCACAAGAGAAAATAATAGATGAATTTATAAAAAATGACTGTACTGCATGTCATTTCGTTTTTTTGTCTACTGGAAACATATCTTTAGTGTTTCAACAGCTTTATGACTGACAGCAAGATTCTAAACGTAGTCTATAAGAAACAGGATTCATGACATGACACACAACCTGCTAAAACGAAACGTGAGTTTCACTGTATACGGCAGGAGCAAAGTGTGACGGCACAACAACACGAGGATCTAAACTCAAAGGAGCGAAGGTGACGGGCCAGGCAGACCACACAGAACTTGGACAAATCAGAGAGGAATTCCAAAGGAAGTGTTTAGTTTTCAGCTTCACTTTCAATAAAGCTGACGTACCGCGTGTGCGTTTGATTGCTCCCTCCACCCGTTCCCTGTACACGCATACGGTCCATCTCTTGCTCTGTCTGCTACCTGAGCCCTCTCCGTATCTAATTTTCTTCATTGCAGCATTAAATGGATGTGCCCTCTCGAAGGAGTGGGTCAGCACTTATTTCCGCACAAGTTAATGAAAAGCACATGGCTCGGGTCCTGTTTTAGTAAACCTCCTCCTCCCTCTGGTTCATCCATCTCTTGCCAAACTTACTCCTGCTCTCGATGGCTGATGAACCGAGCTCAACCCTGAAGGCAGCAGACTAAAGAAAACACAAAACCGCCTGAATCCAGAGGCCGAAGCCAAGTGAAAGAATATATATCACCGCAGTCAATCCCTACTAAGACAGCATAACCCCTCTAATAAACGAAGATCAAACGGGAAAACGCAATACCAAAAATGGCATCTATAGTCCTATTTTAAGGTGCAGCCACATTTACTGTTGCTCTGTGAAACTTTACAGGCAAATTCCAGTTACTTCAATAGGGAATCTGTGCAATTGGAAGTTTCGCACAAGTTTCGTCATGGTACTATCGTGAATGCGAGTCGAAGACTGACACGGAAGAGAAGAAATTGTTGAATAAAGTCGTTATTTTAGTTTTCTTTGTGCAGAAAAAGTATTCCCGTAGCTTCATAAAATTACAGTTGAACCACTGATGTCACACGGACTATTTTAACGATGTCCTTGCTACGTTTCTGGGCCTTGAACATGGAAGTTGCGCTGCTGTCTATGCAGGGTCAGAAAGCTCTCGGATTTAATCAAAAATATATTTGTGTTCCAAAGATGAACGAAGGTCTTACAGGTTTGGAACGACGAGTCATTAATGACAGAACTTTCATTTTGTGTGAACTTTAAGTGAAGATTACAATGGAAGAAAACATAACTCTAAGTATGCCATTTATTGTCCCATTTTAAGGTGCAATCACATTTACTGTTGCTCTGTGAAAATTTACAGGCACATTCCAGTTACTTCAATAGGAATCTGCACAATTGGAAGTTTCGTGCAAGCGTGTTAAGGTATTCGATGCAGATTTGGTCAGATAAATTCAATTTCACGCTTTGTAAGGGACTGCTATGTGAGCTGTGCTTCATGCATCGCTACATAACCGACAGTTGAAAATGGGTTTGTTTTTGCCTGCAAAATTTTGCCTATAATTTGTTATCCTGACCACACCTTTACAGTTAAAATCTGTTAGTTCAACTCGGATGAATTTGCTTTGCTCCCTAACACCTGTACTGTGTTCTGCGCAGCAAAGCTAAATAGTCATTTTATGACACCATTGTTGACTAAAACATACTCCTGATTTGAATGTAATCTTAACCAGCAATTCTGGACTTGCGCGACTAAAAACATGTGCCACCTGACGACACAACTTGTCTTAAAAGGTACTTTGATTACCTCCAATGATCTACTAATATTGTAAATCAAAGTGAGGAGGACATTAAAATGAGTCCTAGTCCCAGCTGGCACTGAATCCGTCCCCGGCAAGATAAGGCATGTACGCGGGCAGGCAAAAGAGGCCAAGTGTATTGCTGGAGGAGTTATGACAGGGCCAGGGAACCGGTGAAGGATGTGGCACATCTGACTACAGCTCCAGCACCATCTGTCAGCCTGGCAAAATCACTCATAAGCAGGTTACAGCTACGGCCTCCTGCAAGCTTAAGTGACCCGGCAGAGGGCAGAGTGGGTATGGAAGGACATGCATGAATCATGATGCACGGTATTATGGAGACCACCTTCAGATGCAAGGGGCTAGAAGACCTCACCATCACAAGGAGGGGACATTAAAGGGTAAAAGATACAAAAAAAAATATTTGAGGAACACCAGTATTCTGGTAATCTGTTCTTTCTGCATGGTACAACTTTACACAAAATGGCTTGCTATAATCTGTGTAAATGAAGTAAAAAACTATTAAAAATAAATAAATAAATAAAATTTTCTAAACTGTAAAGCCAAACTTGGCAACCCAATAAGTATTAAAAGTGTTACAGATCAAGTTCAAGCAGTGGTGTGAGTGTGCATATATTAAAAAAAGTGTGTTTGGGTTGAGTTAGTTTGTATGTGTGTTGGTTGATATTGACAGCTGGAGCCAATGGGCCATGGGAATACACTCATCATGAATATTCAGGCCCAGCCTCTGGAAGAAACAGCCGCCAGAGTGATGTCACATGTTCTAACAGTTGTGCGAGGCCACTTTCTGGTCTGCTGGAGGACTGCATATCAAAAAGAGAGGGACATGACGGAGATATATACTTGCAGTGTTCCTCTTTGTCATTTTTTTCTATGTATTTGTACTGGAACTGATTAAAAGCATTTCCTCTGGCTACTGAATATGCTCCATAGCCCCACTTAGCTTTAACAAGAGACACAACATGTGTACCGTTGCTTGTAGGTTAAACTGAGAAAATATTAATATACTGTATATTTGGCAAAAGCTACGTGAATTACCATTTGAAACCGCACATCCTAAAATTAAATAAATGCATCAGGATAGAGTTAACTTCCTTTTCCTTCAATAATCTTTTCCACGCATCTCTATCATGTTTGGGGAATGTTGTACTGCGAGCCCTGAAGCAAGTTCCCAAACACTGTTTCAGGGTTAAATAAAGTTCCAAAAACAACTTTTCCCTTAAATATTACAACTGTACCGTTCACTCCTATTACCGATGGGAATAAAGACAAATTCTCATTTGGCTGACCAGATGTTCCAGCAGCCAGCAACAACTGTCTGCGAAACCTGCCGTTCCTCAAGAGATGCACAAAGATCACAGATGCATCATCTGCTCTCAACAACAGGAAAACAATAGCATATTTTTAAATACTCAGAATGAGCTTTCATCTAAAACGAAGAATTAAAATAGCATCCGGTGGTATCAGTTTAACGACAATATAAACATAAAAGCTTAATGCAAAAGGGACTTTATTAGTAGTTTCCTTTATGTGAAAATAACAACATATTTTCTTTGGCGCATGTAAAAAAAAAAAAAAAAAACATCAGGTTGTGTTTATTTGTATAGTGAATTCAGCTCAATTTTATTTTCCAGTTTGCTTCATGGTGTCCGAGTCACCAACGTAATGCAAGCCAAATCTGTTTCGGGAAACTTTTGTGTCATGGAAGTGATGTAGAGCACAAAAGCAGATGGGATAGATTAATTAGCCGATGTATGTTAAAGAAGAAAGGTATTTATTTGCGTGAGTGGCCAGGGGCTGGAATTAAAACACAGAAAAAAAATTAAGGGACAGGCTAGTCTTTTTTTGGGAGGGATCGCGATGAAACCGGCGTTTTCACAAGCTAGGAGCTATCAAGTTGCAACTTAAAGTGGTTTCAGGGAAATCATAAATAAATAAGAATAAAATAGCAATACTTTTACTGGCTGCTCAGGGGACCTGAAACGGACCCTCCGAATAAATAAACACAACCGCTACAGGAAGTTCAGCTGCTTCCCCTCAGGTCCAGTTTAGTTTTATTAGCTACAGTCCTGTAAAGATACTAAACAATGACTGGCTCCCCTCCTTTCTCTCTCAGTCCTGCACGTGTACTTGCCCCCCCCCCCCCCCCCCGCTCAATACAGGCCTGTAGAAATCATAAACATCCTCTCTCTGAAGAGATCTTCCAGACGTACTTTCTCCAGGTGCAGCTCAGACAACAGCCAACTAATCAGTACTGGAGCACTGCAGAAGTGTTATTACCTCCCAAAAAAGCAGTGTGGCGTGGGCAGACCTTACAGCAATAGTTCACCCGAAAGGTACAATTCTGTCATTGTTTACTCACACTCACGTCAGTCCAAACCAGAAGTCAAAAGGTGAAGTGAACTAGAACTAGACCAAGCCCCCAAAAAAGAGGGAAAAACAAAAGCGTTATAAAACCGTTAAAAGGTTTTATCTATACCACTTATTCTGTTAATACAATGTTCAATAATATGTCTCTGTGTACCTTGAATGTGGAAACAGGGAGAGGAACAAGAGGAGGACAGGTGTGTCAGTGCACCGGTGCCTTTTGAAGGAGGGCACTGGGTGAACAGCTTGCTCTCAGCAGGGGTCCTATACAGAAGGAGCAGGTGAAAAGCTAACCCCCTGCACCTCTTTTACAGTGTCTACCTGACACCACATTGAGCAAGGGGGAGAGGAGAAGAGGAAATCAGCCGATGGAGTCGTGAGCGAAGACGCCATCTGGCAAAGGTTTCGGTGGCAAAACGCGAGAGAAGCCATGCCACAGAAAGGTCAGGTAATAATGATGCCACTATCCTAAAGGATAAGGGGCTAAGACATAAATATGTATGACGGTTAAACTTGAGAAAGAAGAAAAAAGACAAATATCCTCTCCGGAAGTTTAAGGAAACTGAAAATTAACGTTTGTTCTCATATGTACAGTGGGCAAAGTTCACTGATGCACCAGTAGGGGGTACCAAATGCCACAGCATGAAACATACATATTTACGGATGACAAGGCCCAGACCAACCTGACACACAAATAAGCTCTGGCCAGAACGAGCAACCGCTGAACCAGAGATCTCCAGCTGGACTGGACGCAGGTCCAGACTGTCATTTACAGGCCCACTAAGCTTCACTTGCTCTCACGTTTCATTACTCTATTATTTAACAAACCTTTTCATTCTTCTCAAACGTTTCTCTGAATGTTAATGCAAGTCATAGTAACGCTGAGTTTAGATGTTGGTTGAAAACGTCCAGACAGAGAAGCCCGTTCCACCCCCCACTCTCTGTTGGGACACCTAATCTGGTTCATTAATGCTCCCAGTCGACCATCAGGGCCAGTCTCCCACAGATAGCTCAGATTTCAGCCGCTCCACAGTGGCGCACCTGAGCCATCACCTGCTCTGCACACATTTAGTGCCGTTTTACCAGTATGTAAAGAAATTACTACTTAAAGGGTATTTCACCCTCCTTTTGTGGGACAAAAAGGAACTGACAATTTCAAGGTGAAAAACATGCAGTTGTTGTTGAAACTGTTTAAAAAAAAAAATCAAAAGGTTGCAGCTGAACTTTAGTTTCCAGCCCTGATTTCAGGTGGCCCAGAAAGTGATTGCAATTTCGAAATTAAGATAACGATCATACAAGGAGGTGAGTGATGATTTTTTTGTACCAGGCCCAAGAATTTCTAACTGTGTCCCTGGAATCAGTGTTGCCACAAACTGGAACTTTTGTCCCAGGCCCCCATTTGAGGGGGCCCGGAAAGTAATCCTGCATTTAACCGAGTGCGGTAGGCCTGTGATGAAGGTTTTGTTGCAAGCACAAGAATTGCTAACTGCGGCCCTGACTATATAGATAGGTAGAATATTCCGAGTCAATGAGTACGAGAGCAAAAGAAGAGGATCTTTGTCAGGGGAAGCACATTTAGACATGGGAAGATGGAAACACTTAGAGTTAAATGGGACCTGAGTGTGCCAGCGGATGGCTTGGATTTGCAGTAAGGAGGATTCCGGCTGGGAGAACTGATTGCAAGAGGATGTCTCCACTTAAGAAGGCAACGCCCTCACCTTCTCCCGACCACACCGCAACATTTAGGCTCTGGGATAGAGGGTCTGGCTGCCACCCAAGAGCTAGTTCGCTGATGGGTCTACACTGCTGCTTTACCCATTCAACTTTTTAAAAGTTTTTTAAAGAAGGATCCACTCAATTCTGCAAATGTTCATGCAACAAACCTTGTAATTAAGTGTGCCAGTTAAAGAAAAGGAGGTAATCTGTGTGGCCCAATTTTTTTGAGTCTTTGCTTATCCAGGCAGATTGTAACCTCTGTTGGCTCTTTTTTATTATAATATAGACATGAAAGACTTATACATATAAACTTGGCAAGCTCAAACTCTGTGAGAATGTGCGCAAAATGATACCTCGGAAGGACCAACCAGGTCCAGTCCAAATGCGGCACTTATGAGTGCCATAACTTCAGCATATTCCAGCTCTCGCCCCTATGCCCTCCAGCGTGGCCCTTGCCAGACAGCAGGAGGACAGCCCCTCGCTGGCTTGTCCCTGCCAGCATCCCTGGGCTGCAGAGGGGGCGACAGAGTTCCTGGATGCATCAGGGCTACAGATGTGCTGCCAGCTTTGCCAGGGGTCACCTTGGAGAGGCCCGTGGCAGCTTGTCCCCTGGCTCCAGCTGGCTCCCACTTTAATCTGCCCAGAGAGGGGGAGAGCAAGGCATCCAAGCAGGAATACAGCATCTCATACAGGACAACCCATGCGGATACCGCTTTAGGTCTATCCCCTGTTTGGTTTAGCACTTAAATGCAAAATAGCGTAAACCTAAAAGAGACTATTGCATCGTCTAGGAGGGATGCTGGCCTCCAGAGATGCCCCCACCAGCTGTTAAGCCTCCCCAGAGTCATGGGGTCAGCAGCACCCCCTGTTGGCAGCATGTGTAACATGGCGACAGGCTCAGGGGGGTCATGAGGTGCCCTGCACCGGGCAGACATAAGTAATGGAGCCTCCCTGCTAGAAAGGCACAGCTCTGAATCAATTTAATTAGATGGGCGAAGTGGGATGAGTAGAATAAAACACACCAGGGCTCAGTTTTTTTGTACATGCAAACCCATATCATGATTGCTATATTTATTTTTACCTGTAATTCAACCCCAGAATGTTTTATTAATTACATAGCATTAAAAATGTTATACATTAAAAATTATATATATATAGTTACCTGGAAAAAAAAATGCTTAAAAAGATGAAGGGGATATCTTTGTTACTTTGCAACCCCTAATTCATTCCACCCTTGAAAATTTCAGGTGGGCAGTGGTTGAACAGGTATACTATGTGCAAGTGACACATTTCTGACCTTATGAAAGTAGGCCAATTCTCTCATTATCTGGCAACAAGCGATGTTTCACAGAGGTGATTACAGTGGTGGTTTATCATATTTAATCTCCTGATTTCAGTGACATCTGTCCATACTGTCTCTCTCTCACACACATGCAGACACACACTCTGTCCTCTGTATGTCCTGTCTCCATCAGTATCGTCACCCAACCATCACCCAACACTCATATCTGATCCTTTGCTGGTCAGTAATCTCGCCTAATCCAGTCAGACACTTTTAATGAATTAAGTGGCAATCTAGATTTTATTTTTAGTAATCATCCACTCATCTGATTGATTGTAAAATCAGACTTTACATCAGATAGATGAGTTTTAAATTCCTATAAAACTCTTCTAACATGTCCTAATTAAACTAGGACACATGAGACAATAAACTACTAAAAAGAAAAAAGAAAAGCAGTTTTAGGCTAAATTTTGTGCATTAGCAGAGTCTAAGGCCAAATTGCTGGGGAAAAGCCCTTGCGTGTCAATTTCTGCCACAGCTTAGGTCCTTTACAATCAGAGAAAATGACCAATTCTGTATAGAGGACACCAGTATGGCACAATCAAAGCATTACGTGACCACACAGACAATGAGATGTGAAGACTGAACTCTTTGTGCCAAAATGAGAAATGGAAATTTGTATTTGGACACTTTAAAAATATTTGGATATTATTGCCTTACACATTTATTAATAATATTGATAAAATAAGTGCTGACACTGCTTTGTTTCATTTTATATCATAATATTATTATATTTATATTAAAATAGAAATTAAAAATATTTTTCAAGTACATGCATTTAACAAAAGAACTCAAAAAGTATTTACTTTTCATTTAATTCAAAGAACTCAAAAAGTAATTACATTTTCATTTAAAAAAATTTTAATTAAATTAAAAATGCATATTAAAATAAAACACCAGAAGGCAATGTATTATAATTTTACGTTTATATTATGCTTACATTAGGTAATTGCATGAATGTCATTAAATTATATAAAAACATAAAACAAAGGGTATTTGTTGAAAATAAGATGAATAAGTAAAAATAAAAAGTACAGACATTTTAAGCAAAACATTTCCAAAAAATAATTTAATAAAAAAGTAAATCATTAAAATAAATAAAACACCAGATGTACGGTTTACATTTTTAACAAATGAATGTGACACTTTGCAGTTGTCAAATATTTGTGGAACATATCCATAGTTTTCTCATACATTAACTAAGTCACATTGAAATCAGCTGATTTAGTTCTGAGAAAACTTTTTTTACTTATTTAACTTTTTTACAAATACCACTTGAAATGATCAAATGTAATGCAATTAATTTATTTTCAAGTGTCCAAATACTTTTCAGCATGATTGCCAGTATGATGAATGCATGTCAGGTACATGTCAAGACCTTTTAGTCCTGCAAGTAAGCATCACACACTGTGACTTACACAGCGGAAGGTGTGGTTCAGCAGCAAAGAGCTATGCTCATAAATCAAATAATTGAATGTTTGGAGATCACTTTGTCAGATATTTTGGAGCAGGTGAGTGGGTTGGTGCTGTTGGAGACTAGAAGGGATAATAGCTCTGGCCATGATCCAGTGATACCAGTGAAGCCCCGCACCCACAAATATTACCCATGTTCCCCCCTTCAATTGGCGACTTACACCTTTTTTTGGCAGCAAAACAGTGGGTGGCTGGAGACCAAGAGAAAGGCTATGGAGAAAAAAATCAGTTCTCACCCCCCTAACACACACACACGTACACACAGATACATACACAAAATACCCCTCCAAATACCAGATGGTGTTTTTGGAATCTGTTTCCTTTTTTTCATGACCAAAAAAAAGACAACTCCAAAGAAACACGTATTCTGCATACTTGGGTACAGATCCATACAACCACCGTTGCGTTCATGGAAAGACGAGTATCAAGTGAGACATGACAGCGAAAACTTTATAAACAAACTGATGATTGCGGCTTGGCGAACACGAAAACAGACGAGCAGAAAAAAAGTGCGTCGAACTGCAAAGATGAGAGTGTTTGTTTGAGGCCATAATTGGGAGATGAATGGCTGAGTGCCATGGCACGATCCATACCTGGTTTAGAAACTCCTCAAAAAGACATCCTGAAGAGCTGATATCAGCCTTTCTACACCATTGCATCAAGCCTGTAAAGAGTATGGAAGTATATGGAAAAAGTACTGAAAGGGTACATAATGTTTTTATAAATTGTTGTTCTCTAAAAGTGGGCACACCAGTATGAACAAATTTCTACTGGATTAAAGCCGAAAGATGGATCTCTCTCATAAACTCTTGAAAAAGAATGTTCCAAAAGGTTTTTTTTAATAGCGATGTCATAGAAGAACCATTATTGTTTCCTCAAAGAACCTTTCAGTGTATTGTTCTCAAACAAACCATTTTTGGTTCTCCAAATAACTTTTTACTGAACTGTTCTTAAAATAACTATTTTTTGTTCCTCAAAGATCCCTTCAGCAAACTGTTTTTAAAAGAAAAAAATGTCTTAGTTTGAAGAAGATTTAAAAAAAAATTAAAGAACCTTTCTCCACTTCTTTTTGTGAAATGTAAAGATTCCATTTATTTTACAGGTTCTTCGTGAAACCTTAGATTCCAATAAATAAATGTAATTTTTAAGAGTGAAAAGAAGCATCTGAAGGGAGCATCTTCACTCTTATTGTCCCAAACAAGACAAGAAAAAGGCACCAGACTGGCCCAAAGACCCAGCTGTCTTGGCCAGTAGCCACGGATCTCCAGGGAGTGAACGAGAGAGGGGCAGATAGAGAGCGAGAGAGTACGAGAAAAGTAAGGGACTTGGGTGGAAGAGCGACAGAGACGGGGAGGGGGGCTGCCCTGCCGAGAGTGGCGTTCCACACAGAGCCATGCCAGGAATAGAAAGGGGTCCTTTTTCTCACATAGCGACCCCTAACCCCCACTAGACAGCAGGGATTTCACACGCATCTCTTCCACACAATTGATCCTTTCATTCCACAGCATTGACAAACATAGACGGGCTTAGATCGAAAAGAGGGGGAGGTAGGGAAGGTATAAGTGAGACAATGGGACGAATCGTCTCACAAACAGCTTTGATAGCATCAGGTCAAATATAGATGAAAGCAGGCACTTTGCATGTACGGGGAGGACTATTTTGTGGCAGTTGGGCTAAATTGTCCTTAGCGCTCGCTCTACATGCTTAGAAAAGGCCATTTGGCCTTGGCAAGGGTATAGGTGTCACATAGCAGTGACAACCCGGCCACTGGGAACAGCCATCAACCTGTCCAAGTCGCTATAATGGAGAAATGTAGCACATTATACATTTAATATGCATAATGTGTATAATGTGTTACAGAGCAAGACATTAAAGGCATGTAAAGCTCAAACAACTATGTATACATTTATATACACACACACACACATAACATGCATCAAATATTTTATATATGTGATTTTAAAGACAAAAAATAGAAAAATGGTCATTGATGTAATTTCTTCTAAAACTTTTATGAGAAAGTACGTTGCTCTGAAAAACAACAACAGTGAGAATCCAACATGAAGCACCTTTTTTTGAAAAACACTGTAAAACGGTCCAGCATATTTGATAAGACACAAAGGTTTCTCAGTTAATATCTTGAACTGGCTCCAAATTCAGCTTCCTTTACTTCCTCTGTTGTTTTCTTTTTCCTTTTTTTTTACACTGAGCCGCGTCCAAATCCGATCCTCGTTTCTTCGCATCTCTTGATGGAACGCCAACAAAACAATCGCGTGCCAAGTGCGAGCTTCAGAGAATGCTAAAATTCACCTGTCAATATTCTCAGAGCCCATCACTGCATTCATTTATTAGAAACATGCATTTCACAGCTTCTGGCAATTTTAATATGGGGGGGGGGTGCAAATATATATGCATAAATATAATCAGAAGATAAAAACAAGAAACAAAATGAGCTCTTGGAACTGGGCTTCAAACACTAGGCTCATGAAGCAGATATACATCACATTACAAAAGAGGCAAAGACACCCTCAGGCACATTTTCTACAAAAGACATTAAACATATGAACGGATATTAGAGACTTTGCTTAAGTCAAGCAGAATGTCTCTAAAAGTTAGAAACAACTTCATAACGCAAGTCAGAGTAACTAAAAAAAATCTAGACAACAAAACACAGTATATATATATATATATATATATATATATAGTTCTAAATTGCTCTTTTAAAGGTGCTGCTCTGTCACCCATTGACAAATTAATTCTGACTCCATCAGGTGGGTGGTGAGTCATTCAGGGCTGGTAACACGGCACACATTAACAGATTGAGAGTCACTGTATGCTCAGTGTGTGCCCTGAGCACCAGCCCAGCTCTGGAGGTCTGAGCGAGTGGGATAGAGAAGCTGCTCCCTCGCTTCAGGGCTTGGCCTGGAAGTCCCAGAGCAGAGACACCGAGAGAGCATGCGGTGCTCAGGAAGTTCAAGCAGACAATTTTAATCCTCCAATTTCCTCCACTCTAATCATTTCTCCGTAGTCCACGGTGGAGGCCAAATTAGAAACATCTTCCACTCTGACGTGACACACACTACCCGGACAACAGGCGGCAAAAATGGGACGTTGTGTAAAACAAAATGCCATGATAGATTTGTCAAGTGGTCTTTGCGCTTGTTGCGTCATAAAGTGTGTGTAATAATAAAACCTAACCTAAAAGTAGAACTACTTTTATAACAAAAGTCCTAATAAAACTCCAGCTGTGAGTTGTTTTAATAAACTATGACATTTTGCATATTTCACATTATAAAACATAAGAACATTTCTATTACTACATATAAAAACACACAATTAAACTCTGCTAGCAGCGTGTGTTCAATGATTTATCAGTATTTTATTTATTCATAAATAAATGAAGGGGCAAGCAATCAAACATAATTTCTCATCTCTAAAAAAAGTTCTAATAATCTAAATCCAATAAAAGAAATAATGAATCATGAATCATTTATTTTCCGTTACATACGCTCAAGGTCGCCTTAAGACTTGAATTAACACGCTGGACATAATTATATCACATTATAATTATAAGGTTCTCCTCAAAAGTTAAATGTATTTAAGCAGCACATGCGAAGAGAATTAACAGTGTTTTTGTCTCTCTTTTAACCTAATTTGATCGGTGACGTTAGCGCTGCGGGCAGCGTATGCCAGTGGATCCTGACAGCAGCGATCATATACTGATTTTATGCCCTTAACCTATTCCCTCCGACTCTCGCCCTCAAATGCTGTGCCTCTCGGGGGTGTCTGCTCACTGACAAGCAGATTAGAGAAGTGCCAATTGTACGGAGGGTAAAATCCCATCAGCCCCTCAGGTGGTAAGGGATCCCATCATTGCAGCATTAGCGCACTAGTGAGTGGACATCATTCCCGATCTGGTCCGACCCAAAAGTGAAAGCACCTCAGGAGAACAAGTAGTGTTAATTGCAGCATGTAATGTAAAACCATGTCTACGTGCAATTAAATAAGCTTTAGAATGGATATGAATTGAGGATCTTGAGGATGTCAGTCTTGCTACTTCAAATTATCCTAATTTTACGAGTAATTGCCACTGAAAAACAAAACATGATCTGACAACAGCAAAAAACTGAAAGATTACACTACGCACAGATATCATTTTAATAAAAAGCTCACATTTTAGAATAAAAGTAAATAGCGGCATATTTGTTGTCTGGATGTTTCAGGCATTGAAAAAGCAGGAATGGGCAAATAAAAATTGGGCTGAGTTTCTACAATTCAATTAATTGAAATAAAAAAAGACCTTACAGAAGCTACCATAGAGAGAATAATTCTGTAATAATACTAGAATAATATTGTTTGTTCACTTCCTTTTTTATCTGTTCTTTTACAAATATATAAAACCACCATGTAATCTAAGGACAAGATTAATTCCCAAACCAAGTATTTATTTTTATCAAATTAAAATATTGAATCATGTTTTTAAGTAAGATCAGCAGGAGATTTTTATTCACAGAAAAATATAAAACTTTAAAGAAGAAAAACAGGTGGGGGAAAAACACTCATATTAAGTTCTATTTTATACCCTTTATTTTTATTGTATATTTTTGCACAAATGTGTTCCATTTAAAATACACTAATTTTAATCTATGTGTTGAACATGTACAAATGCATGCAAAATCTTCTGATCCAAACACGGCCACATGTTGCATTACAAAAAACATTTGTACTATAACTAATGACAATTTAAAAACTCAAACCTATATTTCAAATTCCAATAACATTTCAACCAAAACCATGCAATATATTTACATTTAAAATGTGATTTCAGAATTTCAAGTCATATTAAATCATTTTATCTAAAGAGGGACAGAAATGCTAATATTCTAATATACTTAAGCATTAAAGTTTTAAAAGACTAATATATTGAGATTTCACAACAACAAATTCATTTTGAAAAGTTAAGTTGTTATTAAGATGTAAAACATTAACACCAGCACAACAAAAGCGAAAAAAGTCACGCATCTGTTTTCTCCGTTCTCTTTGCAATCCAAATGAATAAGATGTTACAGAAAGTGCAATTTACGATCAACATTTTTTTTTTACTGATAAAATAAACACAAAATGGAATCACTAACAAAAATCTAAATTTCTACAAATTCCAAAATTACAATGATTTGAAATCTAATTAAATAAAAACTTAAAAGGGATTAAATATTTGTTTTAAAAGCTCACATTCCCACAGTGCCACAGTGTGTATCGCAGAGAAGAATTCATACACATTACCACCTCAAATCACAGAAAATGCACCGATCCCATTAAGCCCTTCACACAGATACCAGAAACTAACATTTCTCTTCCTCTAATCAATCTTGGCGCTCAAGTCATTTCCCATAAAGCCGGTAAAAAAAGACTCCAGTTTCTCTCTCACCAACTTTCCACAACAGTGTCACACAGAGACAAGCTTGTGTGGCCCGGGTTAGAGGGGAAAAGTGGAAGGGGGGAGACCCAATCCGACATCTAAAGTTTATGCTCCCCTAACTGGGAAATAATAAGTTACTGTCCCAGCGCAACACAACTACCTTGTATTTAAGGAGTGTGTGCAACAACTAAAAAAAGTTATTTCGTACACCAAGCAGGTTTTTTTTAAATTCGCCATTATAATAATGAAGGCAATAATGCTGTTTAAGTTCAAGCCGGGCTAATGAATCAATGCCTAATGAACCCAGGACGCTCTGGAAAGCCTTTCATGTACCCGGCTCATTTGTAACTACCGGTCACAATAGACTATTGTGAATCCCTACCCCTCCTCATCTCGCTGCCATCTACAAACCGGTCTTTTTTCCCCTCTCCTACTTTCACCTCTCCTCATTTCTGGTGGAGCGACAGTTATGTCAAAGGTTGTCTGGCCTCACTGACCACAACAAGCAAGTTAATCTGCCCCGGCACAGAGTCCGTCTTGTCCCAGAACGCTTTGGAGTTTTTTTTCTTCTTCTCCTCTCCATGCTTTAATTGCAGCGACGGAGTGTCATAGCCGAGGAGCGGAGCACCGAGCGACCACGCGTGGACCACAAAACCTCAGTGTAAACAAGGGATTAAAAGAATCGATGCGAAGAATCTGTCCTCTTTTTCCTTCTTTGGACCCCTGCGCAAAACTTTGGAAGACTTTGCGAAGAGAAACACACGCACACGGGACGCCTCGTTTACGGATACGGACTGACAGCAGAAAAGTAATGAATGAATGAGAAATGTCACTAGTGCGAAAGTGACAAAAGAGCTTTTGTTTCCACGTGGATGTTTAAAAAAATAACAAATTCAATTGTTCTTTGACATCTTGGACAATAAAAGAGGAGTACATTAAAGAGCAAACAAAGAAGACAAATGTGACAGGACCCACAGAGGAGCTATTAAGTGGAACGAAACTACAATAAAAAAACTAATTTCCACCAACTGGACGTAAAACTGAAGAGAGAGCGGAGTTTCAAAAAAAACTAAGTGTGTTGTGTGTGCATTGGGGAAAAAATGGAGGGAAGTTTTACCAAAAAAAAAAAAAAGGTAAAAGAAGAACAAGAAGAAGAAAAAAAAGGTTCATTTGCTGCCAACTTACCATCCACCAAGTCCTGGCCGAGATGTCGTAGCAGAGCTGCCATTTGATGGAGCCTTCCGTGGTTTTAGCTGCCATTACGCTGTCAGCAAGCTTCATCTGATGCTAGTGCACTCACCGGAGATAAGACACCTAATTGAGAAAACATTTGCACTGGCATGTTGGGCAACATGTAGCCCACTCCATACCATATGGAATCATGGGTAAAAAAAAAATCCTTGACAATGAACCAATCTCACGCAGACCCCGTGGCAAGGTGAGCGGCAGTCATCTGCTCACAGAGCGAGCTGTCCTTAAAAAAATACACCACAATGATGAGCCCTTTTTTTCCACATCACTGAGTGCCTGAGGTCCTTTTTCTCCTTAATTAGGGCTCGCGCTTCATCATCACCTCCGCCATCATCATCACAATTTAGTTGACTTAGGTCTGCTCAAGATCTTTTTCTCCTTCATTCACTTGTTTTTTTGTTTTGGAGGAGTGGAGAGATTTAATAGGACAGAGTCAGGTTGCGGGAGTTAAGGGAACGGACTGATGCGCCACAGGCTATTAGCCTGAAATTCTGCTGGACAGATGGAACTACTTAAAGACTATCATGCAATGTTTTGTTTTGGACTTCATCCCCCTGAGCCGGAAAAGGTTTCTTTTTGGGGGGCAAATTTATTTTCGAATCGTAGAGCGCACCAACAAAAATATTTTTTAGCAGACAGTTCTGCTTTTACGATGTTGAAATGATATTACTTTAAATTATTAAAAAAGTTGATAATTGACCAATATCAATATTATAACTGACCATCTCAATATCATTTATGGCAAGTCCCGACCTTTGTGAGTTTCTATAGTACTTATTTTTTCTTTTTCTTAATTGACTTTATTGTTTATTTTAAACCTTATATAAATGAAATGCGTCTTTTTTCTTCTCCTAAGCTCAAAAGTGATATAGCGACAGAGGTTACGAGAGGTCTGGGTGCTTCAGGTTCCTAAGTAAGGGGAATACCTGCGATATGAGCGAGAGAGGGAGAGACTAAGCATCAAACAGTTCTCCCATTGTGACGATGGCGGAGGAATGTGATTTAGCCGGAGATATTGGGAACATTGTTGGGAAAGGAGAAGTGGAGCACCACAGGTAACCCTTATCCGAAGGTCTGAGTCACTAATCGCAAAAGTGAGCGGCAAACCTATGAGCAGATAAAAAAAGAATGGCGATCAAATTTACAGTCATTTTTATCTCGACTTATTGGAATTATACACTAAAAACACACCTCTTTAAAATGTCTTAAGCTTGAACCAAAAATAAATAAATAAATAAAGTAAGGTTTTAACTACTCAAAATGTCCTTAACATTTATCAGATTCAACAATTAACTAAATTCATTAACAATATTAATAAGATGAGTTATTTACAATATAAAAAAAAATAAGTTATTTAAATATCTTTTTTTAGAATTTTAGCTTTATTTAAATAGTTTTACTATTATTATTATTATAATACAGTTAATTGTAAGTTCTTGTATTTTAAGTTGACTTTCTGACTCGTGGTCCGCCGCAGTAATGCCGGGCTCGGTGAGAAATGACGGCAGATAATCTTGTGAACAGAACGGCAGGGGTCTGGACACTAGCCCTGATTGGGAGCCGTGCCATACGGCTAGCAAGCACTGTTTACTATATGCATCTCACAGGTCATCAGGGTCCACACACAGCCAGAGAATGGGCTAACATTACACAGGAATGCAATTACAGCCCTCTCACTATGAAAGCTTGGGGGGTAATCATTTCAACAATGCTGTCTGTTTAAGTGGCATTGCTTCTGTACAGTTTTGTGGAATCCAAACCGCATATAAATTAAGAGAGACGCATTTAAATGAAGAGTGTGTTGAGCTCTGGATCAAACCTATTAGAGTATTAAACATATATAAATACATTATTTACCAGCTGAAAATTTATTTGTCTTAATAACTAATAATTTACAGAAAATAAAGATTTGACTAGATTTAGCATTTTTTAGAATTTACATTCAAAACTCAGCTTTGAGAATTTTTTAAAGAATTATGAAGATAAAACTGACACTTTCTCTTATGTGCACACAAATAATTTAGACAAAACGAACACGTGATAATTGTTGGTATCAATCTCGCGTTCCTCTGTTGCCCAGTAGAAGGCACTCTTGCACTGATCTGACCTGCTTTGATTAAACTTGTTTCACATGCAACACTTTGTGACATATTATAGTATAATCTTACCTTAGTAAACTTTCTCCTGATGAGGAAAATAATATACTTGAATATATAGCTGGCTCCCGTTCCCTATAAAAAAAATAAAAGAGAAGAACTGTATTAAGTAGGTTCAATAAACAATATATGTCAAACACAAATATGTTTAGTTATAGTGTTTAGACATTCTAATGACTGATATCTCTATTATAAGCCATGTATATTAATTTTTAAAGACTTCAATACATTAAAAAGAAACACAGAAGTTCTCAGTAAAGTTTTTTTTCTGATTTAAGACTTTAAATCCTGCTGCATGCATATAGTGGTTAGAAAGTCTATTTCAATCAATGTGAAAAATCAAACAAGTAACCACATGTGCATGTATGACATTTTCTTGCTAACTTTATTTTACTTCAAACGCCCCAAAACATGATTGTCTGCATCTGTTTTACGTTTGTTCTTTCATCTGGCACAAGTTTTAGCAATGGAAAAGTACTCTGCCACCTAGCAATGCCCAAACCTTCACATCCAGTTATTCTATATTACTGGAAACTTAGCCGATCAAAGGCAGGTCTGAAGTTTGCAAGGTATAGATCTATAGCGTACAAGTGCCGAAATGAAGATCTGTTTTGTGGCAAATTCAGAAAACACCAGCTGGAAGCCTGCAAACCATGAACGACATGCTCGTGAAACCACGCTACACTGATGTTACTAACGGTTTTCAAATTGCTGATATGACAAATAAAAACTAATAGTCTGTTAAAGAGGCGAAACTCTGGAATAACCATGACAAGGAATTAAGGGTTTAAATAATACATTTGAGAAAGAATATTTTGAGTTATATATTTGTTTATGAAATCCTGAAACATTTGTATTAATTTACAAAAGGTGTGAAGTTCTTATTAAGTAGTGGAAGTTATGCTTATTATGAAAAATGGGTAGGTAAAAAAGCTAACACTTCAGTCTGCACCTTTTTCAGTTGATATGTAAAATTATTATGAAATCGAGTATGACAACCAAAATTATCTGTATGATCACAATTGTTTGTAGTTTCAGAAGAAAACTCAAATGTTCTCAAAGATCTCAATATGAACTACAGAAATAACGGTTTTATTTGTCTATTTTTATCTATCCTAAAGAATTTTTAGAGAAACAAAAAGTATAACCTGAGCTATGAAAGAGCAATAATATGATGTTAATAATGTTGTGTGAATTTGTTGCATTTAAGTCGTGAGGAATTGGTAGAAGCGACTTTTTTTCTTCCATGAGTTAAATGGATTATCAAAAATGGAAAATAAAAAAAATCTAGGGTGGAGACATCATCCTATCCGTAGTTTTTTTAGTCGGATGGAGGTAGATCTGAAACTTGCAGCTGACTGTAAAAAAAAATAAATTAATAAAAAAGACAGGGCTTAAGGCAAGCAGACAAAATGACATGAGAAGTCCGGTGAAGTTTGTTGTTTCAGAAAGATTGACATTTTGATTAAAAATAGTCCAAAAATAGCATTAAAATGAAAACAGACAGAGTGAATGTTGATTTCATGCCAAATTAGAAGTTTTCATTCTGTCAAAATATAATTGTGTTAAATTCTGATGATACAATAAAATTATCAGCTGGTATGAATAATACTCCTGTGCATGGCCTGAAATAGTTTCAACATCCTAGAAAATCTAATTCTAGACAGAAGAAAATGTCTAGCAGAGCAAACTTGAGAGCATTTGACAAAACCAGGAAGCAGCCGTGTTTATTTCCATGCATTCTCCCTTCTGATTGTTGGCAGATGCCATTATGTTCCAGGTTATTAAACTGTAAAGGGAATTGCATGAAGCCAAATAAACAGTTCCTCGTCATCTGTGGTCTTGTTAGCATCGATATTACTCGGCTGTTACTGATACCTCAAACAATGTCTTTGAAATGTCATATGCAGAAATTCTCTAAGCCTGCTATACAGTTGAAGATAAGTACTCAAAAGCTACAAGAGCTTAAACTATCGCAGACAAGCGATGACAGAAATACTTCCCAGTAAGCCATTCATGTGAGAGAAATAGAAGCCTAATGCCACTGTGGAAAACTTCCGCTTGATTTCGCCTGCTAGACAAACGCTAAACAAAGAAAGTAATAGGGACCTGCTGCAAATGCGCTCCACCAATTAGAAACACACCGCATGGTCGTCTGCCCCAGCGCGGTCCAAAATGTTTTAATTTGCCAGAGGAAGCCAGGGAAAACCATCCAATAATGCACCCATTGTTGGAAAAACCTGTCTGGAATCAATGAGAATGAAATCCAGAACAATTCTCTGGAGCTGCACTGCATGTGTCTGGAAAAACACGGCCGTTGATATTCATAGAGGAGATTTATATATTGGTGAAACGGAGTGGAAATAATACAAATAAAAGTAAGAACGTGAGACGAAAGGGACAGCTGGTCCCAATGCGCACATATCTGTTTGTGTTTATGGTCGATATAGCCTGTGTGCGTGAAAAACTGAATATCGTGCGTGACGGGTGCCAGAAGCACACAGCCTGAGACTAAGGGCCTGGCAGAGATAAGAAAGTCGGGTAAAGAGAAGAGGCTTGAGCTACGGCCATGAGGACCATCTGCTTCAAGCATCTACACAGGGCCAAGATGTGCTATATTAGCTTCACGTTCATTATAATCACACCCAGGCAACTTTTCTTGTAAATATTGGAGTTGATAAATGCCTTTAAAGCGATGGTCATTTTGTTACCATGTTGACACGAGAACAAACTCTGAGACAATTAACCCCACGCAACAGATTAATGACTGGTTGGCAGATAACCTTTCTCTGGAAGTGTCCTTCGGTGCTATTTATACCCGCAAATCTTTAAAGACATCATAATGGATCATTTGAAGGCATTCATCAATTTTGTTAGTGGAAAGTTGATGGCTGAGTCAAGAAAAACAAACTTCTGAAGGATTTGCTATGTTGCATGAGTACGAAAACTGGGACGCTGGAAGAAAAAAAGCCCTGCAGACACTATGAATGGCGGCCAAATGTTGATAAGGTATGCCAAATGCCACAGTGCTGCATCTCCCCAAAACAAGATGTGGTGCCATTCTGCCATATAAGGCAATAGGCGGTTTGCGTGGTGCAGGGCTCTTGCCCTACAATATACCCGCCTCAGTAATGTCCATCCTGGCACATCATAGTTAATCACAGAGAATGGTGATGAATGGCGGCCAAAGCTGTCACTGAGATGTCCCATGTCAGCTAGCAGCATCCTCAGCACTGTTGTCTTGACCTTCACTCATCTTCCCACTCATCAACCCATCTCTTTAGTCCTGTAAAATAAATAGCATTTATACAAATATATCTATTTTTAATATATATATTAATTATTATTAATATAATTCATTTTATTGTATTTTTATTCATTAGATTCATTTAATAATGTATTTAATTCTTTATTTAGATTTGAGAGAAAGGATAGATAGATAGATAGATAGATAGATAGATAGATAGATAGATAGATAGATAGATAGATAGATAGATAGATAGATAGATAGATAGATAGATAGATAGATAGATAGATAGATAGATAGATATATACTCTTTGAGTTACTAATAAGCAAGGCTATATATACTTACATAATGTTTACTTTAAAAAATATATAATAAAAGTCTAAAAATAGCAATGTTTCATGATGGTACCTTGTCCTCATGTCCAAATACCATAATACTAGCCTATATAGGCAGGGTACCCAACCTTTCTTGTCATAATACATTTAAGAAGTATTCACGAACTAATTTCGGATAAAATGTCATTTTAAATATACAATATCATTTAAGTATAACATGTATCTCGACTTGTCCGTTAATGAACAGTGAAACGATATTTTTAGCAAAAGATACACAGGTCAACAAACCTCTAGCAAATCTTTTCCTCATGCGCAGCTGCTTGGTTGTCGCGGGAAACCGACGTTTCGAGCACGTGCATAAGCCACAACATATCTTTTCGTCGGCTACAGGATATTGAAAATGCAGTTTTTTCCTCGGAGGTCTAGAAATATTATTCATAAATAGCTTGAAAAAATACGTGATGTACATCTTAAAGATCCATAGTCGTTAAAAAAGACGTCAATTTTACTGAGGATCATCAACGATTTTTCAACTAAGTGTTTAGCTTAAACTCATATTAGGCCTATGTTATGTTTCTTCATCTTAAAGAATCAAGGTAAATATTTATCTATATATTTATTCTCTGCATTATTCTGCATTGCTCCCAATGAAGCTTTGTCAAAGTATTCAAAATATGTGGAAATATTGTTTGTTTGTGTGAATTTAGGTGTTAGCTCATTTAAGTGTTAGCACATTCAACCATTTTATTGTAAGACAAAATAAATGACACTGTGGGGAAAGTGCTCATGATATTTCAAGAAAAAAAGTGGACAAATTTAATAAATGAGTAGGCTACCCATACTTGAAGAAAAACACAACTTTATATTGTTATGATTTACATTTACATTTATGCATTTATCAGACGCTTTTATCCAAAGCGACTTACAGTGCATTCAGGTTTTAAATTTTTCATCAGTACATGTGTTCCCTGGGAATCGAACCCACAACCTTTGCATTGCTAACGCAATGCTCTAACCACTGAGCCACAGGAACACTGATGACTCCTTTTTTGGTGAGTACACAAAAATAATGAGTCTGTGGGTCTATTTCACATAATTTATTAGATGTGATTGGATGAAAAAGTCCATCAGGGTAAACTGAGCTACTGTATCCCAGGCATCATAAATCGTAGCACACTGTTCCCTCTAGAACAGGGACATCCAGAATTAGATCACTGTACGGTGATGAATGGAGGCATTAATTGAAAATCGTCACTATGTGCATAACATATTGAGATTTTGGCAGAGGGCCTTGTGTGCAAGATAAGGTATGGAGAGAAAAATGAGAGTAAACGAGGAAAAATGGAGAAAGGTACTGTAGAAAGGAGGGGACGAGAAGGACAGTGGGCTACTGAAGGTGATCTGCTGCCAACAAAGCCGTAAAACATATCGGATTAAAGTCTTGAACTGAGGCCTTCTGTGAGGCTTCTGTAAAGTTTTGACTACAAATTTGACTCATTAACAATTGAAATACCAATTCTAACTGTGTTCATCATGTTATATGCTAAATTGAGGGACATGAGCTCTTGTGCTTGAATAATTGAATCATGCTTGGTCTAAGCATAGGAACCTATGGGTGCATGTTGTAGTTGTTAATGTTAAGTTTTTAAAAGAATCCCTTTACAAGTAATGTCAACCAGTTAGATTTTTACAGTGTTCCAGATTAAACCTGATGTTCTTTGTCAAATATGCATCAAAATGCTTTTACACATTGTGACAAATTGTTGTTATGTGATTTTACATATTGTGACATAAAACACTGAAAACCACAAATGATATTCCTTGCAAAGTTCAGCTTTAACAGTCAGTGTTGTCAAGCGGTTGGTGTGGACTAAGCTCCGAACACATAGAACAATGTAGTTTTGGCCTTCTCCCTCTTTTGCTATTTAGCATAATTAATTTGATCAGCCTACAGTAAGGCTCAGTGCTTTCATGCCTGCTGCCACAGTTAATCATATCCGTGTGCTAACTGGACAAATGACAGACCTCACGCTGGACTGGCTCGGATCAAACAATGCAATTAATTTTGTCATGGTCGGGATCATAACAATACACTATTAGTGGTGTATACTAGTGGTTTAATATAGTTATTAGAAATGCAAATTATGTATTTAAGCCACTGCATATACAATGTGTTTGCATTTAAAAAAAACTATTTAAAAACCAATAGCCACATTTTAATTTTGTGTTCATTTGCCGTCAGAGAAATGTCATTAAAATGCACAAATCCACAAGTGCAAGCATTTGCATTTACAAAATTTTGTATTTGCAAAAAATAATAATATTAATAAAAAGCAATTAAAATTTACTCACCATTTAAATAGCAAAATACTGCCGTCAGAGCTATTTGTTATGTCAGAATGACATTTGTTACAGTACAGTTTTGTCCCATAAAAAAACAATCACAATAATCCACAAGTAATCCTAGTCCTATCCATTATGTTGCTTGTGGAAATGAAATTAAATGGACTAATAAGAACCGGTGTTGTAATAAACATACAGAATTAAAAGCAAGAGTAGGAACTTGTCGAAGAAAACCTGGTTAAGCACACACAAACATGTAGGCGTCGGACTAAAATGAGAGACAGGGGCGGATGCAATCCAAGACCTGATGGTGGACACGGGGGCTATGGATTGTCGATGCGATTCGGTCGGCATCTTCTCATGCAGCGATTGCTTTCGAAGCTGAAAGAGTGAAAACCTGTACCAGAGCCCTGTCTTGGTTACAAATCTCAATACTGGAGGAAAGTAAAGTGCAAATATGCAGCTATGGCCCTACGCAGTACAAACAGACAACAGGTTACAACAAGAAGCCTAATGTATCTAAGACACGATAAGAACAGATACAAACAAAGTTTAGTAACTCCAGAAACGACGACTATGAATTGCCAAAAGCCAGGGACGAATAGTTCCCGAGAGTAGACAGTTGAACCAGTGATATGTGAGAGGGGGAGCAATGGGGTCAGCTAACTCAAAAGAATGGGTAAAAGCCATGGATGAGGAAATCCAGTCCCTGAACGAGAACAAAACCTTTACCCCGACAACACTACCAATAGGCAAGAAAACAGTGGGGGGTAGATGGGTTTACTCCATCAAAACTGATATAGATGGAAAAGACAAATATAAAGCAAGGTTCGTAGCTAAGGGTTACAACCAGAGAATGGGAGTAGATTATGGGGAGACGTTTTCACCCACTGCAGACTTGACGAGTGTTAGGGTTGTGCTACAGAAAGCAGCACAGGAGAATTTACTCCTTCACCAAATGGACGTGAAAACAGCGTATTTGCACGCTCCCATAGACTATGAGATATACATCAATCCACCAGAAGGCTATCAAGAGAAAGAGGGTATAGTTTACAAGCTAGAGAAATCGCTTTATGGTTTAAAACAATCCGGGCGAAATTGGAATAGGGTTTTGCACGATTGCCTAACTGAGGATGGTTTTAAACAAAACCCAGCCGACCACTGTGTTTATGCCAAAGAGTCAAAAGAAGGGAAGGTGATCACCATCATATGGGTCGATGATTTGATCATTGCAGCGAGTGATAAAGAGAGACTGAAAAATGTGAAAGAGATGCTTGCAGAAAAGTTTAAAATGAAAGATCTGGGCAAACTTAAACATTTTCTGGGTATCGATTTTAGTCAGTCAGATGGGTGTGTAAAGATGTCACAGGAAAAGTACACTAACAAGATACTACAGCGTTTTAATATGCAAGACTGTAGAGCAAGAGAAACACCCTGTGAGCAAAAGCTAGAATATACTGAGGATGCAGTAAAGATGGAAGATGTCAGAATGTACAGAGAGGCTGTGGGAAGTCTAATATATCTGACTGTTTGCACCAGACCAGATTTAAGTTTTGTTGTGAGCAGGTTGTCACAATTCTTTGCTGAGCCTACAGAGGAACAGTGGGTCACTGTGAAGCATGTACTTAGGTACCTCAAAGGCACAGCAGAGAAAGGGTTAAGTTTTAGGAGAAATGACAGTGAGAAACTAGGTATACAGGCCTACAGTGATGCCGACTGGGCAGCTGATACCAGTGACAGACGCAGTACCACAGGATACTGTGTGAGCCTTTGTCAGAACAGTTCTCTGATCTCGTGGAAGACTAGAAAGCAGCCTACTGTCGCGCTATCCACATGCGAGGCGGAATATATGGCACTGGCATCAACCATACAAGAGTGTTTATACCTAGAACAGTTACTGGGAGGTATAGATAACTTTAAGTACACACAAACTATAGTACATGAGGACAATCAGGGAACAATCGCTCTCGCCAAAAACCCTGTAAACAGACGAAGATGTAAACATATTGACATAAAGTATCACTTTATCAGGTCTACTGTGAATGAGGGAAGAGTGACTTTGATGTATTGTTCTACTGATAACATGATTGCTGATGTAATGACCAAACCTGTAAATAAGTTGAAACTGAAGAAATTTGCAGGTACTCTTTTTGGAGATTGATATGTGTATGACAGGAGTCCACATACTTTTTTTTTTTATTTTCTTTCTTTTTTATATAAAGAGTATAGCAATCTGAGTACAAGTGGGGGTGTTAAAATATGTTCATTATGTCCTCAGTTGTATATTAAGAATGTAATGCAGTACTGTTCTGTATTGTGTATAAGCCACAGGGGGGCACTAAGGTGCAGGCTAAAGAGGACGCGTTTGTATTATTGTTTGTTTTGTCCCAAATGTTTTACCGTATTAAGGCTGTTTGACCGTGAGACTGATGTGTCTGCAGCTCGTGAAAAAATTCCCGAAGAGTCACAAAATCAAAATATTAAACTTCAAAACGACAAAATGTCTTTTGAGCTAGTTAAAAAGGTGTTTGTTTTTTGCATATTTAATTGGACAGACATTATGTTTTTCATTTTGGAAATGGAGCGCTGTGGAAACATATGTTCACCAAGCCCCAGCAGATGTCCATCGCAGTGCTGCGGCACAAACCCAGAAAAAGCATGCGGGCATCACAAGCACTTTGAGCTAGTGTGCCACGGGCATGCTTTACTCTGGCTGTAAGTAACATCTCCATTGTGCTCATTTGAGACATTTACGCTCGACGTTATGGAAACGTGGTGCGTCCGAACCTCGCCGAATGTGAAATGTTAGCTGATACGCACGAATCTGCAGGGGGGAAAAACAGCGAAACAGGAATTGGGGAAAGCGACGGCGCTCGTATTCACAGCACATTCATACATATGAATAACGGCGGGTGAGAAGGAAAGTCGGCCAGAAAAGAAACAGAATATGGAAGTGTTGCCATCTGCAGTGCGTCTTGTGTTTGGCAGCGCTGTCCGCTTGCCCCCCTTTCACAGCGAGCGCAGATTAACAGACAAGCAGAGCTGTCTGGCAGTCACACTGGCCGGGTGTAGCGCCGTCCCCCCCAGAGACGGCATTAAAAAAGCCTCTGCACTTTGTGATACTGCCACTGTTCTTTCACAAACCCAAAGGATGGTAGATTTCCAAACCATCTTTCTGCTTTGTCGACAGAAGTGTGTTATAGCCCAGATCTGGTGTTCCCTGCAGTCCGTGTTGAGTTTTGCAAGTTCCTTCAGTGTTTTAAGTTGCAAACCGATATATTTAGCACCTAAACAAACCTACTTTCATTTGTTTTCAGTCTAGTTGGCTGGTTTTGTCTGCCTGGAGAGCTGCCCTCGCACCTTGTTACCTCCCCGCAGGCCTTCGGGTCTGGTGTCAGACTCAGGTGGTGACTTCTGGAACAGGCCTGGACTTGGACACCGGGGTTAAGGCCTAAAGAGTGTCACCGTTGGCCTGTAAAGTGATTCTTCTTACATCCAGCCGTCCACTAGGTTTAAATGTTAATAGGTAGCATCACTGTCCAAGATCAGTGTTAAGCTACAGCCTGAGAAACCTTAGGCCTGAAAAGAGAATGCAAACTAGTTAGTAAATATTTAACTGAGATGTGGCTTAGTGGTTAGTGCATGTGCGGTGGCCAACCTTGGTGGTCATATGGGTGATGCATGCAGGTTTGAATACGGGGTGATATTTCTTTCCCTCCCTCATCACAACATGTACATACTTCACTGTTAGATGAATGAAGGTGGCAAAGTATATAACTGTGTATTAGGGCTTCCACTAACGACTATTTTAATTTCGATTAATCTATCAACTGATTTATCGATTAATCTAAACGATTAATTTCCCACCAAAAAATGACACATTTTACTTAAGAATATTTTATTAAACTATATTTTATTAAACCAAATGAAATCCACATTTATTTGAAATCCTTTTTTTAAGCAAAAGTAAAGTGCAAGAAGCAAGTGTCCATCTCATAGTCCAAATCACTGAAATCAAAGTTCAGTATTATAGTGTAATCCACGTGTTCTAGTCTACTACTAATACAATTATAATAAAAAAAACACCTTTTAAAGGAGTATTTACCAGAAATATTATTTACCAGAATGTATTTAGGAGAAAAATGTAAATGTGCAGAATTTCTGAAAAAAAAGAAACAAATACTTAAATTTGTTTTTATTTGAATTAAAATGTAATGGAACCATTAAAATGGAATCCAGAAAATAATGGAAAACAGAATTTGGTACAGATAAAACTGTAAAGCTCAATTAATTAGACAGGCTTTTTGAATGAATGAATTAATGAATGATGCATTTATATAGCATAATAATTATTTTATTTGTGATTAAAAAAAAATGTAACCATTAAAACCATCAGATATTTTGTAACAAATTAAAATGTTTAGCTAAATGTAATGAAACAATTACAGTTTTTCTCATATTTTAGATCAAAAAACAGTCAGCTGAAATATGTAAAAATCTTCAAAGCTGCACTATATAAATGCATCATTCAAACATTAATTCATCCAAAATAAAAGTTTTATAACAGTATATATTTATTATATATATAAATGCATCATTCATTGTATATATTTAAGAAAAATATGCTATGCTTATATATTAAATATATGTATAAATAATATAATAATATAAATGTATAAAAGTATATACCTGTAAATATTTTCAAAATATATACTGTATGTGTGTGTATTTATATATGCAAAATAAATAAACACAGTACACATACATATAGAATGTAAACAAAACTTTTATTTTGGATGCGATTAATCTTTTGACAGCACTAAAATGGTTTGTCAAGGTTATGTTTCAGTGACAAAATCTGACATCAGTTATATCATTCATTTTCTTCTTTCGTCTTTAACTCAAATTTCTCTTAAAACACTATTTTTCCAGGTGGGGCCAGTGTTTTCCTTCTTGATCATTGATCCATTTTTCATACCTCGGACTTTGATTGTACTTTCGTATTTGTATCCATTTGCAGAACGTGAATATATTTAGTATAGTCAAATGCAAATGCTTAGAAAATGCAATTGTACAGCCATCATCCAATCACAGTTCATTATTATGTAAAACACTATTGGCTCTGTGCTGTCATTTATATATTTCAAACAGAGGGAAAAAAAGTAGCGGAAGCTGGATGGCAGCCACTGAGGGTTGTTTTGGAGTGGTGGTCCATGCCCAGAATGCCCTCCAGTGAAACAGTTCAAATCACTTTGGAAAGAAACAGTGTGTACCAGTTTATTTGGCAGTGAGCACTACAGTACAGCGCTAAATTAGTATGCCTGTTCTGTGAACGATACTCTTAAAAGCTATTTTATTTCATCATGTTAGTCCAGTTGGGCAATATTACAAGCCATTGTGATGACTGAAATATTCCTCCCATTTGCTGGCTGTCACAAAATGCTTTGCTGCATGCCTGAATGTCCCTAACGCGGGACATAGGTGATTATGGAAGATTAATGGCGAGTAATGGTACGAGGGACTGTGACTCTGTCGCAAGAGGGATGGCTTCATTAGTTACTGTTCTTAATTAGTGTAATTACCCCAAGCTTGTCCTCTTTAAATGTTCAATTATGCGTCTAAACCACTCCCTCTGCTCACATCGCTCAAGATAGTCACGAAGCAAAACTGTGATTGTATCCGGGCCATTCCTGCAATCCAGTACATTTTGAACTCTGCAGCTTTCAGAAATAGATATGCTTGATGCAATAAGAAAAGTTTAAGTAATTTTTTTTAAGTTTAATTATTATTTATTTAAATTTTTATGACCTATTCCAGTGAATGCAGGTCTAATTTTTACGAACATCAGTTTAATATAAGCCTGATTTGCCAATAAGCAGGTTTGCATTTAGTCAAGCTGAAGCAACAATGGCGTGTCTTGTTCTTGTCTTGTTCTTATTTTCCTATGGTTCTACACTGCCTTCAGACAGATGCTGAGTAATAAGTGGTTACATTACATGATTAAGGAGAGCTATCGGCAGAAATGAGTTAACTTCATTAGTACATGTTTTTAATTGGTTATGTGCTTTTGTAAAAACTCAAATGTCCACCTTTTTATCTTATGGTTGAGTGCTATGAACATGAACATTAAAATATTAACTCCATCCAATGTCCTAGTTTCCCCTGTGTAGGGTTTAAAGATCAGGGCCACTGTTGGCCTTTGTGTCCACTCGGTCATTTCAACCTCCCCTTGTCCTTTAACCTAGATGCGTGCATGAAATATAGCCAAAGGACTCTTCCATACTGGGCTTCAAAAATTCAGGCCTGAAATTAGCATAGGCCAGCAGATGCTCTTAGCAAGAGCTCAATGGCCTTTCTGAGGTATTGCCTCAGGAAGAAAAACTCAATTATATATATTTTTTTTTTGGCAACAACTCTGGACTTCCAAATTTGTGTTTGGTCTCATAAATCTCATTAGGTGTCATGTTGACTTTACACAGCCTTTGAGAGCCAAGGCTGCTGAAACTCTGATATTCAGATTGGAAGTAGACAGAATATCTAGATATCCATGTTTATTCTCACATGCATTTAAATTGAATATATTGAAACAGTATGAACATGAATAATTCAAGATGCATTTATGAAACATCTTAATGAAAACACTATAATTGCAGGCAGTTTTTATTTTATTTATGTATTTTTCTGATTTTATTTATTTATTTATATTTATTTTTGGATTTTATTTGTGTTTTACTTTTATTACATTTAAAAAAAAAAAAATTCTTCTTATTGTTTTTAGAAATGTAATTAGTTTATCATTTGCTCACTTTCATTTCATTCCGTTATTTTAGATATTGTTCTATTGAAAACATAAGGAGAAGTTTAACAGAATGCTCTTTTTATACAATAAAAGTGAATGGTGACCAAAAAAGCGATGCAGTTTATACAAATTATATGTAATGTAATATATCAATTGCAGTGTTTTATTATATTAGTTATGTTTTTTAAATATGCAAAATTTCAAATTTTGTGCATCTTTTTGTATGTTCTATAAAAAAAGAAAGTCATACATGTTTGGAACAACATGAAAATGAGGACATTTTCCAGTTTGATTACTAGTTTTGTTTAACTAAGCGATGAACTCTTGAGTAAACAACCGTATCCATGAATTAATGTGAAGCAGGATTATTGCACCATAACATGACCCATTAGTCAATGAAGATGGAGGCTCATTGACTCTTGCGCAAGACTGCGTATTCACCACATGCTATATTTATTCCTTCCTTCTTTTTTTCTGGTTAGTTTCACCCCTTCATCCTAAATGTATGCAGGTCAGGTCAACCATCCAGTAATTCCACCAAGACAAAAAATAAAAAACAGACAAGAAAAGATGCGACAACCATATGGACGGAGCACTAGGGGCTTCAGGCAATGAAGAGGAAGAACCTTGAGCCGGTTCAACTAAACGGAGCAAGCAGGGTCTCAACGAACCCCTCCTTCTTCCCAAAAGCTTTTTCTTCCCCCATGGTATCTCACCCTGAAGCGCTGGAGCTCATGAAGACAGTGCACGGGGAAACGAGGAAGGGGGAGGCAGTGCCTGCCAACAGCAGGTGTTGGTCCATCCTTCAGGGAGCAGGCAGCAGGCTGGGTACTGATGTGTGGCGGAGAGAGGGGGCCTGGCAATCTGGTGTGGAATGGTGCAGCGTCTGGATAGGCAGATAGAAAAAGGATTCAGGTTCAGATGTTTAGACCGTACAAGCCGCCATCAGAATCAGCCTAATCTTGCTTTTTTAAATCGCAAGAACATGTTGTCACATTGAAGTTTTGTGTCAGGGGAAGGCCAGCGTTTTTTGGCTCTGGTCACTCTGGCTGGAGTGCTATCAGGCTTCTGCAGCTCCACGAATGCAGTTTCCAACTGGCCACTGCTGCAATCCCATCATCCTCCTCCTGCCTCTAGGTTTGGCATTTGAGCTTAGAAATTGGCCCTTGGCCCCTAGACAAAATTCATGAACAACTGGCTTTGTTCTTTTTGTTTCTCTACTTGCCAAATGCTGAGGATATTTTAGTTTTGTCATTTTTTCCAATGTTTTACTCTTAAAACTTTTCTTTACGTGCCGAGAGATGATTATTAAGTAAGCTACTTGTAAATACAAAATTCTCAGAAAGTGTAAATATTGGGGCTCGAACTGTGGTCGACATAGCTGCAATTACCAATAGCATAAGTTTGGGGCAGGGCTATTTGTTTGATTGACTAAGTGATTAGGAAACCTGTTCGGTAACAATCATTATTTTTTGCATTAAGTTTAATAAAGTTAGTGGTACTAATATTTCACACTTTATCAAACAAAGTTTTTATTGAAAACTTCTTTAACTAAAAAACTAAATCCTAAATTTATAGACTATATTATACTTTTGTAGGGTTTTTTGACAGTGGGAGAGGACCAGTTTTTGCTGTTACCATATGTAATATATGAAGATTTTATTTCTTCATCAGATCCTCTAAATTATTGATTTGTTCATAAAGAGTAATTAAATATCAAGTGCCCTGATAATACTGAGATTATTGCAACAATTTAGAGTCACCGGAGGGCCAGTAATTTAAATTATTTTAAGGTTCACACTGTATTAGTCAGTATAAAGGCCCTTTCACACAAAACGCGATAACTAAAAATATAACGATATTAAAGAATAGCAGAGTCCACACCACAGCTATAACGATACCGGCACAGAGAAACGATATCGTTGGAATCACTTTCAGAACAATTTTTTTTCCAGCTGATGAAGGATATACAAACATTAACACTTAATCAGAATCCATCCTGCTACAACGAGCTTGAGAATTTAAAGTGGCAATAATAATAATAAACAGACAGTATCGTCCACTGGTGTGGACGCTAATATCGTTGTCTTTATAGTTATCATTCTTGGTGTGAACGCCTTGTGTCCTAGGATTATTATTACTTAGGACAAGTACAAATACAAATAGACACAAAGATATATATAAATGCGGAAGTGTTTAGAGCTTTAAAATGAATGTGGACAGGAGAATGTGATAAGAAACATTTGAGTTCCGCTCAGAATATTTGTTTAACATTTTATATACAGTATATATTTACAAAACAGTTATTTCTGGTCCTCTAATCTGATTGGCTGAAAGCCTTTTCCAGCGGTGCGATATTCTAGTGATTACAGAACTCCAAACATTTACCCATTTGTATCACTCCGCTTGCTGTATTTCTCACAGCGAGTGTCATGGCGGATGCCAAATACACTATCATTTTATAGATAATACTTTTTTGTCACGGAATGTAGTTTTAAGAGTTTTTTACAAAGATAATGTCTTTTTGAAAATTTGCTTCAATGTTTTCGGAGATGACATCAGCGGCCGTTCAGGGCTCATAGACCCACAGAGAGCAGCGTCACCTCGGCCAGATCTTCTGGAATCTGCCTCTGGCTCTGATGTCTCTAGGGGTTAAACATGAGATATATTTTGTTTTAGGTTTATCTAACGGGCAGTCTTTGGTCACATTAATGTCTTATTTCTTCCAGAGCAAATAGTTTTAGCTGAGGGGGAAGTCTCGTTTAATACATTAATATACTGTTTTAATACATTTTAAAATGTAATTTATTCCTGTGAATTTTAGCAGCCATTACTCCAGTCTGATTTGGTGCTCAATAAACATTTCTTATTATTATCAATGTTGAAAATATTTGTGCTCCTATGTATTTTGATGATCATTTTTAATGATGTTACATTATAAATCCCAGAAGAGACATGCCACACCTTAGTGTTTTTGTGCCAAAAAATGTTTTTTTTGCTAGTTTGATAATCTGGGACAGGTCACTGTTTGGGACATTGTATTAGGACAAAAAAGCCTTTTTCACCATACTTTATGCATGCCAAACACAATAAAATACTTCCTCCATTAGTTTAGCTTCTTCGTATTTCTTTAATTTCCCCCTCTCTCTCTCTCTCTCTCTCTCTTCCTCACTCTTTCTGCTTAATCTAGAGATAATTTCGGATTAGACTTTGCTCAAAGGAGCAGTTTGATGGCATTTTTGAAAGCCTCCATCCAGGATTTCTCTGGACAACAACGTGAGACTTTTCTCCTTTTTATTTCTAGGAGAAAGAGTTTATTTTAAGATACAAGGTCTAATTTTTAAAATGATCTATCCTGTGGCCCATTAACTCTCAAATGGTGACCACATGCAGCGAAAATATTATTTATAAACCATAAGTTATGAAAGAAACAGCATTGTTCCTTTTGTTGTATGACACATTTGGCTCCACTCAAGACTCAATGTCATCAAACATTCAGACAAAGGATCGGCACTCAAGACACCGCATGCTATCTCGAGTCATCAACGGAAGACAAGCCATCCACGCGTTCCAAAATGGCACGGAGAACTAGCGCGGTGTCTTTGGCTTTAGAGTTGTTGTGGCTGTCATGTTCAGCAAGAACCATGTGCTGTGTGTAAGACTGCCATATGATGGGGAACCTGTCCAGCTTGAGATGGCTCCTGTCCCATGTGAGCAACCCAACCCCCCTTAGCTATCCCACTTTAGGCTAGTAAGTTTTTTTTTTGTTTATTCTTTTTTGTGGGGTTCAGCACATTGAAACAACAAACAGAATGGGTTTTCACAGTGATTGTGGCCAGGCTGGTTGTGAACACTGGCTGGCAGTGAACTCGCAGTCTGGATCTGGCTGGGGAACGCTGTGTTTGAGGAGCGAAATCGGTTTCCTGTCCACACAGCTCACAGCCAGGTCTTCAACTGTGGCCAATATCTCCGTTCTCACACCGTCCGGCCACATTCGCTGCTGTTTCTTATCTCATCCAGGGCCTTGCGTGTTCTTACTTGGGGTGTTTACGCACATGTGTCCATTTGCAAGCATTACGAAAGTACTCGTGCATCCAACGTGTCCTATTTCTACAATTCCCTGCACTAATCCGACAACAAAACTTGCGTCTTTGGCAACATCTGCTGTTCGTGCCCAAGTTAGGTTTCATGTATATATAATAGATGTGTTAGCTCCCTAAATGCTCAGCGTGTCAGGCAGCAGCTGACGCCTCAGGTGAACTGTGCAGCAGTCAAATAAAATTACATCCGCTCCACACACCTCTGTAGATCGAGAGCATGGAGACCGAAGCACTTGGCAGACGTCCTCAAGATGTCCTGTAGTCCACAACTAGTGAATACAATCAGGAACAGGAGCGGAAAAACACAAAATGAAAATGCAATTATTTTTTTTTTGTTGTTGTTGGTGAAAAGTCATGTCTAATAAAACTTTACAGTACTTTGACACAAATTAATCTGTCATTTGGCAGAAGCAGACAAAAAAAAGTTTGTCATATGCCAACATGAGGTTATGTGACATGCGCTCGTCCTCAAAAAATTATGCAATGCAAAAAATGTATAAATAAATACATAAGACTATTTTAGACTATGTTAAACATGGATTTCGGATTTGATATTGTGTCCTGAAGCAAAACTAAAATGTATGTGGATTAAATATTACATTAGTTTAATTTTAACACTTAATATTACAGTTCTTTAGAAATGTCTTTTTTATTAAACTATATAAATATTAATTTACACCAAAATGTATTTGTATTTGCCTTTATTTGTCAGTTTTTTATTATTATATTATAATTTAAATCTACCTGATTAATTAAAATCATGCATTCATATACATTATACAATATTGTTATTATTATTTATTTTATTAATAAAGTATGAATATTAAATTACACCAAATATTGCTTCAATTATCAGTTGTTATAATATAAATATTAAATATTAGGGTTCACTTAATGATCAGTTTTGTATTAATATATTTCCTTTAAATTACATTTATTATACAATATTGTTAATAAAGTATATATATGTAAGCATATGATTTGCTTGCATTAAATAAAAGTCATTATTTTGCTATCTGTGTTGAAAGCTAAAATATATATATTTTTGTTTTCTTTTCTTTCTTGGCTACCAGCCCACCAGACATTTGACATTATCACTGATATATTTGGCTTATAAAATGCATCACCTCAGGCAAGACTTCATCTAAATTAAATAGCGTAATGCAAGGTGGGGACCTGGAACATAAATATTAATCGTGCAGATCAAATCACTGTCCTCAAATTTGCATTTCCGAAATGCTAGCACCACTTTAAGCAGATTTAAATTACAAATACCATAAAGCCAATCCTTCATGCATTTTAAAGAACTGAGTTGTGAACCGAGTAGCTTTCTTGTTTATTTAATCGGGGTCAGACTATAAGAGACGGTCTGAATAAATTAAGCACAATTGCAAGGATTGATTCTGCTGCATTGCCAATAAAGTCCAGCAGAGGGAATCCAAATGCAAAACACCTTAATCGAGGTGTGCTCATACAACCATGGCTTTAATGGTAGATGTATTTTTTTTTTTACTCGAATAATTAGTAAAAAATACATTCTAATCCTGAGTATATAAATAGCTTAAATAAAAAAATGCATTTTATATGTATATAATATACAAACACAATGAGTCTATATGTCTTTGACTGAAAATCTTGACTGACAGCCTGTCCATGCACATACTATCTTATAAGATTGCTCTTGTCCCCTTGTTCTAGCTTCAGTCAAAAGCCTCTTTGCATATTATGAGACCTCCAGGTTACTTCTATATTTTTTGATGTACAGTCAACATGTAATTGATTAAATTAACAAAAACATTTGCATAATTGAGTTTTATTCTGTATTTCTTCTAGGACTTCAGCTAGGCCCAGAGCACATCTTTGGTGTCTGTGTGTGTGTGCATGTCAGTGGCCGGTCAGTCATTCAGGCTGTATCTGCTGTCACCTCGCATCAGACTCACTCTCTCTGACAGACCGTATTCAAAACAGAGCGTCTGGACAATGGCCCGAGCTGTCAGCGTTCGCTGGGAGGAAGACAGCGATGGGGGTCACTGAAAATGCATGCAAATTTGACATTTCTTCACTCATTTGCATACATGGCCTTCACATCAGACTGTTTATTTATTTATTTACTTACCCCAAATTTTCATAGGCGTAATCATAATCATTAGAGTTGTTGTATGTGACATATATCATCAGTTTATTCTAAGCGCACACGCGTCTGCCAAAATTCTCGAGCTTGTGATAGTAAAATTGATTCGGATTGGGTGTCAATGTTTGTATCATTCGTCAGCTGAAAGAAATCGTTCTGAAAGATGATTTTTCTGTATGTTTTTAGATTCATCGCCATTGAGCTGTGGCGTGTTACTAGTATTATTAGCCTATTTTTACTTATTGTAATTACATGTAATGAGAATTTCAGACATCTTCACTTTCATTAAAACCTGTAAGTTAAATGAGTGAAATCATTAAATTTGCACTCATAGTGTTGCTATTATGACATCTTCAATACAAATATGGCCAATTAAATAAATTATAATATATATTAGTAGAATAAATTTACCTTTCAAATGAATATTTTACTGGGATTCTGCTTTGTCTGCCATCGGTTAATCAATTATTCAACTAAATTGTCAAAATAAAACTTTAAATAGAAGAGTTGACATAGTATTTTACAGGAATGACGCTTTAAATAATAATAATTATATCAAAAGTCATTCATACATTCTGTAAAAGTTTATCTGTGGGGAATCTTACCCCTATTTTACACTTTGTGCTATAACAGCTAAGTTAGCAAATATTATCTCTCCTATAATAACACATTGGCTGATGTATCATTGTGGATGTGCTATATTTCTAAATATGTTATAATTTAAAAAGTAAATCCATATTGTTCTTGAGAGGGCATCCTCCCCCATCTTACCCTATTGATTATGCCAAAATTATGTTTTTTTATTTTTATCCCAAAAAGTGGGGACAATAAGAAAATGTCAGGGGAGGAATGGCTTTTGATGAGCTTGCATTTTTGAGTTATGTGTTGTTATGTGACGTATTCTGCTTGTGCTGTCTGTATAACATTGTCCTCTCTGTTTTAATCAGAATGAGTCAGCCTCCTTGCTTTACGTGGACAGCATAACCTAAGATGCATTTACATTCTGATTGTACACAAATACACAAGCCCCTTGACACCTTGAGACACCCGGCGTCTGGACGAAGATAGCGACTAGGTCACCCAGGCTTGGCAGGCCCGGGCTTGGCTCTACCACGCAATCTGTGCTCGTGGTTTTGGCAGGTCCTCCCACTCCTCCTCCTCCCCTCCCCACCCAGACCCCTCTTTGCCAGGGCTATGTGTGCTGATCTGAAGTACCTACCATCCTCCATCGTCTCCAACTGAAGATTACACACCTGTCTGGCATGCGTGAGCAGCCAGGGATGGAGGCAGAGCCGCGCGGATGGCAGCCAGGTCTGCTCCCCTGTCCCAGACCGCTCTGATGTCAGCTGGCTGTGAATGGGAAAGGGCTTTGTACTGACCAGAAACTGTGATTAAGCTTGAACTGGGATGTGGCCAGAGCTCTGGACCAACGCCACGCTGCCCTTGTCTGTGCGAGCTGCCCCGCCAAGATTCTCCAGCCCTGGTGAGACAAAGTCTGCAATAAAAAGGAAGTGAGAGAGGATGCACAGTACACAAACAAGGCAAGATATCCAATGGGTGTTATTGCTTTAGTTATGCTTACAAACTGTAGATTGTGTATGCAATTCTGTGTCCATAATATTCATGATTTTTAAGTTCAAATTTGACCTACTTATTATTTACTGCATCAGTAAATGTTATCTGTGAAAACAAACCTACTGCTCTAACAATTCAATCTAGATTCTTACAGTGTGGCTATGTATTCAATTAGTATAAGGCCACACAGCCTATATTTTAGACCAGTTGAAGTTGTATGCGTTTCATCAAGATATATTTGAACAAGCTCTGAAAAACAAGGACTGAAGCTTCCATCCTTTTTAGGCAGTAAGCGATGAGGCATGATGCTAGGACGGTGGCCAAGTTTACTCCAGCCATTCTCTCTAATGCAAAGTTACTGCGCTGCTGCTTCAGTGTGCACTAGAGGAGACACGTGGCTACCGTAGCCGCTGGTATATCTGTGCGTGGCTGTCACATCAGACCTTTATCCAGAACACAACACACGACTTATGCTGCGTCTTTCGCCAATTCGAAATATAGTTGTTAGCAAATAAGACCAAGAACAACACCCTTCCCACATGAAGTTGTTGGCGGACGAGTATTATTACAAATTAAACAACTTCTTTACTGTATATGCAACCAAATTTTATTGTAAATGTATATGAAATCTGTCACTGATTGACAGTGTCCAAATAACAAGGAGTCACATTATTTAAAGGTACATTCAATATTTTGTTTCACCTAGTGTTGATCCAGTGATTCAAAAGCAAAAATTTTAAAGCTAGCTTTAAAAAACCTTTTTTTACAAATAAAACCTCTTTACAGATGCCATTGTATAAATATGTATGGAAACCCATTTTTTTTATAAAATGGTCATTTGGACATTTTATCTCACAATTCTGACTTTTTTGCAATTGTGAGTTCACGTCTTGCAATTATGATATTTTTTCACAGAACTCCATGATATGAAGTCAGAATTCACAATTGCGAGTTATAAAGCCAGAATTATGAGATATAAACTTGTTATTCTGACTGTTTTCTCAGAATTGTGAGCAATAAAGTTCTGAGATAATTCTGAGAAAAAAAGTAAGAATTGCCAGTTTTTATCTCACAAATCTGACTTTTTTTCTCGCAATTGTGAGTTTCTCAAGCAATTCTGAGAAAATTCAGAATTGGGAAATATAAACTCGCAATTGTGAGATAAAAATCGTAGTTAAAAAGTCACAATTTTTTTTTTAATTCCATGGCGGGATTGGGCTTCCATAAATATACTATTCACAGTCAGCTATGGTTTATTTATTTCACGAGCAAAAGTGTGCAATAACATGGAGGTTAGCAAGAGTATTATTCAGCTGATCGTGTGATCTTAACATGTCAGCCCCATGAGATGACCCACTCCACGTAAACAAAACAAAACTTTTTAAAGTCTATAATTGATTCAATACATTTTCTAGTATGAGTCGCCATCATACATTATTTTTTATTTTATTATTACTATTATTTTTTATAACAAATAATATTCAGTGCACCTTAAGGCCATTTAGCAAATATTTTGTGTAACTTTTAGTTTTAGGAATAAACACTGTGATTTCTTTTCAACTGAATAGTTTGAGTGAATTTCATCCAAATAAAGTGGTCCCAATATTGACCCCTGAGGGATCTCATGGGTTTTGATATAGAGCAACAGTGCCAGCAGTCATCTGCTCTTGTCTCTTTTTAACATATACTCTCACCTTCTCAAAATGCCCCTCACCCGTACTGATTGGCCTGCATACACTATTCATGAGATCCATAACTGAGAAATCTTAATCTCCCTGTACAGTAATTACATTTATCCAAATATGAACATGTCATTGCCAGATAATGGAGGATGGGGGTTGTTGTTGCTATGTGGTGGGGTGAGAGTGGATGCAGGATGCAAGGAAGGAAGAGGAAGAGGTGGATGCAGGGTGGCTACCCCGTCTTAACCCTCCAGCACTGGATGCACCGTCGACCCGCTTTTTCATTTCATGTGGAAAAACAAACTAATTACGTGGAAATATGATAATGTATTGTGCTGGAGGAGTCGCCTACGACTCTCATTAAGAGTCCATGCAACCCTGCTTGTTTCCTTGCTCTAATCCACATCTCTCTCACTTACTCTCTCTTCATCCACTAAGATAACATGCGTTATTTCTCCTAGGGAGTATTGCCCTTTCACGAGCCATGAACATTAGTGATCAGTCTGGGGCATTTTGCATCAAAGTCAGACTCATTTGCATAATTGCGGGAGTACTCCCTTTTTACTGCCAGCGATGGTCAACATCTCCCACAATTCCTCAAGACCACTGCCCCCCACCTCCCAAAATTCTCACACAGCTCTCCTAATACCCGGCATGCACCAGAATCCCTTACCTGATACCTCAGGGAAGACTGTGGGCCTCCCCTCTACAGATTTGCTCTTTGTTTATCCCTGATCCCTCTACATATCACACATGATCCATCAGTGCTCATTACATTTGACAAGTCCTCACTGCAGGAGCTGGTCAATTATCCTCTGGTGGCCTATAGACTCACACTCACTCTTTAGGCTTGTCTTACAGTAACCCTGGTAAGATCCCACAATCCCAAGGTGGATGTTAGCATTCAAAGAGCCCCGATTATAGTACAAGTGCTTTTGTTTGATATGCTAGTAAGATGTGTTTACTTACCATAGAACAGTGTCATAGAAGAACCATTTTGGGTCCAACAAAGAAGCTTTCGGTGAACAGTTTCAAAATATTTATATTTCTATTCAAAGAGACTTTCATAAACATAAAAAAACGTACTAACCCCAAACTAATAATAGTGTATATATCTAAAAACTTGGTATTACCATGCTACCATGCCTAAAAACATTATATTAGCACGGTAGCTATTTATTAGTAAGATTAGGGTTATTAAAACATTTCTCTGGCACTAGTGTGTTCATTATTTTCATCATATCTCATAGAAATAACTTGAAACATAGTAAACTTATCAATTGAAACTTTTCTGTCTTAAATAAGCACCTCTCACTTTGTTTCTTGCATCCAGCTCCAACAAGAAATACGATAATCTCTGACACAATCTGTAAGGAAGTGAGGAAAAACACAAAGACTGCATTTGTTCACAACTCACAAAGTTGGTGCAGTGAAAAGGCCTGCCATTGGGCTTCAGGGTCAGATACCATGCCAGCATCACCAATCCTACTACTTGATTAGCAGAACGACTGAGGAATAGCACCTTATTTGATCCTGTGAGGCGTTAAATCAACATCCTCATCCTCCCAGTCTCCAGTGATATGTAAGCATTACCTGTTAATTAAAAAAGTTCTTCTTGGTACTCATGTGCCAACTTTTCAAAAACTGTTGGTACTCGGATGATCAAAACTCCCTTTAAACTCAATAATCATTGCACGTTATTATGCTAGTATGGGATATTATCACATATATGTAATGTATGAAACCATTTACATTTTATAGTCTACAATTAGCCAGTTATCTGTAAACTTCCCGGCTTATGCAAACCAAATGTTATTTTTTGCAGCTCACTGGGCTTGTCTTTCAACGGTCGAGAAGCTACATTAACTTGGTACCAGACAAAAAGTCAAGGCCCAAATATGACAGATGCCCGAGGCCAAGGTGGGCACTCGGCCAGTGCCGCTACTGCGAAAGGGTAGCAGTCAGAACATATCAGAAGTGAGTGGACACTTCAAATGCCATTAAAACTAAAGCGTATACAAGTTGCTGGCATCCTCTCAACTCTGTGACAGTGTCAAACATATTCGCAAAGATGAGATCGTAAAATGAAGCCGCTGTTTAAAGTTGCAATAAGATTGCAGAAAGTTGAGGAGTTTTTGAAGGGATTAAGTACATATTCAGAGCTTATTTTGAGTTATATACCAATACTAATACTAACAACTATTAGAGTCCACTTTCTATAACTAAGGCCATATAATATTCTCACAACATTTTCCAGATTTGAAACACCAATCATTTGTGAAGTTTTACTTGCAATTTTGTATTTCAAGTATTTTTGTGAATTCGATTGTGATTTCAGCTACTAATTAAGCTACAGTAATAACAAGAATAAATAAATTCACCCAAAATTAGCTCAGGAAATTTGTGGGTAAAACTGAAGTGTTGTTTTAGTATTATTTATATAATGTTATTTATTCATATATTTAAATTAGCTATTATTTTTATATTTTCTGTTAGTTTTAGTTTCAGTTTTAGTCGTTTTTTTATGTGCTTTTGACATTTTTATAATTTTTCCCATAATATTTATATATAGTTTAATTTATTATATAGTTATTGATTTATGTAGTTTAATATTTATTTCATTTTTAGATTGAGTGATTTTAGTACATAAAAGTATTTAAGTTAGTTGCCAAAGGAATATTTCTCATTTTTATTAGGTTTTACCTTTATTAATCTGGAAAATATTGTTTTATTTTTTTTATGTCTAGCTTATTTTATTTACATTTACTGATTTAAAAACTTCAAATAAATGCACTGCTGCAGACTCCATTTGGACCTAGCTATTAATGTGGAAAATTAGCAGCTAATCAAGGTCTAGGTATACTTGAAACTTCAAGGCAGGTGTGTTGAGGCAAGTTGGAGTGAAACTCTGCAGGACACCGGCCCTCCAGGACCGAGTGTGGTGACCCCTGCTTGAAATTGATCAAAATTAATGATAAAGACATTTATAATGTTACAAAAGATTTCGATTTCAGATAAATGCTGTTCTTCTCAATTTTCTATTCATCAAAGAAATCTGAATAAATGCAATACAAAATAATTATAATTGTAATATACATTTAAAAATCTGAATATTACAATGATTTCTGAAGGATCATGTGACTAGAGTGATGTTGCTAAAAAATCTGCTTTGAAATAACAGGAATAAATTACATTTGAAAATATATTCAAATAGAAAACAGTTAAATTAAATGGTAAAAATATTTCAAAATTGTACTGTTTTGCTGTATTTTAGATCAAATAAATGCAGGCTTGGTGAGCAGAAGGGAATTCCTTAAAAAAAACATACAAAATCTTAGTGTTCAAAAACTGTTGACTGGTAGTGTATCTTTAGGCAAGAAGACAGGGTATTTTCAGCCAGCAGCTTGGGCTGAGCTGGAAATAAGTGACCGCGATTTGTGTCATGGTCTCGTTAAACATGCCTCAACACATTCTTGATTGGATGCAGCATTGGATTAATTATAAGCGACGTGTCGGCGCCATCAGCTCTGTCTGCATGCGGCCTCAGATCTGTTAATAAACCGCTCACTCGGTCAGAGAGAGAGGGAGTAAGAAATCGAAAATAACCATATTTTATATGTAATTTTCATTTTAAAATCCTCAAAGGATATTTACTAGTTTATCCTGCCAAAAAAAGAGCAAAGATTAGGCCTACTCAAAGGAATCCAGCAAGTGAGGGGTGCAGGAAATGCAGGGCTCAAACTAGGGCAGGACAACAAGTTGTATTTTCATTACAGCATGTGTTATACCACTTCAGCTCTCCGGAGACTTTGATATATGTATGAGAATGTAAGCTCCCCTAGACTCACTGCCGGATCTCGTAAATGTCTAAAGAAAACAGGAAAAGTAGGTTAAGAACTGAAGGAGATAACGGGAGAAACCCAATATCGCTAAACCAATATAAACATCAGCATGCTTTACGTATTTACCATTTTCTGGTAGTTTTGTCATCTTGACTGTGTCAAAATACATAGGGCTCCTTATCAAGTTTCCGAAAAAGGTTCAACTGTTCAAGGGAAAATCTGAAATAATCTTTAAGCAAGTGTTCCTGTGGCTCAGTGGTAGAGCATTGCGTTAGCAGCATAAAAGGTTGTGGGTTCGATTCCCAGGGAACACACATACTGATAAATAAATGTATAGCCTGAATGCACTGTAAGTCACTTTGGATAAAAGCATCTGCTAAATGAATAAATGTCAATTTAAATAAGTGCTCCCTTCAAACAATTTCTCATTTATGTAAATTAAAAAAATGTTATCACATATATTTATTCATTTATTTTTTAGCATTTATTCTATAGTTATTTCCAATTTTACACTATCGTTTAAAAGTTTGTGGCTGCTAAGTTTTTTCCATTGTTTTTGAAAGAAGTCTTGTGCCAACCATAGCTGCATTTTTTTATCATAAATACAGTATTATTGTAAAATATTAATCCAATTTTAAATAACTGTTTTGTATTTTAAATGTAATTTATTCCTGTGAGGCAAAGCTGAATTTTCAGCATCATTACTCCAGTTTTCAGTGTCCCACGATCCTTCAGAAATCATTATAATATGCTGATTTTCTGCTCAAGAAACATTTATTATACTTCTTAATATCAATGCAGAAAACTGTTGTGGTGCTTAATAACTTTTGCAGAAACCATACAACATTTTTTTCAAGATTCTTTAATAAATAGAAAGCTCAAAATAACCAAATATATATATTTGTAACATTATACATGTATTTACTGTTACCTTAGTTCAATTTAATGCTTCCTTGCTAAATAAAATTATTAATTTATTTTTTTTAAATCTTGCTGACCCCAAACTTGTGTACAATAGTGCAAATAACTTTAAGAGTTTTCGTAGTTTTGCAAAATATTCAGCATCTACACTGTACAAAATGTACTGTAGAATTTACAGGATGTTACCTGCAAAAAAGTTGCTAATAAAATCCTGTACAAATGATATTAATTACTGTAAAATGGATTACAGTATAAGCTAATTACAGTTAATTGCTGTATGTAAAATACAGTAATTTGTAGAATTTTTTACAGCAACATTGAATTAAACTTGTCGTTTATTTTACAGCAATATTTTGTAATTTCACTAAAGTACAGTATTTACCTGGCAACAAAAGTTGCCAATAAAGTCCTGTAAATATATTGTACAGCATTTGTTTTGTAATTTGAGTAAATTACAGTATTTACCTGGCAACAGCAGTTGCCAATAAAATCCTGTGAATACCCCTAAATCCAAGATGATATTGTAATAATTTCACAATGAAAATGGATTTTAATGGTAAAATAAAATGTTCAGTCTTTCAACAGTTCTTATCTTAAAATCTTATCAAAAATATATTATAAAAATAACAGCAACACAAAATAACTACAAATACCTGTAAAAAAAAACAAACATATTCTGAGTAGAACATTAACTTTCTATAAAAATGAAGGTCAATCAACAGAATTTGTATAATTTTGGTAAAAGATTTTTCTTTGAAAGAAAAATATTTAAATAAAATGCTGGCATCACCATTATACCACAAATTCAGTTGTTTGAGCTTATGTTCTATTAAATTATGAATATTCCTGCAAAAGGCAATTTAATACATACATACTGAAAGTCCATCAACATTCTGAGATGAGCACACACATGAGGGTTGTTCCTCTTCTCTGAGACCTTTCCACTTGTTTTGCCTCTATGTATCCGTCTTGCTTCCAGTGAGAGTTGTGATTCCAAGAAAACATCTGCATGTAAAAATAAGCAAAAGCTTTAGGATAAAGTTCAGTATTGATTGAAACTAGCTCAATTAAATAAATGTAAAAATGCCACTTATACAATACAATCAGCCTTTACCAGTACTTAAAGGGTTACTCCACCCCAAAATGAAAATTTTGTCATTAATCACTTATCACCATGTCGTTCCAATCCCGGAAAAGTTTTGTTCATCTTTGGAACACAATTTAAAGATATTTTGGATGAGAACCGGGAAGCTTGTGACTGTCCCATTGACTGTGAACGGGACTAATAGATCGGTAGGGGTATTAATGCTAATCCACCACAGGACTCGTGTAAGAAGTGCGACAGGAGACAGGACACTCTTCAACTCTTTATCTGAATTATGTAACTGTTCATAACAGATTCATGTTCAAATTACATTTACATTTAGCAGACACTTTTATCCAAAGCGACTTACAGTGCATTCAGGCTATACATTTGTTGTCAGTATGTGTGTTCCCTGGGAATCGAACCCACAACCTTTGCGCTGCTAACGCAATGCTCTAACCACTGAGCCACAGGAACACAATTGACAGGAATTGTATGACTTATGGTCACAAAGTGTTAAATGTGGTCTTTCTGAAATAAACAGAATAAAGTAAACATCAGTTTGCATCTGCTAAATGTAAATTACAGACATGTAAATAAAAACCTGCTACTGATACGTTATCCGTGAATCAACATGACGATGGGAGGATTAACAGTAGCAAGCATATGCATTTGAATCACTGTATATCTTAAATATAACAACATTAGAAACAATGTAAGGTTCGATTACACAAGATGAATATTTAAACACAACAATGAAGTAAACATCGGTGGCTTATAATAAGGAATGATTAAATAAACTTACATTCAATCACGCACAATAACACCTGAAGAAATGACCGAGCAAGCCACTGGTGAAAATGAAAGTGAAGAAGAATAGCGGAAACTAACGTCAACTAGCGGCACACATTCATAATAAAAGTCCTTTCCCTATAAAGATACATAGGGAATTTAAAACAGCCGCCCCCAGATTAGCATAGCTAATATGTCTAAAGGTAAATTCCCTAGTCGTTGGGGTCAGTGTCACCTCCATCCGGAAGTGCAGGAAGTCTGACAAGTTTGGTCACAGGTCGTAGGTATAGGCGATCATTGACCTGTACTTGAGCTAACCTGATGTGTCCGTCAGCGCTGGGGATCAGTTTGGCAAACCGACCAACTGGCCATTGGGCTCTGGGAAGCTGTGGGTCGATTATCATGACCACCGTGTTTTCAGTTAGATCTTGAGTTACCCGCTGCCACTTCTGGCGAGTCTGGAGATCCAGGAGGTAATGTCGTGTGACGTAAGACCAGAAGTGATCGATGATAGTCTGGGAATGATGCCAACGACGCTTGGACAAGGGCTCAGGGGTGTATATCACCTGTTGAAGTGAGGCATCTAGCCGCCCCATGGGAAGCGTATTGGGGGTAACCGTATCTAAGTCTACCATGTCGGATGAAATGTATCCTAATGGCTTGCTGTTCAGGATACCCTCTACTTCAATCAGTACAGTTTGTAGGACGTCCTCAGGCACAGACTGGCTCCCGATGACTACTCCCAGTCCAGACTTTACTGATCGGATCTCCCTTTCCCATGCACCTCCGAAGTGGGGTCCCGCGGGAGGATTCATCTTAAAGGGGATCTGGTAGCTAGCCAGCTGCTCCTACAGTCTGGGCTCCATCTCCTTGAAAGCTTCTCTCAGTTTGGTCTGGGCTCCCCGAAAGTTAGTCCCCTGATCTGAGAGGATCTCGGATGGGGTTCCTCTACGTGCTATGAAGCGCCTTAATGCCAGTAAGAATGCATCTGTGTCGATGCTGTTGAGCAGGTCGAGGTGAATGCATCTGGTCGTCAGGCACTTGAAGAGGACACCCCATTGCTTCTCCTGATGACGGCCAATCTTGACCATGAGGGGCCCGAAGCAGTCGACCCCGGTAGAGAAGAAGGGGGGTTGGTATAATCGCAGACGAGCTGAGGGGAAGTCAGCCATAATAGGTAGAGTCGGCTTAGCTCTCCACTTCTGGCACTCTACGCACTCTCTCTGGTGTTGTTTAATGGCTTGCCTGCCTCTTAGAACCCAGAAATGGTGACGTAGCTCTGCGAAGACCCTATCAGGTCCTGGATGGAGTAGACGCTCATCAAAGTGCTTTATGATGAGTCTAGTCACCTGATGGTGGGAATCTAGAACTACTGGATGTATCTCAGCTTTGCTGAAGCTATCCAATTGCCGTAGCCTACCTCCCACACAAATTTGATTAACTTCGGGGTCGAACTCAGGTGCAAGCATGTTCAGACGGCTGGCCGCAGGCACCTGATTCCCTGACTTTAAAACTTGAACTCCTCTGGGAAGGAATCCTTCTGACATTGACTCAAGATGAGCTCTTCCACACGCTTGTAATCTAAGGACTCTTTATTCGTATCTTGGGCGGCCACCCCATGGAGGGACCGGTAGGTCGCGTCGACCAAGGCACTCCAAGAAGCATACCGAGATGTATCAAGCATGTCTGGAATTCGATGATCTGCAACTAATCCACAAAAGACAGCTTTCCTTGTCTCTGAGGTATCCTCTCGGGGCTCTACGTGGGGCTTGGCTGGCCATCGGTCTGGTGGTTCGCGGAGGAATCCTGGGCCTCGGATCCACATGTCAGAGTTCGCCAGCTCCATGAGCGTCCTCCCTCTAGTAATGTCATCCGCTGGGTTATTTGAGGAATCAACGTACCGCCAAGAGTGGAGCTCTGTTAACTCTTGTATTTCCGCCACTCTCTTTCTTCCGTGAGTTTGTGTGTGCCGTTAAGCTGATTTGTTTTGATGTTAAATGTAATAAAATCAGAATTAGTCTTGCTGCATCCTTAGTTTTTTTTTTCACTCAAATTTTTAATCAGGCTGACTTGTCCAGTCGGGCATGTAAAGATGTCTTTCACTTAATGTCGAGTACAACTACAGTGGCAATAGACACAATTTCTCATTTACATGTAGTTTCTAATTATAGCAAGATGTTACGTCAATATGGGACAGTTGAACACATATAAACAAATGAAATTTAACATATTTTGCTGTTCGTCAGTTATTTCGACAGATATTGCTTACTATGACAATAGATCGCATTGGGCTTTAAATTAAAAGTTAGTTGACCACTACTTTAAATGCTCTCAATAAGAAAAGTAAACCACCAAAATGAGAAAAATGCAGCATTTAACCTAACTATGCTATGATAGCAATTTCCAGCTTACTGCACTTAACAAAAATGTCGTGATAGGAGGCTATTGTGACATGATATAGCTTATACATTAACTTAAATAAATACAAAAGGATATATTTCTTAAGTGAACTTACCAGTAATTATGAATAAAGAATCTAATCTTCAATCGTTCTGCCACTGCTCCAGTCGGCTGGATTTCAGATTTGAATGATGCGTGCGCAATCCCATAATGCCACACTACAGTAAGTTAGTGTAAAAAGCAGTAGCTACAGTGACAACACCTGCTTCTTGTAAATTACAGTTACAATTACAGTTGACATGGAAATATACTGTTAACAACTGTAAAAACTTATTTGACCCATAATGCATTGCGAATTACAGCTACATCTTGTAAAATGTTTAAACAGTAATAATCTGTAAAACTTTGCTGTAGAAACTACAGCAATTTTTTGTGTACTTTTAATAGTTTTTTCTCAATGTTTCTAAATTTCTGTATAAATCTCTATAAAGGTTTATTCTCAAATTTCTGTATTTATTTATTTATTATTATACATATTTCGTTGTATTTTATTACATGCATTTTATTCACATTTTGTTCCCTTATTTGTATAATTATTTTTTCTTTGATATTTTTGCTAAAACTTTACTTGACTCTAACCTCTAATTGGTAACCAGCCCACTATACTATATTATACCCCTATATTTCCTTTATAATGACTTCCTGAAAACCCCAAAAACATAGCAACTGGCATAGCAACTGAGTTTCTCACCCCTATGCAGAGGCAGGAGGGGGTGGACAAGAGGGTCCGGCCCCCATTTATCAGTCTTGGTTGAACGGAGTTGCACAGCAGGTGAGAGGCATGCCTTTGTCCCGCGGGTCAGCCTAGGGCAAGATGAAGGTGTATGCGGCGGCTAGACTGTGTTTGTGAATCATGTGAGTGCGGATGTGCTACAGTTTGTCAAAACACCTTTTCGTTAAGGTTAATTAACAAAACGCAACTTCCATTTCCTTTCACAAAGGCCATAAAAGATCAAAGCGAGCAGGGTTGCCACTGAGAAAAATTTACAACTTACTCAAAGCTGTTACTAATTTCACTTTCTCAACTCATAAACCAGTCTTTTTCATGGAAGCCTGTTTACACCACTGAATAAAAAAAGGGTTATTGCTTTTTATCTCACAATTCTTTTTTTCTCAGAATTGTGAGATTGAAACTCGCAATTGCGAGCTATAAAGTCAAAATTATGAGATATAAACTTGCAATTGCGAGTTATAAAGTCAGAATTGCGAGATATACAGTAAAGTTGCAATTGCGAGCTATTGTGTTTTTGCTATTTTGTACATTGCCTATTTGTATGTTATTCTTTTATAATCTGTCTGTGTCCTGTTGCTGACATTCTGTTGCACTGTGGAGCTTCTGTCACTATAACAAATTCCTTGTATGTGTAAACATACCTGGCCAATAAAGCTCATTCTCATTCATTCATAAAGTCAGAATTGCGAGATATAAACTTGCACTTGCGAGTTATAAAGTCAAAATTGCGAGATATAAAGTCGCAATTGCAAGTTTATATCTCGCAATTCTGACTTTATATCTCACAATTCTGAATTTATAACTCACAATTGCAAGTTTATATCTCGCAATTCTGACTTTATATCTCACAATTCTGAATTTATAACTCGCAATTGCAAGTTTATATCTCGCAATTGCCAGAAAAAAAGTCAGAATTGTGAGAGAAAAAGTCACAATAACCTTTTTTTATTTTTTATTCAGTGGCGGCAATGGGCTTCCATACTTTTTCATCTAACCTTCTTACATTTTTTTTCAGAGCAGGAGGGTCTTTCCATCTTCGGGGGAATAAGAACATCTGGGTTTGTGAGAAGTAGAAACCTTTGGAACTGGTCTGCACACTTCCTGTATTAGGAGATCTAACTTTTCCTGCCCTTTTTCATGTCTTTTCCTTCACTCTGCTGGGTCCTGCTGCTCTGCTTCAAGGTAGGACGTGAGAAACAAATGCAAACAGACGTGATTTTAGTGTCTTTTGTTCTTATCTCCAGCTCTTTATCTGTCTTTCAGGCTCTGTTTGTGTTTTGCTAACGGTTCTTTGTGGTTTTCTTCAGGCAGGGGGGCACGTTGAGGGGAAAGAGTGTTTGAGGAAGGCTGAGCTGTTCTGTTAGTCTACACACACTGAAGGAACTACAGGCCAACTGTGGATTCAGCTGGAGGTATGTTATTCTTCTCTCTCCATCCTGGGTTCTGTGTTTTAGACTGATAAAACATTGCAAAACAGGACTAAATTCAAATTCAAATCAAGGTTTTTGAGTTACTAACTTTCTCTTAAAGCCTTTTATAAAGTTCTACCAAGAAGCTGTTGCTGCTTTATTTGTCTGAACATGTTTTTATTGTCAAGAGTGTGCATGTTAATGCTAAGTCACGTTTAAACATGCAGGTTTAAAATATTATATTGGAGCTCAACGCTTCTCTAGAATGTCAAAACATATACAAAAGAGCATGTTTGCACCATGAGGCATGATAATAAGTATAGCCCATTTACGTTTGTATTAAGTGATGAAATGCTAGATGTGGCCAAAATGTTCCGCATGGATCAGACCTTTGGCTGATAGCATCTGTAGTGTTTGGATACATAGCAGGCAACAACAACAACATTACTGCAGTTCACATGCTCCTTTGATGCTTGATGCCATTTCCAGCACTAAGGCAGTGTGTGGTCGATTAACCCCTTCTTTCCCACATAGTTTTAATTTAGAGTGAAAATGTAAGTCCCATGTAGGCTTTTAAACTGTGAGTAGTTTTGAGGCAGTATTATTTATATAGTAGTATATAATAGTATGTTCATTTTAGTATGTTCATTTATTTAAACTTTTTTTCAGTTAGTTGCCAAGAAATATTTTTTTTTAATTGTAATTTAATGTTTTTATTTTTTATATATATTTATATATTATTTTATTTTATTTCAGCTTTATTTTAATCACCGAAAACAATCTTGTTTTCCAGTTAAAATATTCTTAAATATTATAAACAAATTTAAAAAGACAAAGTATTTACATTAATTTTTGAAAATACAAATAAGAAATGTTGGAAAAATGCAATGATACTTTTTAAACGTGAAACTAAATCGCCATTAGGTGGCAGCAGATAACTTAATGAGTGAGTCAATTGAGTCATTCATTGTACCGATCCGTTCAGAATGCTAAATCATTGAACTTTATTTTTTTTTTTTTTTTTTTTTTTTTTAAGTGTATAAGCAACAGGTACATGCACAATTAGTCTCTTCTAGGACTAAAAATATTGATGAGTCATCTTGCACTTTTGGGCATGTCCAAATTTCTGACCAATCAAATGCTCTATAGAATGAGAATGTCCCTATCCCTGTGTTCGGTCCAACTGACCCTTCGCAAAGACCCACCACCCTTAGTTACTGTTGCTATGTCCGACAAGCCATGGCTCTCACGGCATATATCATGTTCTCATTCAGTGAAAAATAAATTGCGGAGCAAAGAGAAAACTGACAACTGCCGGCAAACAAGACAGAGCAGGTTACTTATGGTATGAAACTAAATCTCCTCTTTCAAATTTGGTCTTTTTTAAAGAAATTCAAACAATAAATACAGTTTTGTGTCTCTTTAATGTGTCGTGAAAGATCGCTGTAGCGCCTCAGTTAAAGCAGCGCATGAACCGAACATCTCTTCCTCTTTACTAATTATAGCATACAATAAACATGAATGAACATCAGAAAGGTATCTTGTTTCAACTGCGGAAAGACGTCAGTACACACCATTTTACAAGTTAGAGTCCACCAACGTTAGTCTACTCTCCAGTCTGGTCTGGGTTTTTTTATCGGACAAAAATGGCAGATTCCACGTTATGATTGGTTAGATCGCCTGTCAATCAAACTCCCTGTGAAGGGTCAATTGTGCAGTTTTAGGTCAACTTTGTAGTCTATTATTGTTCTTAAATATTCATGAATCTAAGTTTTCTACTATTTAATACTTCTTTGTTTGTTTATTTTCCTCATTTTCATGAAGCATACTGTTGGAAATGAGAGCAAGACAATTAATCTGAAGCGAATAACCTTGGATACCTATCAACTGAACAAAAAGATGGGGGTGGACATCTTTGCTTTGACATTGTTTACCTTGAGTCACCTATGGCCACATGTCCAAGCTTCAAGTCTAGTTCAGTTAAACACAGGGCTTCGGGTAGCCAGAGGCCGGTCGGTGTTTGTCACGGATGGCGAACTTCAGTTCCACACGGACAGGGTATCTGAGGCCTGTAAGGTCGAAGTAGTGCTCACCGAGCCTATCACGCAAAGAGTGGGGAAACTCACTCCTCAGGTAACAAAACAAATCCAGAATTAGCTTATGCATTATATAAAATGTGAGAATAATTGTTGTTGTACCATTTTCCAGGTTTTTGACTGCCAGTTCTTTCCGGATGAGGTGAAGTATGTTCACAATGGCAGCCCACTCCTAGAGGAGGACACTGTCATGCTGAGGGTCTACAGGTGAAATATTGTGTGGTCATTATTCTTGTCCAACACCAACATGTTACAGCTGTTACTTCAATTCGGGCTTTTGGGGGCAGCAAACCCCCTATTTCCAAGGCCTAATGTAATTTCCATACTCCCAAATGCTTTTTTCTATGTTTGTACTTAGGTTTGCAGAATCCGAGACTTTTGTTGAGACTGTGCTGCTGAAGATACATGTAGTAGAACCTCAAAGGAGCCTCGCAGAGCTTGGAAATGTTCCTCTGGTGGTTTCTGAGTTCTACAGCCTTTCCAATGTCATCAATAGCAGTGTCCTTACCTTTAAAACCCAGCCCGATGTGATCTGCACGGTACGTCTTCTCAGCTCTGAGATCAATGTCCCTATGCTTGGTCAACTGGTCGTTGAGGATCCTGAATCAATGCTGACTTCTGAGCCTGGACCGAGAAGAGGTATACCAAGTATATAATGAAATTTTTAAAAGCATTTGTGTGTCAAATCACAGCCATATGTTGCAAACGACAAAATCATGTGCTGTAACCAATGTACAGAAAAAAAACAGGACCCTCAAGGTCAATAAGTCTCTTAAAATATCAGATAATTTGACCTTATTATGACAAGGCAAAGTTAGTTCAGGTTGTCATGTTGTGCGACTGACTCCCCCAAAAATTATAATTTGTATCAATTAATAGTTTGCGGTATTTGGAAAAAAATTTTTACTTGTTTTTCTAACTGTTTTTGAAAACACCATAAAAACAATATTTTTTATGAATTAATAACTCATGATAATTGTAATAAAAAAAACATTTACCTTGAAAAATATATTTTAAAACATATTTGAAAATAATGATTCAAATTTCATGTGGTGTGACTCCCAATTTTATAATAATTTATAATAATTGTAAAACTTTTTGACCTAGGTAAATAGATTTTAAAACATTTTTTTTTAAATAATGACTAAAATGTATATACACTGAACAAAATTATAAACGCAACACTTTTGTTTTTGCCCCCATTTTTCATGAGCTGAACTCAAAGATCTAAGACTTTTTCTATGTACACAAAAGGCCTATTTCTCTCAAATATTGTTCACAAATCTGTCTAAATCTGTGTTAGTGAGCACTTCTCCTTTGCCGAGATAATCCATCCACCTCACAGGTGTGGCATATCAAGATGCTGATTAGACAGCATGATTATTGCACAGGTGTGCCTTAGGCTGGCCACAATAAAAGGCCACTCTAAAATGTGCAGTTTTACTGTATTGGGGGGGGGTCCGAAAACCAGTCAGTATCTGGTGTGACCACCATTTGCCTCACGCAGTGCAACACATCTCCTTCGCATAGAGTTGATCAGGTTGTTGATTGTGGCCTGTGGATGTTGGTCCACTCCTCTTCAATGACTGTGCGAAGTTGCTGGATATTGTCAGGAACTGGAACACGCTGTCGTATTCGCCGACACGGCATCCCAATCGGATCTTTTCAGCTTCCAGGAATTGTGTACAGATCCTTGCAACATGGTGCTGTGCATTATCATGCTGCAACATGAGGTGATGGTCGTGGATGAATGGCACAACAATGGGCCTCAGGATCTCATCACGGTATCTCTGTGCATTCAAAGTGCCATCAATAAAATGCACCTGTGTTCGTTGTCCATAACATACGCCTGCCCATACAATAACCCCACCGCCACCATGGGCCACTCGATCACAACGTTGACATCAGCAAACCGCTCACCCACATGACGACGCCATACACGCTGTCTACCATCTGCCCTGTACAGTGAAAACCGGGATTCATCCGTGAAGAGAACACCTCTCCAAAGTGCCAGACGCCATCGAATGTGAGCATTTGCCCACTCAAGTCAGTTACGACGACGAACTGCAGTCAGGTCGAGACCCCGATGAGGACGACGAGCATGCAGATGAGCTTCCCTGAGACGGTTTCTGACAGTTTGTGCAGAAATTCTTTGGTTATGCAAACCGATTGTTGCAGCAGCTGTCCGGGTGGCTGGTCTCAGACGATCTTGGAGGTGAAGATGCTGGATGTGGAGGTCCTGGGCTGGTGTGGTTACACGTGGTCTGCGGTTGTGAGGCCAGTTGGATGTACTGCCAAATTCTCTGAAACGCCTTTGGAGACGGCTTATGGTAGAGAAATGAACATTCAATTCACGGGCAACAGCTCTGGTGGACATTCCTGCAGTCAGCATGCCAATTGCACGCTCCCTCAAAACTTGCGACATCTGTGGCATTGTGCTGTGTGATAAAACTGCACATTTTAGAGTGGCCTTTTATTGTGGCCAGCCTAAGGCACACCTGTGCAATAATCATGCTGTCTAATCAGCATCTTGATATGCCACACCTGTGAGGTGGATGGATTATCTCGGCAAAGGAGAAGTGCTCACTAACACAGATTTAGACAGATTTGTGAACAATATTTGAGAGAAATAGGCCTTTTGTGTACATAGAACAAGTCTGAGATCTTTGAGTTCAGCTCAAAGGGGCAAAAACAAAAGTGTTGTGTTCATAATTTTGTTCAGTGTAGATAATGTCATGTGGTGCAACACCCTAAAAACATATTTAATAATTAATAATTTAATAATTTAATAAATCATTTAATAATTAATAATAAGTTAATAATCATGACATTTGTTTAAAAATTACTTATACTATAATATATATACATTAGTATAAAAATATGGAGGAAAATATGTTAACATTTAGTTAATGGTTACACCATATGACAATTGTAGAGCTATTTGGAGTGAAAGTAATTTTTTTTAAATTCAATTTCTAAGAACGTCTCCTCTGCATTCAAACTTTTCAAGGACGTCATACTGGAATCACCTGCCCAGGAAATAAAGCCTGTGACCACAACACAAGGGAAGTAGAGTTCTTGAAGACTGACTGTGCCGAGTTCCTCACTTCAGGTCTGAAGTACCAGCACCTCAGTCCTCCATCACCTGAGATTGATTACATCCCAATCAGGGTGGAGTTTAGGGACCAGATCTCCCGAGCTATGCTGGAGGTAAAAACGCCATCAGGTTCGTATGAAATCATAACAACAAGCCACTGAATCTTCTACTCACCTTCTTCTCTCTTAGACTGAGAGTATCTGGATACCGGTACTGATCCAAGGGGCCATGCAGAACCAACCTCCCAACGCTGCCTTCATGTCTACGTTCATCCTGGAGGTAGATCAGTTTATCCTCACCCCCATGACCACTGCTGCCCTGGATGCCAAAGATGACGAGACCCCTCAGGCCCAGCTCATCTTCAACGTGACCAAACCTCCAGCGGAGGGATATATTACTCATTTGGACGATCACACCAAAACTGCATTCTCCTTCTCATGGCAAGACCTGAATGAGATGAAAATTGCCTATCAGCCCCCAAACAGCAGTCACACAGCCAGGAGGAACTATGAGGTTAGGAAATGGTAAATTGCTGTACAGGAAACTTTGACAGGCAAAAAAAATTCTATCCTAGCCCGTTTTTTTTTTCTATAGTATTACAGATATATTATTTGTATAAAGACACCTTTATACCAGTGTTGTTATTGTTAACTGAAACTATTAAATACTTTGTTAATTAAAATTAATAAAATAAATACTAGATTTAAAAAAAACTTGTCAAGTTAAAGCACTAAAATGACTAAAACTGAAATAAAAATACATTAAAGCTGAATAGTAAAAAAAAACTATTTAAAATATCAAGCACACCACAAAATCATTAAAACTTAAAACTTAAAGCCAATTCAAATTATTAACAAATACTATAATAGTAAATAACAATAAAATAACACAGCTTTATACTGTGTAAAAAAGGTATTATAAATGTATAAAATATTAAGAATAATATACTAAAACACATATTCAAAATATAATAAATGTTTTCTTAAATCTGATACTGACACTGCATTTTGTTGTTGTTGTTGTTTGTATCTTATCGATCAAAACAATTAAATAATTCGTATTTAATATGACTTCCAACCAGTGTTTGGGAAGAAAAATTACATGTCATATTCAATAAAAATAAAAATATTTATTTTGCTTTTAATTAATCTGTTGTCCAGGTGGAGTTTCAGGCCATCGATGGCTCATTTCTGCCGAGTCCTCCAATCTTGATGCACATCTCTATCCGTACTGCAGAGACCAATGCTCCTCGAGTCTCATGGAATATGGGTATGTTAGCGGATTAGCTAAAATAAATAATCTTCTAAAGGAGTGACTAAGGCTAATCATCTCTATCCTTACAGGGTTGGATCTGCTGGAAGGCCAATCGAGACCAATCACATGGGAGCACCTACAGGTTGTTGATAACGACAACATAGATGCGGTCACCCTGATAGCTATGGACGGCCCACTTAATGGACACTTAAGTGTTAGAGGTAAAGGGATTTAATCTGTCACCTCTCTGAAAGTAGAAGCCAATCCAAATGTAATTTCTAGGACCTTTTTCCACTGATGTGTCATAGTGAGTCTCATAAAGTGTAAACCCGCTCTTTATTCCTTCTCTGTTCATGTGGTAACCATCCTTCTTGTGGGCATCATTCAAGAAACATATGTCCGGGTGGCCTGCATGGGTTTGCTAATCAGGTGTAAAATGCTTCGGCGACACTTTGCCAGGGGCCGTGGACCAAAGATGTCTTTAGAGCCGTAGCGGCTGTCTTTCCACTTCAGCAGACTTTTGTTTGCACAGACCCTGAAAGAAGCAGATTGGAAATACTTATGGCATTTAATGCCAGATGTCCAACACAAGGTCATTTCTCTTCCATCAGACCATTATCTTAGCAAACTTTGAGAACTGGTGACAATTATGTATCTATCTGAAAAAAAATATCCATGGGAATGTTCTAGAATATGAAATTAAAGGAATAGTTCACCCAAAAAGCAGGTACTTCAAATACAACATTTTTCATAACAACATTTTTTGTTCCACAAAAGAAAAAGAATGTCAAACAGGTTCGGAATGACATGAGGTCATGCAAAATCTTTTGGGTGAACTATTCTTCTAAATCCTTGGTTTCTTGGAAGGAAAGGCCGAATTGTGATTTCAGGAATTGAATGGGATGTTTTGCTGTATGTGTTCTCCGATGGAAGCTGTGGTAGGTTGTTTTTGTGTTTCCTGGTTTGGAGGTTTTCCAGGCCCATGGCTTCATTCCTTGAGTCATTCTCTGACAGAAGACCACCTGATCAGCAGAAGCCTCAAGCCTACTCAAACAACAGCTCCTGCTTTAAGCCAAACCCTTCATTTAATTGGTGTTTACGTTTTTGGGGTTGATGTGTCACTTTGTGATCCCTCTGGCTGAATTGTTCCATAACTTTGGCTCCAAATCCACTTAAAAAGCACTTCATTTTACTACAGGATGATTGAGCTGAACAGCAAGTTCTGGCCCAGAAACGGACCGGTCTCTCTTGAGAACCTAGATGTGGATTGGGAATTGCTCACGTAGACCTCGAACTCAGGGACTCCGACCCTTGGGAAAGTCCTCAGTCAGCCTTCGGCCAAATGGAAAGCTGCCGTCCAATGTCCTCTTCCGTCGAGTATCTATATGGAGACTGTTTTTTTGGGCCTGCTGCCCACAGCCACCTTTGGGCCCAATTACTTACTTGTTTCTCCATTGGACTTGTGGCTGTTTCCCCCTGATAAAGTTGCTAATTAGGTTTGCTGTGCAACCAGTCATCATTCAATCTGTCTGGTGACCTTGCCCTTCTGTCTCACTGGCAAGCAGGAGAAGCTCAGCTTCACTGTGGGCAGCAGCCCTTGCCTGGGAAGGACGCCATCTTTCTTTTTATTTTTCTGCAATAGGGAGAAGCCAGAGCCAACATTTGTGCCTTCAGGCGAAAAACAAAACTTATTTTTCACAATTGCATTGAGCCAAATGAATGATATTGCAAATGATAGTAAAGATAAGTTTGAAAATGCTATCATATTATGTTTCCTACTTGACTTAAAGGGATCATTCACCTGAAAGCTGTTTTTGACCATACAATGAAAGTCAATGGGGTCGAAACATTTTCTTTTGTATTTCACAGAAGAAAATAAATCTTACAGATTTGGAATGACATGAGAGTGAAATGATGCCAGAGCATTCATTTTTGCCTGAGCTATCCTTTTAACTGGACCTGGAATTTCATTTATTATTAAAACAGGTCAAACCCGTATACTGTAACCAATCCTTCTTATTCATCCAAAGGTGGAAAAGGATTCATGTTTAAGGTCAAGGATCTCAGAGAGGGCGTCGTGGTCTATCATCACTCGGACAGCGACACCACCAGGGATTACATTGTCTTCCGAATCACAGATGGCCGCCACAGCATCAGACACAAATTTCCCATCTACATTCTTCCCAAAGACGACACCCCTCCTTTTCTAATCAATAACGTGGCCTTTGAGGTCCAAGAAGGTGGCATGGTTAGGGTGGAAGAGTACATGCTGATGGCCTCAGACTTGGACTCCAGCGACGACTATATTCAGTATCGGCTGATTACTTTCCCCAGAGCAGGACAGCTAGTTAAGAAGTCCTCTCCACATGAACCAGGTCAGTTGGATTTAAAAGGTTATATTTCTTAAAGGTTTTTAACTCATCTGAGGTGCCTTATGTTATATGGTGTCATGTCAACCAGGTCTCCCAGTGAAGAGCTTCCTGCAGAGGGACCTGTTTCAAGGTCTAATCTACTATAAGCACTCAGGGGAGGAAGTGTTTGAGGATTCTTTTGATTTCATCCTCTCAGATGTCCTTCAGCCTCCGAATCTATCGGACAGACATGTAACTTTGTCTCTGTTTTCCTAATAAATTGCATTTCAGTGTGAATATTTATAACAGAAGTGTTTGTTCTGTACCTCTTCATCCATAGACTGTGGTGATCCACGTGTTTCCAGTGAAGGACCAATTGCCTGAGGAAGTTTCCGGAACGGTTCGCTCCATTACGGTTAAGGAAACTGAGGTTGTTTACATCACTCAGAACCATCTGCACTTCAGAGATACAGAGCATTTGGAGACTGACCTATTGTATGTGATCACTCATCCTTGCTTTAGCCCGGGAAACACCAGGTACGCTTATGCATTTCCTTGAAATTTTTTTTTTACTCTTTTATTTATATATATAATATAGTTTTTTATTATTAAAAAGAAAAAGAAGAATATTGGTCCTTTTGTTTATATTTTACATCTGTTGTAAATTCTTGCAGGTTACCAGATGCAGGCAGGCTGTTTTATACCGACAGCACAAACTCCATGAAAAAAAATGCAATGGTTCCAGTGCTCAAGTCCTTTACTCAGGTCTGAAATGTGCACACACATAGGTTCCCTAAATATTACATGTTATTGTAATACTCTAAAATGTTATTTTAAATAACATGCCTCTTCAGTTAGATACTGTCTTTTTTGTCCTCCACAGCATGCAGTGAATCACCACAAAGTGGCTTACATGCCTCCAATAGAGGATATTGGCCCTGAGCCTCTCTTTGTGCAGTTTGTGTTTTCTGTGAGTGACCAGCAGGGCGGCACTCTCACAGGACTCACCTTCAACATCACAGTCACACCTGTTGACAACCAGGCCCCAGAAGTGAGTTGCTCACTTCTTTTATTGTTATATTGTAATGTTGTTTATAATTTTCTTTGTTGTCATGCCTCAGGATTTTGAAGGACCCCCCCCCCCATGAGTTTCTTTCATGGTAGCATAAGTTTTAAATAATACAAAAAGTTGTATAATTTATAATTCCATTTCTCAAACTTTCATTTATAGATGTTTACTAACTTGCTGAGGGTCGAGGAAGGTGGCGGTAGTTTCCTGATGGAGGAACACCTGCTGGTGCAGGATGTGGACAGCTCAGTAGATCAGCTCAGGGTACACGTGAAGACTCATCCCCAACATGGAAAACTGGAGCTGCAGGGCACGGCACTGCTAGAGGGAGACAGCTTCAGTTTGCAGGACCTCAAAGCATTGAGGGTTAGGTATGAATATGAAAAACTGTAGCTAGAGATTGTTTTTGTAAGGTTTAAAGTTTGGCCTGGAAAATCATATTCTAAGAAGAATTGATGAGGATAATTATAATCTGTTGAAAATAACAATACATTCTATATTTTGATAGATACATTCATGATGACTCTGAGACCCTGAAAGATAGCATTGATCTTACTATCACAGATGGAATCAACTCTGCACATGGAACGCTTTTAGTTCAGGTAATTTTCTTCTTTAAAAAAAAATAGAATTAATGTTTGGCACATTGCATTGTACTTCCATGCAGCATTCCCTTATTAAAATGCATATTTCCTTAGTGCTTCTTATTTGCATCTTTTTATTAGATCCTGCCTGTGAATGATGAACCCCCACAGTTAGGTTCCGACTTGAGGGCTGAATTGTCCTGCAAAGAGGGGGGTCAGGTCCAGATTACGGTTGAGTACCTCTCTGCTACAGATGTTGACAGCGAGGACACTCGGCTAACATACATGCTTGCCAGAACACCTGCAGGTGGGGTGCTGCAGCGAAATGGGCTCACCGTGGACAAGTTCTCCCAGCTGGATGTGCTCAATGGACTCATCTTCTACCTGCACACAGGTTATAACCGAGACAGGAGGCTAGTTAGTGATACTTAATGTCACTTAGTGTAGGCCTGTTTTACACATTCTGCATCTGCGGTGGGTGTGTCACACATATTCTTGTGAAAATATGATGAAAATGCCCCATAAAATGGTTTGTAAGGATGATTTTGTCATTCAGGCTTTGTTATAATGTCATAGTGTAGTGATGTAGTAGCCTATCAGCCTGATCTAATAAATGTTAAGGAAGATACTATAAGCCAAATAATTTAAACAAACTAATATAAAGTGTTGGGAAGGCTACTTTGGAAATGCAATAGGGTACAGATTACAAGTTACCTTGTTTAAAATTTAATAAGTAGGGATGCACCGAATGTTCGGCAACCGAAATTGTCGAATAAGCGAAAAGACCGAAAATAATTTGTACCGAACAATGACGTTACACGATCAAATAGAGGCGCGCACTAATGCAGCAAACACGTCTGCAGTGTGGAAGCATTTAAAACTGTCAGAGAGAGAGAGACGCAAAAATCATTACAAGCACGAAACACCGACAGCAAAAGACTGCTTAGCGCTGCATCTCATGTCTCCGATGAGAAGAGGAAGGGGTGGTTGTTGCTGGTTACTGTGATGGTTGAAATCGCGAAATGGCCTCAAACGATTAGTAAATAAACTACAGAATGTTTTGTTTTTTAATACACGCACGAATTGCATGTAAGTTATTCAAACAGCGCTGCACGAGCTCGCGGCGCCAGGGTTCAAAGTCCAAAGCACGAGGAACTTCTGCGCTGAAAACACTGAACAGCTGTAAAATATCATAATTTGCTATTTTTTATTATTATTTTAAAGGCGCGTGACAATGTGATACGTGTGAAAAACATCTTCCCAAATTCGTAATGAGATATATCTGAGAAATATCTGCATGCTGTTGTCAACAAAAAGAAGCACTGAGGTCTTCCTGTGTTTTTCCGCCAAAATAAAAGCTCCATCAACATTCATAAATGTTAGTATTGTCATTTTACTGTTGTTCAGTAAAATAAAATAAAAAGTAAGACAATAATAATGATGATAATAATTACCCTACAACAGCTGTATTAATACATTTACTATAACATTCACCAATAGTGTTCAAATTGGGATCTGTAATATATTCTAATGTTTTAAAAGAAGACTCTTCTCAGCAAGGCTGCATTTATTTGTACAGAAAAAAATACATGCCTGATTCAAGAAGGGGGTCTCAAAAATGGCCCCAAAAATATTATTTTACTAACTTATTGATTTTAAGTTAAATTGTGCTTTGTTGTTATAATGTCTGATAGGATGTATACAATTTTTCAGTGTTAAGTAATAAAAAAAAAAAAAAAAAATTTTGTAAAGCAGAACAAAACAGTAAAAAGCCGATTTTGGATATTTAATTATGCAATAGTGAAAAAAATGGCAAAATAGGCCTACATGGGGGAGAAAAAAATTCGAAAAACCGTGTTCAGTATTCGGCCTTCGGCCCAGTGTTTCATTTTGTTCGGCTTCGGCCAAGAATTTTCATTTCGGTTCATCCCTAGTAATAAGTCGTTTATATATTTCAATTACTTTGTTAAAGTAATGTAACTGATTACATTCGATTACTTTTTGATTACTTTTCTAAATTTTTAACGAATGTTAATCATTTAATCAACTTTCAATGCGATGCTCTACAAATTCAAAGAGAACCAGTCAAAAGCATCAGAATAGCATCACTTTACATAAAGAACTTTACATGAATGGCAGGAGGCATCAAGTACATCAAAAACAGACAAAGCATCAAGTTAATATTATTCATATCCTAGATTTTTACTGAAAATATTCAGATGTTACCCCCTTTGTAATCATTAACATTTTCATAAGTAACTGTAATTACACTTTTCTGGATTACAGTTACATTTATTTTGTAATTCAATTACATAACACCATTACATTTAACTAGTTCTCCTCAACACCATTCATATAAAATATTCATTATTATGAATATTTGTTTTATTAATATTCATATTTAACAGTGTTATTAACTTATTAGTGTTTTTACAGATAAACTTCAAGTGAGAATTTGATGATAGCAAAGGTAATCTAAATATACAAATGGAGAAATGTTAAAGGGATAGTTCACCCAAAAATGAAAATTCTGTCATTAATTGCTCACCCTCAAAGCAAGGCAAGTTTATTTATATAGCACATTTCATACACAGTGGTAATTCAAAGTGCTTTACATAAAAGGAAGTGAAATGGAAATTAAAAATAATAATAAAAACAAGGAATACATTTTTTTTTTTTTAAATTTAAAACAGCTAAGAATAGAAAATGATTATACATAGTGCAATCAGTTGGGACGTAGCACAGTGCTCATTCAACACATGCACAGCTAAACAGATGAGTTTTGAGTCTGGATTTAAATGTGGCTAATGTTTTAGCACATCTGATCTCTTCTGGAAGCTGATTCCAACTGTGGGCGGCAAAATAGCTAAAAGCGGACTCCCCTTGTTTTGTGTGAACCCTTGGTATTTCTAACTGACTCGTAATGATCTGAGTGGTCTGTTAGGTTTATATTCAGGGAGCATATCTGCAATGTATTTGTCCTCATGTCGTTCCAAACCTGTAAGACCTTCATTAATCTACGAAACACAAATTAAGATATTTTTGATTAAGTCTGAGAGTTTATCCGATACATTTTTTGTGCGCAAAGAATAACGTTGTTGAATAAAGTCGTTATTTTGTTTTCTTTGCACACAAAAAGTATTCTCATGGCTTCGTAATAGTTCGGTTGAACCGTTGGCGCTGATGTCACATGGACAATTTTACTGATGTCTTGGGAACATTGCAGTTGTGCTGCTGTCTATGGAAGTCAGAAACTCTCGGATTATAATCAAAAATATCTTAATTTGTGTTCCAAAGATGAACAAAGGTCTTACAGGTTTGGAATGACATGAGGATGAGTAATTAATGACAGAATTTTAATTTTTGGGTAAACTATCCCTGTAGCAATCCTGCATCCCTAAAAAATGTTTGTCGCAGAAGCAGGATGTAAATGTCTTATGATTGAAAGTTCTTTAAATTATTTTTTTGTGAATTAAATGAACATAAACACATTTCCCCATTCACTAGGTGGTGAGATTGGACCCGATCCTGTCTCGGACATTGTCACTCTCATTGTGTCAGATGGAGAGGCTGGAACAATAGATGGCTGCTGCCAGGAGGATGCTCTCCCCCCACCCGTCCCCCTGCATGGCACGCTTCCGGTCTATGACCTCAACATCACTGTGATGCCTGTCAACAACCAGGTCCCAACCATAACGCTGGGTAAACATCTTCCACAGGGCCTGTAGTAAATCTCTTAGACATTTTGTACACTGGTGCTGCATTGTGTTGAGTGACCGAATGAATTAAAAGATGCTCTCTAATCTAGATTTAATCGCCAGAGCATTTGGCTAAGGTGTAATTAATTAATTGTAATGACAATCCGCTTAAATCAAGCAATAATGCAACTAGGACTTTTCGAGGCAGGTGATGGACTGCAGCTTGGTAAACAAATCACTTAATCGCAGTCTCGCACACCCAGCTCAGGGAGTGTGGCTAATGCAAGTGTTTCGTTCCCCCTGAATGTACGTTTCGAAGCAGGGTGTTAGAGACGTCTTGCCAGGATGGGGATTTCACTGGTAATGCCAGAAACTTTGCAGTTATCAATAAAGGACAGTGACCAGAGCAAGACAATGAGCAAAAGACGGCTACTAGGTGCCGGTGGGACATCCACAGGAAATCCTAGCATGCTTGTCATCGGTGTATAAGGGGCGACAGACGTACACACAGCTGGTTGGGATTATAGAGAGAGAGCAGAGCATGTATGGTGAAAAAGCACAGTAGAAAGAGATACATGTTCCCGTGAGAACAACTGGACAATAGGGACATAGAGGAGAAGACAATGGACAGGCCCGCATTTGGAAAAGACGACACGTCCATTGTGTCTTCTATCCCTTTTCTCATTCAATAACAATTATAATCTCCTAATTCAGCTAATCCCCATCAAAAAAGGAGGATTCTCCAATGTTGCCACCGTGTAGTAGATCTGATTCTAGACTGGTTTGTGTGAAAAAAGTAGTAATTTAATTAATTTGCATTGAATAAAGATGGGTTGGCATAAGAGGTTTAAGCAAGGAAAATAAGGGAAATCCAACTCTTGCCTTGCTTTGGGACGAGTTTTATCACTTTTACTCCAGACTGGTGGTCATTAATTCTTCCCCTTGTTTCAGAGCTCTATCCAAGCACAAGCTCATCAGTGCCCATTCTCCATTCATTATTTATCAGTGCAGTAAATGGAAGCAGATGCCAGTAAGCATTGGCATGATGGCTTTATCAACACCCAGGTGGCAGCGGGCTGGCAGAGAGCCGAGCGAGAGAGCAGGGAAAGAGAGGGAGTGTTAGTGGGGTGGCATAGCAGGCGTGAAGAAATAGGGGAGCAAGGGGAACTGCCTGTAAATGAGAGGGAGAAGAAGAAAAATATTGGGATGCACTCTTGAGAAGAAAAAACATAAGTCTGTGAAGTCACATCAAGCTCTCTAAAATGAGATCTGTATGATTAATGCCAATTTATAACTTCTTACATTATGCTATATATTGTTTCGTCAGGTACCATGTTTGTGGTAGATGAGGCTGCCAGTGCATGTCTGTGTGGGGGGGTGATGGAGGCAACCGATCCTGATAGTCATCCCGATCAGCTCATGTTTCACTTGGTGACCCCACCACAATATGGGTTCCTGGAGAACACCCTTCCATCCCCTGGCTTTGAGAAAAGCAATGCTGGACTTCGAGTGGGTCAGTAGTATTCCTGAGGCTCTGTAAACGTACACAGCAATTGTGATTATGCCATGTAGGATGGATTTATGGATTAATATATTTTTATTGGTCTTGGAACAACATTCCTGTCAAACAAACACTGTCCTTTAACCCTAATTTCAAAATTAAGGCTAATAAGTGACCTCATTTACATGCATGTAAAGGGATATTTCACCCAGAAATTAAAATTATGTCATCATTTACTTACCCTCATGTCGTTCCAAAGACTTTTTTCAAACACAAATACATACAGGGAAAGTCTGGAGTCTGTTGCGTCATCAAAACTGTTTAAGGGATTAAGGGCCAACCCTTCATTTTTTGGCCTCCGGTTCTTTTCAATGTACTATAAATGAAATGACTGTAAATGAGATGATGCATCTGTGCTCTTTAATTTGCATGTTGTTAGTAAATCACCCGCAGAAATGTCCACGCCCATCTGCATTCTTTTGGAATTGCCCTGTTTAGTAAAACTGGCCCTAAGAGCCCTGGGCCACTATCCCTAAAATCTAAGAACATGTCCTACTTGGTAAAATCACAATTTATCTTTTGTATGTCCTATTATAACACCTTGTCTTTCAGACCACTAAAGTCATAATGTATAAACAGTTTCTTTCAGCCAGCTTCACCTCACTTCGGGTTTCATCAACTATGTCCAGTCAGTGCACCAGGGTGTAGAGCCTACAGCAGACTTCTTTACCATCAGTGTCAGTGATGGGATTCAGAGATCAGCACCAATGCCCTTCTACGTCATCATCAACCCTACCAATGATGAAATCCCATCCCTCCTGCTTAGCAACTTTACAGTAATATATACTTTTTGGAGACAACATTATCTTATAAGCAGCAAACTGTTGACTTACTATTGTTTTGCCCTGCACCTTGCAATAGGTCATGGAGGGAGGTATGAAAGACCTCAGTCCTGATATTCTAAATGCAGTGGACGTTGATATTCCAGCAGATACTCTTACCATGACCATCCTGGATCCCCCAGCCCATGGCACACTGGTCAATGGCATATATGGTATTGAGATGCATCGCTACAAAAACATGAACCCTGAGGTCCTCCAACGAACCTTAGCAATCCAGTCTTTCACATTACAGGAGCTACAACAAGGTCAGTTCTTGAATCCATGTGATTGGTAGTACCACAAACTTTTTCCTCCTAACTTCCAGGATACCACTGTCTGCTTGTTGAGGACAGAGTCCCTTTCCTGGTCCAGCCACCATTCGGTGCCTTCACTGTGGGTATCCAAGCTTTCAGAACAGATGTTGCAGGAAACAGAGGTCACAGAGTGCCTGTGGTGCTTCTGCTTCATCTGCAAAGTCTTTCCAACTGCTCTGTACGCAATTAAGTCACCGTGCATGAGGCATTTGTTGACTGCACAGCTTTGCTTGTTAGCGAGTGATAAAGAGCCATAGAAAGAAAGCTGATCAGGTCATTGACAAAATGGAGCATGTTTACTGGTGTCCTTCTTATAATAATATAAAAACAATTATAGTGATGTGTGGCCAAGTATGGTGACCCATACTCGGAATTTGTGCTCTGCATTTGACCCATCCAAGTGCACACTCACAGTAATGAACACACACCCGGAGCAGTGGGCAGCCATTGCTGCGGCGCCCGGGGAGCAGTTAGGGGTTCGGTGCCTTGCTCAAGGGTCTCACTTCAGTCATGGTATCAAAGGTGGAGAGAACGTTCGTTGTTCACTCCCCCCACCGACAATTCCTCCCGGACACGAGATTCGAACCCACAACCTCAGGTTACAAGTCCGACGCTCTATCCATTAGGCCACGACTGCCCTTCTTGGTAGTAGTGGTAGAACCAGCTATATTAAAGGCTACCAAGAATCAAGTACCTAATGACTGTTATATCCTTAATGTCACTAAACGACTAATCCACTTAAATATTCTTTGAATTTTTCTCTCTTGTGCTGATCCATAGGAATGAAGATCATGTATATGCACGACGACACAGAAACCCTCAAGGATGCTTTCACCATACAGTTGACAGATGGTGGGCACACAGTCCAGGGGACTGCGTGTGTCCGCATCATACCAGTCAATGATGAAAAGCCATGGCTACTAAAGTAAGGACGCCCTGGGACAAATTCAGAGCCAAAAAGGCGGATGAAAGCGGGAACGGGGGAGGGATTTTAGTGGCGGAGACTGGACAGGAACAGAAGGGGGAGGCCAATCCTGGATAGGGTTTGGGGGGGGGGGGGGTCAACACAACCTGTACTGCACATGTGGCTGGGGAATCTGTGTCTCCCTGACTGAGTAACTGGGAATTAAGTTACATCCTTGAGTAAATTGCTAATTTCTATTCCATCCTCTTCCTCCAAGATCAGCAAGATCTAAGGGTGTGCATGTAAAGTCCGTAACAGCAGAAGTAATGTGTCTTTTTGGCAGACGCCTGCTTCCTTGTTTCAAAGTCCTAATGGATTAGGATAACGGGCCGGTCCTGCTTGTGTTTCTTCCTTCCAGAAGCAGCTGTTTGTGTATTTATTTATTTAAGATTCTGGATTTTAGCATGCAGACTTGGCACCTGTACCTTTAGTGTCCAAAGCGTCTCTATCTCTTTTCTCAGAAATGCAGGCATTGAGGTCGAGGCCCTGGGGAAGAGGCTAATCTCCAGTGTAGTGTTGGAGGCAGGGGATCATGACACTCCCAATGACCATCTTCTCTACATCCTCAATGCAGGTCCCAGATTTGGCCTCCTTCAGCTAAGGGTTAGCAAAGACAAATAATCCTTTACATTATTACTTAAGGCTGGAATACACTACATAACTTTTAAAATATGAACAGATTTTAAAGCACTAGGCATCACACACTTACAGAGGTAAATGGTTACAGAGGAAAAATTGGGAGTCATAAACTACGCCTAAATGACTGAGGATCACCAGAACAAAACAAATTGCTAAGAGATGGAAGATATATGAAAACAAAAGGGTTCCAAAATTGACTCAAAATATCAAACATGTTTTATATCCTTTGACTTAAATGGAATCATAGAAAGGAATCATTAATGGGCAAAAGTCATGTAGTGTAATCCAGCCTTAGTGTGACATGCTATATACTTTAAGAATATATGCAGGCCTAATAATGTGCTCTTCTGTTATTTCCTGCAGACAGAAGCTGGATGGATTGATCTGAGTCCAGGTCTAAATTTCACCCAGGAAGATGTGGAGATGAATCGCCTATGGTACAGTCACACTACAGTTAGCGGTTTCAAAGGCCATGACAGGTTTCACTTTGTTCTCAGTGATGGGGAAAACACAACACCTCCACAGAGTTGCTTCATCTCTGTCCGCACTGTTCAAAAGGGTAAGTTTTATTATCAGCAAAATATAACAACTTTTGTAGCAATAGTAGGAACTTTTGTCATAGCAGGAACTGAAATTTTTCTTGAAACACCAGGGTTATGAAATTCATTGGCATATTATGACCATCCAAAATGTGTCCAGTGACATAGCACTGGCATAGTGACAGACCAATTTGCATTTAGTTACTCACTGATCGCTGCTTTTGGTTTTCCATCAATCGAAGTCCAACAAAAACAACTTTGTTGACAGATTAAATCTGTGCATGTATAATTAAAAACAATGGCTTTCCCTATGGCCAAAATGACTTTGCCAGTTGGGTGAACATGGAAGCATGGCAGCCATTGTCCTCTTGGCTCCATTCTGGCTTATCCTGGAGGAACAGAGGTGAGAACGTTCTGCTGCAAAGGACGAGCCACCTTTAAACGCCCAGCATGAATTATTAACAGAGCTGGGGCCAAACATCTGTAGTCCCGGCCCTAGATCCCAGCACTGTCCCTGCCGTCACAAACAAATCTCACACAACATCAAAAAAGCTTACATGTACATAACTTGCTTTTAAACATAACATGTTTATATTCTTCAAAGCTTGACATATATTCATGCATATGCCTCTGTAATCTAATTTAACTTTTTGCCGCACACAGGTGACATTGCTCTGATCACTAAACCTGTGACCTTGAGTGAGGGAGAGAGAGTAATTCTGACCACTGACATTCTGACGGCCACAGACAGTGGAAGCGAGCCAAATGAGCTCATATACACTGTATCAGTCCCACCTGAACATGGTCACCTACACATGGTCCAAAGTCCAGGGGTTCCAGTGCTCTCCTTCTCCCAGATGGATGTGGCTGCCAACCGGGTATGCTACACTCATGACAACAGCCGTTTTGCTGACCGTGACTCTTTCAGGTCAGTGGTTTTCATTGTTCTATGTTGATTAAATAGACTTAATTTATACTCTAAGGCCAAATGCACAGATGACATTTTTGCTTCTGCCTGTTTATATTATTTAGTCTTGACAAAATACAGCTGTTTTGACATGAATACCCACATCAAGGTGCACTATATATATTTGAATTAATAATATAAAATAGGGCTGCTCAATTAATCGAATGCCATAGTCATGCGCATCATGTCAGTAAAGCCGGTTCTGTAATCAGAAGTAAATCTCCATCACCTGCTTTCAGATAGAGCAGCATTTAATACACAAGGTCGTAGTTCACTGAAAAGCTACACAATATCGCAGACGATATAATCGCACGATTTTGAAATCGAAGAAATCGTTCTGCGATAATGATAGCTGTTTGCGTAGCTTCTGTGAACTACGGCTCTGTGTATTAACAAATGCTGGTCTATTTGAAAGCTCGTGAAAATAATACCACATTTAATAAAAAATGTACTTCAAACTCACTTCATTACATCAGTCGATTGTTTGAAATAAATCCTTCTGTGAGATGACGTGGCTTCTTACACAGAATAAGGCACGCAGCATATTTCATGGTATTCTAAGCAGTGATAAAAGTAAATGTTGATTAGCATTGAATTATTATATACTTTATTATAGTGAAAATTATAATAATAAGAAGAACTCAGATAAACCATGTATTGCCGTAGTCATGTGTTTATTAGTCATGTTGAATCAATGAAAGCAGTTCAATCTTCAGTTTATTCAGCTGCAGTGGGACTTCTTCTGCGGGGCATATTTGGAGTTTCAGCACGAGAGCGCCCTCTGTCCTTCGGATGGAGATTTACTGCTGATCACAGAACCGAGCTTCACTGACAAGATGCGCATGACAATCGCAGCTTTTGCCTAATCGCGATTGCAATTTAATTTAGATTAATCGAGCAGCCCTAATATAAAACATGATATAATGTTCCTGTGGCTCAGTGGTTAGAGCATTGCGTTAGCAGCTCAAAGGTTGTGGGTTCGATTCCCAGGGAACACATGTACTGAAAAAAAATATGTATAGCATGAATGCACTGTAAGTCGCTTTGGATAAAAGCGTCTGGTAAATATAAATCGTGCAATTTAGTCCAGCCCACATATGGCAACACCTCAGCATTTTCGCACTCAGAATCGCATGCAATAGTGAACGTGAGATTGCGTAGCTTGTCAGCGATCTACGACTCTGTGTATTAAATGCCGCTCCATTTTAAAACAGCTGATGGAGATTTATGGCTAATCACAGAACCATCTTTACTGACGGATGACTATCGCATGTAAAATATCTTGCAGCCCTCGTTTCCAGCCAATTTGGCAGCAGGCTGACTTCTGTCATGGCGTACAGTTGACCTGTGCTGCCTTTCTCGTGTGAATCTTTGACACCCAAAACTCTGGCTAGGTTTCATCGTTGGGTCATCTGGGAGCAAACAAACCTTCCTGAGCCAAGCCTGACGAGAGGCGAGTGGCCCTTCGGAGAGGATACGGAGCACTCTGTGCCAATGTGTTCAGTCAGCACAGCATGGGGTGGTATAATGTCCAATCACAGAACATGGACACTACAGCGTTAGTCACGTGGGGCCCGAGTACTTTCAATTAGCAATTCCGACACAATCACAAGAGATTGGGTAAAAACTTGGTTATAATATCTAACAAATTCGTTTTTTAAAAGTTTTTTATGTCTTCGCAGCTTGTATTTGTGTTAATGCGAGGCAAAAGAGGCAGCTTGCGACAGCCGGTCTCCCTGATCAGGAGAGACACCTGAGCAAACACCTGTGTCAAAATCCAGGATGACAGCAGGGGCCAAAAGAGACAGGGAGACTTTTTTCTTTTTTTCTGGGAGCCTTGTGTCTCCCTCTGCCATGACAGCTGATGATAAATGGCCATTATTAAGAGAGTAATAACTCGGCCTGGCATGGTTATATGGCTCTAAGAGATGTAGTCAGAGACAGGATCCCTGAGCACAATTACCGAGCAAATATGGGACAATGGCAATGCCAGATGTTGCACCAGTTTGGCTGTGAGAGTGGACCTGCGTGTTTGGTTGCGAGTCTAGTGCGAGGTGGCAGTCGTGTTGTTTACCATGACTGGCAATTATCAGCTTCAGGGCAATATGTGTTGGGAGGCAGATTGGCTTGGCAGAGGGTGGAATGGGGACTCGGCTCGGCTCGCACCCCTCCCTGTCCCATCTTTCTGCTCCAACACATCAACCGTGTTGGGTGAGGATAGCAGCTCAGAACATGCTGTAAACTGACAAGACCTTAGAATGAAGTGATAAGGCATGAGAGACCATGTGTTACGCTGATTTTACTACAGTTAAAGGGTGTTAGGCCAAAGTGAAAACAAAGTGATAAAACAGTTCAGTCTTCTATAAATAATGAAACATGCAACTAATAACTAATATTTTCTCTCATGCAGCTTTGCTGTTACCAATGGTGTGACATCCAGAAGCGGTATCATTCATTTCACTGTGGAACACAGTGACCGTATCCCACCAACCCTGACTATCAACAAAGGCCTTGAGCTCACAGAGGGCTCTATGAAGACCATTTCCACTGATTATCTGAAACTGACTGATCCAGACACAGCTCTGGAGAATCTCACCTACGTTGTTATTCAAAGCCCACAATATGGAAAGTTGCTCTTGAAAGGATTACCCATCTCTAAGCCTCGTTTCACGCAACTGGACATCAACAATATGGATCTAGCCTACCATCATCTGAATGGACGGGCCAAGATCGACAGGTTCACCTTTCAGCCTACTGATGGAACTAACGCAGGTTATTTGGAGTATGGACAGCTGAAGAGAGAACCTGCTGTTTTTACCATCCAGGTAGGCTGATTATGATTTGAGAATAATTACTCACAACCAATAAACATAAAAAGTGGGAAATATTCTAAACTGTAAGTAGTTATATTTACAACATGCCTACAAAATGACTAATTAATACATTGATTTTTACGACAACCCCTTACAAATATGTAGTTTACTTTAAAATACTATAGTGATTGCAGGTGGCATTAGGGGAGGGGCATTCTCATTATAGGGAGCACCTGATTGGTCAAAAATCTGTGTAGTGCAGGATGAGTCATCTGTATTTTTAGTCCATTTTTCCTCAAAGAAAAAAACACAAATTTTAAATGTATATGTGACCTTGGACCACAAAACTAGTCATAAGTAGCACGAGTATGTTCGTAGCAATAACCAACAATTGCATAGGTCAAAATGATCGATTTTTCTTTTATGCCAAAAATCATTAGGATATTAAATAAAGATCATGTTCCATGAAGATATTTTGTAAATTTCCTACCTTAAATATATCAAAACGAATTTTTTTATTAGTAATATGCAATGCCAAGAACTTCATTTTAGACATCTTTAAAGGCGATTTTGTCAATATTATTATATTTTTATTTTTTGCACCCTCAGATTCCAGATCTGTATCTCAAGCCGAATATTGTCCTATCCTAACAACGGTTATTTATTCAGATTTCAGATTAAATATAAATTCCAATTTCAAAAACATTGACCCTAATGTCTGTTTTTTTGGTCCAGGGTCACATGTATCTCGTGATGGTGAATTCAGGAGCATTTTGATAGCCTCAAAGCAAACAAATATTGGCTAAAAGCCACACAATTGTATTATATCCATTTCTAAACGACTTTAAGATCACAATAAATGAACAAATTATGAGGCTCTATCATCGTTTTATTGTGATAACGATATGGCACGGCTTGCCATACAATTTCTGTCAGGACCTTTCAGTGAGGGAAATTATTTCCTTCGTTTAGCCTAGTTAACCTAACTGTCAAATAAACGACTTGCACACAAACCATTGAGCACAGCAGGAGAGCAACGGGTTAACAAAGCGCTCCCTGTTGAATTGCATGCTAACGAAGAGGCTTTGCTGGCCAGGTGCTCCTGCAGGTCCGGTGCCATTCACCATGTCATAGCGTCGCTCTCCCGAGGCCCGCGCCTCAATTTAATATTCCGTTGAAGCGGTCAGCGAGGCGGTAAATGCGCTGGCCAGCACTACCAGCCCTGTGCTACCGAGAGAGAAACCCGCTCCCGCCAGAACAGGTGAATCAGCCGAAAACTGTTGTCGTCACTTGGCTGAAGACGCGCATTGCTAACTCGAGCCAAAATACGGCGTGTGCTACTGCTTGTCTAAACGCGCGACCCCTGAGGCCTGAAAGGTCATCAATAATACACAAGCCTCCCCTCACATGATTTTACCTGTGCACATACCAAACAACAATAGCCCAAATTGTGTTTCAATTAAGTTGCCTTGAATTTTTTCTGGTGGGCAATACATTTCATCGTTCTTCACCTAAAATATATAGTTGAACCATTTTAAAATAAAATCTAGAAGGATAGTTCATGACATGAGGAAAAGATTGAGTCAAAAGCTCAATTATGTAAATGTGTTTTTGATAGGCTTAGTTTGGAAAACCTCTTAAATTTGAGTATTTACTGTGAATTTGGTCCTTTAAACTAGAATTTCATAAATATATTTCACTTAAGTCATTTATCTCTTTTTGGTTAAGAAGTGAACACCTGGTGGGCTTTAAATCAATATTTTAATGGTCTCAAAACAAGGGTATTTTTATAAATGTCAAAACTTGTTTTTTGGAGGGCAAGTGGTCACATGTGGTTAAATGCTTTAAATATAAAACAAATATTAATTATGATATTTGTGGACATAAGCAGTGGTTTTATATTTTGTTTCTTGCTGGGGTTTTTTCCCCCTAAATAATTATATATATATTTGTTTATCTATTTATTTTATTTAACTGAGGAGCTTATAAAAAGGTTGGGTCTTTTTCCCTTAAAAGTAAAGGTAAAGATAAATAAATAAAGATAACACAATAAAATTGTTTTTACTTAAAAATAACCACAATAAATATTTATTGGAATAATAAGTGTGATGGCTGAAAGCACTTACAATTTTTTTTACTAACCTCACTTAAAATATTGATAATTTTCATCTTTAAATGTAATGCAATAAAATTAACATTTTAATTAAATGTAATAACAAAAAAAATGCTATGTATTTATATTTAAAAACTAAGGAAAGGCAAATACACTTGAAATATTTTTTTCAGGATTTAAACTAAAGTGATTTGACTTAAAAAGAAAAATAAATCTGATAAATATTTATTATAGTGAAAAGTGACAGCTGATTTTTCCTAAAATGTATAATATTTTTATATGTAATATATAATAATATTACTTTTAAAAAAATAAAATTTGAGGTTCCTCAAAGTCGAGTTTTGTTTTTGTATAATCTCACTTTTAAAAAAAAATCTAATTTTGAAACTTTCTGATACTTTTAATAAAATAAATTAATTTGAAAGTAATAAAAAATATGAATATATAGCCTAGATTAAAACCCACACTGAGCAATGGCTGTGAAATGAATGCTTTCCCATTTATTGGTATGTAATGCTTCCCTCTAGTGGTATTGCAGGATGAATGCAGTTTTTTACTGTTTACTGTGTGTGGATTTGACTGAACTATACCATAATTTATATCTTCATAGATAGAGATATTGGACAAGACCCCACCCAGTATTATACACAAAGGGATTCCAAGTACTGTGGAGAATCTTCTGGATGGCAAACAGGGCATCTACATCACCTCCAAAGATCTGCGCGCCTCAGATCCAGACAGTCCCGAAGACACACTCGAGTTCACCATTACAAGGCCTCCACACTTCGGTTACCTTGAAAATGTCCTCACAGGCAGGTGCATGGGTCACTGATGGTCCCGACTGTCTTTTTAATATGCGCAGATTGTGTCCAGATTATAATTAATTTTCTTCCTGTTATAGGTGCCTATATCAAAGGACGCTTTACCCAGAAGGATCTGGAGCAGAAAGCAGTACGCTACGTCATTCCTGCAGATATAGAAGTGACAGCAGACAGCTTTGAGTTCCAAGTCACAGATCCTGCAGGAAACACCATGCTTCCTGAAGTGTATATATATCCTTATTTGTTTAGAATTCCAGACAGAAGTAACACAGTGCAGTTATTGAATGTTAAAGGTGTATGTTTATCTTTTTCCACTGTAAAAAATGGAATTAATAGGATCATTTCTATATTTCTAAAATTATAAAAGTTATTTTAATTTAAAGTGGTTGTCTTTTTGAAAAAAAAATAGCTAAAACTATGCATTTAGACTCCGTAACCTACCTAGTATCACAGACGTTTAGTTGGGAAATAAATGTAAGGTGACATATATATATATATATATAGAGAGAGAGAGAGAGAGATTGTGTGTGTGTGTGTGTGTATGACTAATTAATATACACACACTGGCCACTTTATTAGGTACATGATACATGATAGCATCACGCAGTTGCTGCAGATTTGTCGGCTGCACATCCATGATGTGAATCTCCCGTTCCACCACATCCCAAAGCTGCTCTATTGGATTGAGATCTGGTGACTGTGGAGGCCATTTGAGTAAAGTGAACTCATTGTCATGTTCAAGAAACCAGTCTGAGATGATTTGAGTTTTGTGACATGGTGCATTATCCTGCTGGAAGTAGCCATCAGAAGATGGGTACACTGTAGTCATAAAGGGATGGACATGGTCAGCAACAATACTCAGGTAGGCTGTGGCGTTTAAACAATGATGCTCAATTGGTACTAAGGGCCCAAAGTGTGCCAAGAAAATATCCCCCACACCATTACACCACCACCACCAGCCTGAACCGTTGAGACAAGGCAGGATGGATCCATGCTTTCATGTTCTTTACGCCAAATTCTGACCCTACCATCTGAATATCGCAGCAGAAATCAAGACTCATCAGACCAGGCAACGTTTTTCCAATCTTCTATTGTTCAATTTTGGTGAGCCTGTGTGAATTGTAGCCTCCGTTTCCTGTTCTTAGCTGACAGGAGCGGCACCCGGTGTGGTCTTCTGCTGCTGTAGCCCATCTGCTTCAGGGTTCGACGTGTTGTGTGTTCAGAGATGGTGTTCTGCATACCTTGGTTGTAACGAGTGGTTATTTGAGTTACTGTTGCCTTTCTATCATCTCTAACCAGTCTGTCCATTCTCCTCTGACCTCTGACATCAACAAGGCATTTTCGTCCACACAACTGCCGCTCACTGGATATTTTCTCTTTTTCGGACCATTCTCTGTAAACCCTAGAGATGGTTGTGTGTGAAAATCCCAGTAGATCAGCAGTTTCTGAAATACTCAGACCAGCCCGTCTGGCACCAACAACCATTCCACGTTCAAAGTCACTTAAATCCCCTTTCTTCCCCATTCTGATGCTCGGTTTGAACTTCAGCAAGTCGTCTTCACCACATCTAGATGCCTAAATGCATTGAGTTGCTGCCATGTGATTGGCTGATTAGCAATTTGTGTTACCAAGCAATTGAACAGGTGTACCTAATAAAGTGGCCGGTGAGTGTGTGTATAGTGTTAGTCATTTGAAAAAAATATTTGCATTTTTATAAAATAATAAATATATGATATTTGATATAATACATATATAAAATAATCTAATAAAATAAGAAAACTATACAATAAAATAATATGAGCACAAATATATAAAATAAAAATTATAAATATATTATAAAATAACAATTATAAATATTAATCCAGAGAACTATTCCATTTTATCATTACAAATTGTAATTATATTTTAATGTAATCAGTATCCAATTAATACTTTAGTGAGTCATTTGGTTTTAGTAAAATTATTAGCATTTTTATAAAATAATAAATCATAAATATAAAAAATACTGAAATAAAATACGTTATATAAAAATATGAAAAAAAAATTGTTACAATACAAAATATTGAATTACCTCAATATTGTGTGTGTGTGTGTGCGTGTGTGTGTGTGTGTGTGTGTGTGTGTGTGTGTGTGTGTGTGTGTGTGTGTGTGTGTGTGTGTGTGTGTGTGTGTGTGTGTGTGTGTGTGTGTTTATTTTTCCTTTCTTTCTGAGAAATTATGCATGTCCTGAGCTCTGTATGTATTTTACCTCTGAAAAAAACAATGAATTCAATTGGTAAAAGTTATCAGTGTTTTTATAAAACAAAAATATATAAATCCGAAATATACAAGAAAATGTAGTACAATAATAAATAAATATATAAAAAAGGTAATAATAAAATATTAAAATAAAAAATGAAAATTACAATACAGAAAAAATATTACGTTGCCTTTGGTCATATAAATAAATATTATTTTCTTTGGTGTAAGTAAGACAGTTGACAGCTTGTATTCCACATTTCCATGTATGATCTGGATTCTATCTCAATTCTAGACAATATAATTTCAGACCCAATGTGATTCTTGGCTTTTTCGACTACCAACACAGGATGGAGTTCAGGTGGTCTCGTGTGGAGCTGTCAGCTTCCTGTTATCGTGTTTGTGAGAATGCAGGAACTCTAGCTGTGCAGGTGGTGCGCAGTGGGAACAGCAAAGATCCGGCGTACATCGGCATACAGGTGCGCTTATCTATCTCTGCTAATCTCTCTATCCTGCACAGATGAAGATTTAGGTGATTTAATCATTTTAACTTACAGGTGGAAGAAGGAACAGCCAAAGTGGGGAAAGACTTCACTCTCAGTTCTGCCAGCCTTATACAGTTTGATCCAGGTGCTTATCACTTCAAACCTCAACTTTTCCATTCACTTTTTGACTCTTTATCATGAGAATATGCTCAATCTGTGGTCTGTCTTTGTTTTTAGGTGTAAATGTCAAAATGTGGAACATTTACCTCAAAGATGACGGACTAGAAGAGAACCATGAGAAATTTGATGTAGTTCTGAAGACTCCTAAAAATGCTGTTTTGGGACAGAGGAACAAGGCCACAGTTGAGATTGTGGATCCTAGAAATGGTAGAAAGAAGTTCTCTATACCCACATTCTGCTCTTTCTACATAAACTGAGAATATTTCTGTATTCCAGGCAGGTGTCATCCAGATGAGCTTATTGTTGAAGAAGATGAGAAGCACCATCCTGTCCAAAGCCCACATGTCCCAGAGCCTGAACCGCCCTTACTTGAGGAATACACTCCAGACCCAAGAACAGGAATCCTTTGGGAGAACTATCCACCAAGAGGGGACGTCCCATATCGCACACACTTCAGCCATTACAGCGATGGAGAACATCAGGACCAGGAGATCTTTCACAGTCTGGGCCAAAGACAGCTGAGGATTCTGGGTAGAAACAGGCACAGAGTGAGCCAGGTCACCTCAGCTACAACATTTACCTCAATCATCAATTGTATCTAGTATAGTATTGAAAATAATAGTAGTAGTAGTAGCTATTTTTAACATCTAAATGTGGCTTTAGGCACATCTGTCAGAAGTGGACAACAGAAATCAAGAAAGAGTTTGGAGAGTAAGTTTATTATGACAACTTCTTTTTCCTTTACTTAACTTCACAGTGTTCGTTAAGGTTTATTTATTTATTTAGTAGTAGTACTTCATTCATTCATTCATGTTATTTATTTAGTGTTTTCGTTTGTTGAGAAAGTTATTTGGAATTTTGTTTGTCTTTATTTGTTTGTTCGGTTAGTTGCCTCATTTGTTTGTTAGTATTATTTATTTAGTATTACTGTTATTTATTTATTTGTGGTATTTGTTTGTTGTAGTATTTAGTTTATTAGTAATATTTATTTTTTAATTGAATTATTTATTTATGTATTTGTTTTTTGTTTATTTATTCCTTAGTATTTATTGACTGCAATATTATTAATTTACTAGTAATATATATTTAGTAGTAGTATTTGTTGGTTGGTTGTAGTACTATTTATTTAATAGTAGTGGTATTATATTTATTTAGTCGTGTTATTTTTTTATTAGTAATATTTATGTATTGGTATAAGAAGTATTTCTTTAGTAGTGTTATTTATTTATTTTTAATGTTTTTTTGTTGTTGTTGGTAGTATTATTATTTATTTAGTAGTATTGGTATTATCTTTATTTAGTTGTATTGTTTATTATTAATCATATTTATGTATTAGCATTAGAAGTATTTATTTAGTAGTGTTATTTATTTAGTATCAATTTTATTTATTTGTTTATTTGTTGGTTGTATTATTATGTATTTAGTGGTATTATCTTTATTTAGTTGTATTATTTTTACTACTATTTATTTGTGTTATTTATTTAGTTTCATTACTTTTATTTTTCTTATTTTTTGTATTTCTATATTAGTATTAGTATTATCTAATTGTTGCTGTTGTTAAATAGTGTCATTCATATTTGTTCATATTTATTTATTGGTTTCAGTGTTATTTATTCAGAATAACAATCATTAGTTTATTTATTAATTAATTTAGTCGTTTTTCTTTCTATTATTACACATGTTAATGTGCTGTGTGCTGGAGTTCACTGTGTCTTCGCTCTGACATCCATTAGTTTCATGGACTGATTCCAGTGAGAGTGGAGGAAAAGGCACCAGCACCTCGTGTCCACTCTGAACTGGAGATCACTCCCATCTGGACCTGGCCTGGATACTCTGCTGGTGCTGAATCAGTAGAAACTCCCCAGCGTGACTCAGCCTCTTTTATAATTGATTCAGGAGTACAGCAGCACAAGGTATAATATCGTAGCCCTACACTGTGAGTGAGCTGTTCTGTACAGTATAGATCAAAAAGAGAACATCTAAGCTTCTTTATACTTTCTCAAATGTATGAGCTTTCATTTTATAATTCTTCTCTCTTATTTTAAAGTCTCAGAAGTCTGTTAGTATTGGTTGTCCTAATGGCTGGACTCACTACCGGGGGAACTGCTATATTTTGGGGCCTGGTATTGCTAGCTGGAGCAGCGCACAACATGCTTGCTTGCTGTATGTTACACATCTTTTCTGTCAGAGAAACATGTATTCATACTACATATAACTTTTAAATAATAATGTTATAATTCCAAAATTTAGGCTTGAAAGTGAATTGGTTAGTATCCACTCCAAGACTGATATGAAGTGGATGTGGAAGTTTGCTGGAAAGCAATCATTCTGGATTGGTAAGCAAATGAAATCTATAATTAGGAACCACAATCCTGAATGTAAAGTGTCCCGTATATTAGCATATTGGTGTGATTTGTGCAGGGCTCACTGGCGGTCCAAAACAGTGGTCATGGACGGATGGGAAACTGCTGACGTTCTCCAAACTCAGGAAGGATCACGAGGAGCACGCCAGCTCGGCTGCCAGCTGTGTTTTAGCTCAGAGCCAGAAGATATGGATTTCTAAAAGTTGCATCGATGGATCCGAGCACAGACACATCTGTTCAGCACCTGCACAAATTAGTTAAAACAGATATTACATTTATAATGCTCTTGTTTCTTATTGATTTAAAATACATTGTAGCCATTGAAGTGCTGAATAATTATATTACAGCGCACAATGACATGCTTTCTTGGGTTACTAAAATAAATACAATGAATAAATATCAAATAAAAGGGATAACAAAATGTTTAGATTTATGGAGTTATTTATTTGTGCACTATATACATGATTATCTATCTATATATCTATCTATATGTTATCTATCTATCTATGTTATCTATTTATATCTATATGTTATCTATCTATTTTCTGTCGTTCTATCTATCCATCTATCTATATGTTATCTGTCCATTGTCTGTCTGTTATCTGTCGTTCTATCTATATGTTATCTATCTATCTGTTATATATATATCTATTTGTTGTCTATGTTTCTATAATATGTTTAAGGTTTAGATTGAACATTGAGCATCTATCTATTGTCTGTCTATCTATCCGTCGTTCTATCTATCTATCTATCTATCTATCTATCTATCTATCTATCTATCTATCTATCTATCTATCTATCTATCTATCATCTATATCTATCGTCTATCTATCTGTATATCTATCTATATAATATACAGGTATAGATTTGTAATAGGAGACATCATAAGATAATACATTCCATACATACATTTTTAGTGTAGGAACCAATATATTTTGTGTCTATTTAAAACTTGGTTCCGCCCGGACACTCGTAGATGAGTGACGGGGAAAAGATGGCGGCGGCCGTGGTACAAATGTCATGTTTGTACCGAGGGATGTTGGCGGTCAGAGCCACCGGTATCCGACCGCTGATTCCAGGACTCGTGCCGTCTCAGTTCAGGGCGTTTTCCATGAAGAAGAAAGAACCGGATTTGGTGGAAAATCCGTATTACAATACAAAATCCGTTTTACAATGCGAAGAGTGAGCAGCTGTGCGACGGTAGCAGCTGTCAGCATAATTAAATAACGTGTACTTCTGCATCAATCTAACATGAGGAATATAAAGTCCAAAGAAGCGCAGTAGGGAAGGCTGAGCCGCAGTGAGGTCCAGACAGGCATTTTCTTGAAAAGGAACGTAGGCAGAATTTAAGCAGAGGCCGAAAATGAGCCCCTCTTTAAAAGATCCAGCCGCCACTGCTGGACATGGAGAAAGAGGTTCGTCCGTATATCTATCTACATTCATAAAATAATACATTCCAGGTGATGAAACTTGCAATCGTTACGGGGATGGCGGCGGCCGTGGTACAAATGCATGGTACCTTCTTGGTTGCTGGTTGCTTAGCTTTGGCATTAATAACATGTGTACTACATTTCATTATTGTATTTTATCGTTACATTTGATTTTCGTTAATTATATGCCTATTGTAAATTATTTATATGTATCTATACATTTAGTTTAAATGGTATTTATTGTATTATGTAAATTAATTAAATTGCATTTGTATTATTTATTACATAATTTAACATTATAAACCATAAATTGTTTAGTAAATGTATGATAATATAATAAACATATTTAATACAATACAATATGTATGTATGAAGATGTATATTTTGTTGAATTTGTAGCTAGATAAACGTGGTAAAGCAGAATCTGGAGGCTTCACCAAAGATAAGGTAAGCTATTAGTTATCTCGCCCGTATTTAAATGGTAAATTAGAGATGTACAGTTAATAATTTGTGTCTTTTGATTTTTCTCTTATTTTATAGACATTAGGATCTATTCTCAACCTTGATGTGCTTCAGGAGAAATCTGGGTCTGAAATTGCAGAGGTAAGAGGAAGATTATTAATAAAACAACACGTTTTTTCAGTATTAGCATGCAGTTAGAATGTACTGTAAAAACATATCAAATAGACCACCACACCAAATCTTCTGTGTGCAGTTATGGATGCAGTACTTCTCAAAGAAAGACACAATCAGTGCCGTCATACCAGTGAGTTCTGCTTTATATATTAGTCTATTAACTCCTGTAATAACAATGTCATAAACTGTTAATAATCCTGTAATAAACTCTTAAACTTAATATGTACTGCTTTTTCAACAAGCAGTCAAATTTTAGATCTTTTTTTTTTTGGTCATCAGATCTATGTTTTTACCCAAAATTAATGACCTTGTAATTCTCTGTTTTAGGGTTCAACATTTGACATCATTTTTGGTCGTGCCAAATCTTGCCCAACTGTAAGTATGTTGTTTTTTAATTGTAAAGTTCCATACAAACTACTAACCCTGCGAAATGTTAAATGTCCGCTTGGTGGCAGTAGATACTTTGATGAGTGGCTTTCATAAGCCCAATCAAGAGGAGTTTATCTTATGAATATCCTGATCTTAGGCTATCTGTGGCCTCTGATGCTAAGGTTCGGAACCAAGAACAATACTGAAAAATGTGACATTAGCAGTTGTAATGTATGTGTGTGTTCTTCGTAATTTATTTAATGGCTCCATAATCCTTCTAATGAATTTATAGTGTGAAACAGACTGAATGAATCCGTTTAATAAGTCGGTTCTTTTTAGTGAAAACATACAGCACAACTTGTATAGTTCAATTTCTGTCATTTGATTCAATTGACTCTCAAGGCAGTTTTTTTTGTGAATCAAACACATGAAGCATGGTTCTTTTTAGTCAATCAAATCTGCAATACAATTTGTGTGACCCAATTCCCGAATGAATCACTTTAATGAATCAAATATAAAGCGCAACCAGCATAGGCCAATTCCCGAATGAATCACTGTAATGAGGGAGTTATTTTTAATGAATCAAATACATAGCGCAACCAGTGTAGTTTGAATTCCTGAACAAAATGAACACTTTAATGAGTTGATTTTTTTTTTACGATTCCCATCTTTATGTACCACATGTACATTACCGTAAAGTGAAATCAGTTCTGATTCCATAATGAACCACTTTAATAAGACAGGGTCTTTTTTAGTGAATCAAACACATAGCGCAACCAGTGTAGTTTGATTCCTGAACAAATCACTTTAATGAGTTGATTTTTTTAGATTCCATCCTTATGTACCAGCATGTACATTACCAGAAAGTGAAATCTTCATACTAATGCTATATAATCTATGATTATAGATATATAATATATGATAATGTATTTTTTTCACAGTTTCTGTACTCTCTGCCCCAGAAAGATGGCTATGAGTTTTTTGTGGGCCAGTGGGCTGGTCATGAACTGCACTTCACATCTTTAATCAATGCTCAGGTATTATTTTTTTATATATATATATAAATATAAATTCCACACTGCTGTTGGTATGGTTACTGAAGTTGAATTGTATTTCAGACAATGGGAGAAAACGCACCCAGCCAGCTAATTTTGTACCATTATACAGACCTGCAAAAGGACAAAGGCATCGTGCTGATGACCGCTGAGTTGGATAGAAAATTTGTGGTAAGCTAAACGAAACTTATTTAATACAACAAAACAATCTGTGTGATTTTTTTAATTTATTTGTATAAACCTCTTTCAGACTGTCCACCAGGCACAGTGCTTAGCCAATCAGGTGCAGCTGTTTTACGGATCGCAGCGGCTTGAGACCTTCCGATTGGTTGAGACCTTCAACCACCAACCGGCAGAGTTTAAACACATGTCTGTGATAGCAGAACTAGAACAGAGTGGTGTTGGACCAGCAGTCACTACAAAATAATACAAAGGCAATAAATATGGTGTTTCCTTATGTGGCCTGTTGCCTTGGGAAAGAAACGCTCTGTAACTATGTATGGAGGCCTGTGAGAGTCTTTGCAGCCAGATGAGAAGATATGTGTTGCCTTTCAGTAGATATGAGTTAAATAGACTCCTAATAGATGTGGCATATGAAAATATTTATACATCATGATTATCTGCTACCATGTATGCAGATCCGGTTCTCATTTGACTCCCAGAAAATGTCCTGATTAGCATATGGCACAAAATGCTGTACTATTGTGGTTGTACTGTATGATCATTTTGTGCTTAAAACTGCAAAAAGGAAACTTATTAATGCGATAAATATGTTTCCAACAAAATAATAGTCATATTGTAGATGTTTATGCATCCACTTCTTGCGTAAATTAAGCACTTAGTTCTTCTTTATGCATAGTATTACTCTAAATTATTGAAATTAGATAGCATTTAAGCTGTTCAGGCCTGTTTACCATAAAATACAGGCGTATTTCCTCATTCCTAACTGAGAAAAACACACCTGTAGCTTGGTGAGTGAGATCCACAAATAGACTGAAATACCCTGAGGACCCAAGTAGCATAAAGTAATGTTCTTGTATATCCATTGTGGTGTTATTCATAAAGCTTCACAGTTTGGGAGTATTTATGTTCCTAATTCTGTATTTTGTGTAAGAATTTGAAAACAAAATATATAAAGCGACATACAAATGATGCTTGAATTTCTCAAAACCAACTTTTCTGAGTCGTTTTGCTGATGAATTTTAACCAACTGACAGCATTTTTAGTGGATTCGTAAAGTTCGACAAAATGTTTCAAAACATGTTGACTTCATTTTAAATTGCATTTAAGAAATAGTGTACAAAGGCCTTGCTTAAATTGTGACTATTGTCGAAATTAAGTTGAAGCACACTGTGCTTTAAAACGCCATTTAAGTGCATTTATATTCATTAGCATCAAGTGTCTTTTCACTTTTAAAATACAATTATTATTTATTAAGAATAAGGACAGAAATTTTCTTAAAACAATATTTCAATTCATGAAATGCTGAGTCACATGATTTCTGCGCATTTTTCTAAACAACTTTTGTGTCCCGTGGTTACATTTACCGTTGTTCTGCGAATTCTAGAATGGAATCTCATTGTTAATGTCACATTATTAATAAAAATACAATTCACAGGAAAGAAAAGAGAATGAAAATCTTTCGTTATTTCTCAATTTTGGTAGTGTTAACGAAGTGCTATACACACAAAAAAATCCTTTGTATTTTTAATGTACAGAGGACAATGTTACTAGATCTCTGTTCACACAGATCCACGAAAACGAATTCAGAACGCTGTATAAGGCATTCCAGGCCAGTAGTTGGCGACATTGCGAAGAAACATACAGGAACATGTAATACGCATGCGCACGACATGACCAGGGTTTTTTTATGACCGATTTTACACATTTGCGTTTTAGCTCACACAGAGATGACAACATAATCCATGAAAAAAATGTGCACTTTGAAATATGTTTTCAAAACTTATGTACAAAACGAAAAAAAAAAAACAGTTTTTAGTTGCAAATGACACCGCCTGCATGTTTACTAGGCTAACGTAGGCTATCGTATCGCAGATTTTTCTCTGCCATTAAATTATTTGTAGTACGATGGTTTTACAAAAAAAACATAGTTACTATAGCCTAGTTAAACCATGGTAACCACAAATTAACCATGGTTTTGCTACACTAACCATAATTGAACCATGTATTTGTAGTAAAACGGTGGTTATACAAATGGCAATTAATACACCACAAAACAATGGATACTAAACTTTTACTACAATTACAACCATGGTTAATTTTCGTAGCTAATAGTATTGTTTTATTAGTAAATAATATTTCATAATTTAAAACATTTGTAAAAATGTTGCTTAAAATGTGCGTGTAGCCTAACGTTACTTCCTTATGTATTTGTTTACTGACTGACTGACTGACTGATTGATTGATTGTTTGGCCAGGTTTCATTTTTTACGGGTTGTACATTTAATGCAAAGACATTGCACATTCATTTGTACGTGTGGTTTAAGTGATTAAATACGTTTTTGTGGTCACTGTGTTCCTAATCTGATTTTAACCGTTTACATTCAGCGCTGAATTAGACCGAGTTAGAGCGTTATAAACGCCTGTTAATTGCCCCACCCTACAGTACACACAGCAAGCTTTCAAATAAACCCGTCAATAAATCTCCATAAAACCGCTGTCATTCGCTAATAGACGCGATAATTCGCACGTAAAAGCAGTCGTTTTGGACGCGTTCACAGCGTCGTCAGGTGCTGCAGCGTCCATAAACGCCCAGCTAGAAGAGCACCAGACGAGAGCTGCGCTTACATCCGAGGTGAGCTTCTCCATCATTTGACATTCATTGACGGCTGCTTGTCGTTTAGGGATGTTTGTCGATGAATGTCGTCCGTCAGGATGTCGTTAATGTCTCCATGACAGTTATGAATGAGCTCGTGTGTTTACATGGTCAAATTAACATCCTCTGGTTATGCAATGATATCTATGCTTATGAATGGATATAGCTGACGAATGTCACTTGTAGTTGAACCCGTTATGTTGATTCTGCGATGCTTTAACGGGGTTTTTGCCAAACTGTAATACGAAATGAAGGCTTGAATTATGCATTGGCATATGCATCATTCAAGACTTGTTTTGATGATACATAGACCACAGCTGGTGGTCTTGTTTTTTTTCATTCATGCATTTTTATGTTTGACATTTATATGCTTATTAAAATGTATTTAATTTACTCAATAATATATAATAATTTTATATATTTTTTTTTATAATTCAGTAACAGGGTGGACACTAGTAAATGTACTTTATCTTGTACATCTATTGTCTGTAATTTATTTTAGATTTAATACTATAGTGTGTGTGTGTGTGTGTGTGTGTGTGTGTGTGTGTGTGTGTGTGTGTGTGTGTGTGTGTGTGTGTGTGTGTGTGTGTGTGTGTGTGTGTGTGTGTGTGTGTGTGTGTGTGTGTGTGTGTGTGTGTGTGTGTGTGTGTGTGTGTGTGTGTGTGTGTGTGTGTGTGTGTGTGAGTGTGTGTGTGTGTGTGTGTGTGTGTGTGTGTGTGTGTGTGTGTGTGTGTGTGTGTGTGTGTTGTGTGTGTGTGTGTGTGTGTGTGTGTGTGTGTGTGTGTGTGTTGTGTGTGTGTGTTGTTGTAATTTTTTATATTGTAATATAATATATTATATATATATATATACATATATATAAGACAACTATTTATACTATCTATAAAACTATATACTCAGTAGTAACAGGGCTGACACCAGTCAACTAGCACATATCTATATATTATTTTAGATTATTACTTAAATGTATTGTTTTGATCTTATTGATTAATATATATATACAGTAGTCAACCTTTGAAGTGGATAAAAAAAGTTAATCAAAGTTGTCCTAAAACAAGAACTCATTTTAGCTTTAGGCTCAAAGAAAGGTTTTGATCCACTTCAAATGTTGTATATATATAAATAAATATATAAAAAAATGTATACAACTAACTGCTCAGTACCAGAGTTGATACTGGTATTTATTCTCTTGTCTCTGTTCACAGATGGCAAAAGCAGATCAACGCTTTGGGCAGAGAGATGGATCTGATCAGAACTTTGACTACATGTTCAAACTCCTGATTATTGGCAACAGCAGTGTAGGAAAGACCAGCTTTTTATTCAGATATGCAGATGACTCTTTTAGCAACTCTTTTGTCAGCACAGTCGGCATCGACTTTAAAGTGAAGACGGTTTACAGGAATGACAAGAGAGTGAAGCTCCAGATATGGGTGAGTGCTGGAGCAGGCATATTGGTGTAATTAAATGCATAATAATGTAATATGTGAATGAAAATGAGGTTATTTTTAGCCCCAGATTGTTTGTTGTTCTAATGTGATTGGCTGGCATCATTAAACTGGAGAACCGCATCCGGCTGTATTATGTGAAGTGTGCATCCTCTACCTTCCACAATCACCTTCCACCAGGCTGTAAATGAGAGCCATCTTTTTCTGGAGGAAAAGAAAGCAAGCGCCTTCTTTTTTCCCCCACACGCATCATCGATGCTGGTTGTCATGGAAGCAGCACTCCATACTGCTCCCTGGCAGACAGAGATCCTCATAGCCAATTAAAGCGGCCCCTGAGGGTAAGAAGGGGTGGGAAGAGAGTCCGAAAGCACACGAGAGCACTGGGTGACAAGTATGACACAGCCATAATTTGTGATAATTCATAATCTGGATGCATTGATCGTGAGGTGTTAAAAATAGACTCTCATTCAAAACAGCTGAAGGGAAACTGCTGCCAAGTGGAACAAAACAAAATGGGCTTTAAATAAAGACGGCCTAAATTAGAGAAATTACGACATTTCACCAAACTATTAATTCAGTTTGTCCTCTTCATGTTTGGTCATCGGTTGCATTCATGAAACATTGAAGGTTATGATATGTTACACTGTTATAAATATCAATGCCACCAAGGTTTGTATTGCATCTTTGACTTTCCGGAAATGGAAAAGTCATGAGATTAATATAAATAAAATGTATAATATGATTTAAAAAAATGAATTAAAATGAATGTATCTATGATAAGTATATATTAGTTATTTGTTACGTTTTTGATATAATTAAATGATTAAATATTTGTACATTTTTAATTAACTAATAAAAATAATATAAAATAAAAAAGTATTTTTGTTGTTTAATGGATTATAATTAATACAATTTAATAAATGACTAAATATTGTAAAAACGTATTGTGAAATAGAAATTATAACTTCAGAATCAACAATTTTCTTTCCAGCTGATAGATGATTAAAACATTGACAGCCAATCAGAATTCACCTGACTTTAAAGAGCTTGGGAAATACATGTGGTAGACCACAAAACTGCAGTGCACAACAATAATAAACGTAATGTTATTGACCGTTGTTGTGGGTGCTAATGTTATCTTTACAGTTCTCGTTCTTTATGTGAATGGCCTTAAAGGAATAGTCACCCCCCATGATTTACTCACCTTCAAGCCATCCTTGGTGTATATGACTTTCTTCTTTCAGACAAATACAATCGGAGTTACATTAAAAAATGTCCTGGCTCTTCCAAGCTTTATAATGCAGTAAATGGGTGTTGAGATTTTGAAGTCCAAAGAAAAATACATGAAAAAAATCCATATTTAAAACTTATATTATAAACCGTAGTCTCTAGCTTCCGGTAACTGTCATGGCTTTCCAGTGGATGGTGTCAGCATAGCGTAAGCTCCAGTGAGAAATGAGGAATGCGCAGAGGATAGAGCAAAACATAACACCGGCCACAAATTAGAAGTACAAAATTAGTTTTATATAAGACTAGAGGAGACTGGTTTTCCTTTGATGTAAACAGAACTTGGTTCTCGCGAGACTAGCATATTCTTCTCACCAGAGCTTACGCTATGCCTATGTCCAAAATCAACCGCTGAAACGCCGCTCTCTCGTGAACATGAGTACGATATTTCTTACACAAACGCATTAGTTCAGGAGCCGTGTGGAGACTTTTTATGATGGATGGATGCACTTTTTTGGGGCTTCAAAATAACCCCCCATTCACTGCCATTAAAAAGCTTGGAAGAGCCAAGACGTTTTTTTTTATTTAACTCCGATTGTTTTTGTCTGAAAGAAGAAATTCATAAACAGCTAGGATGGCCTGAGGGTGAGTAAATCATGATAATTTTAATTTCTTGGTGAACTATCCCCTTAAATCTATCCTCCATCTTCCTCCAAAGCATATGATATTCCCTATCAATGAATCCATGATTTTCTGTGTTGTCTACAGGATACAGCGGGACAGGAACGGTATAGAACTATTACTACAGCTTACTATAGAGGAGCCATGGGCTTCATCCTCATGTACGACATCACAAATGAAGAGTCCTTCAATGCAGTGCAGGACTGGTGAGCAGCTTTAATCCGGAATCCATAGGGTTCATCCACTGATGAAGTTATGTGCCATAAATGCACTTTTCCTTTCAGGGCAACACAGATTAAGACCTATTCATGGGATAACGCTCAGGTGATATTAGTGGGGAACAAATGTGACATGGATGAAGAGAGGGTGGTGCCTTTTGAGAAGGGGAAACACTTGGCCGACCAGTTAGGTAAGTTATGTTTCCAGCCTTTATCGGATTCATTGGTTTTTGATCTGACTTCTTCGGATTCTTTCTCGCAGGGTTTGAGTACTACGAAGCCAGCGCCAAGGAGAACATCAACGTCAGACAAGTATTCGAGCGCTTAGTTGACATTATCTGCGTGAAGATGTCCGAGAGAGTCGATACGGATCCACCCATGGTCACCGGTGCCAAAACCACCCGGCTAACCGATAAGCCACCCCAACTACCTCAGAATTGCTGCTGATTTCCATCGCAACTCATATGCCAACTTATCAGCAGCGGATCCGATGTTGTTTGATGTTCTGTTATATGGCGATTGGAAACAATCTGGGGTGCGTTTCAAAGTATGACAAACTTTTCTAGTATAGAAAAACTTAACTAACCAGTGACGAAATCGTAGTAACGTGGTCGCACCTTCATCATTTTAACAATATAGAGTTGCCGTTAATAACGTCCCAGGTGGTGGAGTAAAAACTTCTGCTAAATAATCAATTTAATAGTTTATAGTTCATTTACACAAACAACAGAACGCTGTTGATTTTTTAAAATCATGCTAACACACAATTTAATTGCCGTAAAATGTACTTCTCCACAGCGTAATTTTTCTACAAACGTAGCAGCTGAGGGTTACTTAACTATTTTGTTTCCCTCGTTTTTCTTTATTTGATGTACGATTCATCGCGTGTTTCCTTTTGCAGCACACTCCAGGGTTCCCGTACGCATTTATGCACATGCGCACTCTTCGAAAATGTATAGAAATACATACAAAATACTGTACATAGCTTAAGACAACATGCTAACAAGAATCTATGCTTCTAACCACAGGAAGAGAGCTGTAGCTCCAACCACACAAGTTTCCGATGCTGTTTGCGAATATTCGTTGGAACTATGGTTTTCCGGGAAACACCGGATCATTGAATTACGTCGATAATAACGTCTGAACTTGCGACCATAGTTGGCTAACAATGCTTCGGGGAACGCACCCTTGTTCATTTGTAACTGTCAAATATGTGAAGTAGTTCAGTTATAATAGTACACTTCTAATTGAATCAGTCCATAGGAAACTCAAAGCAGGGACTAGAGCACAGCACAAAAACTACTACTTGGCTCTCAGAACTTCAGTGTTCACTGCCGAAACTAGGTTTAAAACACAATCTGTTGTGGCACAATCTTGCTAATCTTAGGAATTATATATTGAGTGTAGTAGCCTATATGAGTACTTTTAAGGAACAGTTCGCCCAAAAGTAAATATCATATCATTATTTACCTCATCCTCAAGTTGTACCAAACCTGTGTGACTTTCTATCTTCTGTTAAACACCAATGAAGATAATGTGGAGAATATTGTTAACTAAACAGTTGACGGTAGCCATTGATTTTTATAGTATGGACAAAAAAATACTGTGGAAGGGAATGGCTACCAGCAGCTGTTTGGATCATACAGATTTGGAACAACATGTGGATGAGTAAATGATGACAAGATGGGTGAACTATCCCATTAGTGAAAGAAAAATGGTGGATATTTTGTTAAAAGGCACAAAGATAAACTCAGACGTTTTGCAAAATGGCCATTATGCAGTTTTCAGGGTGGTTTTGAAGCTCTGATTTGATTGGATCAGAAGCAGATGCACATTGTAGGTTGGACTCCATCTATTAACTGCTGGCACAGTATGTGTTTTGAGAATATGAGCACTATCTTTATAATAAGAGAGAAAAAATGTCAAGTTTAGTAAATTCGTGATTAGGTACGCTAAATAAAATTCATGTCTTACACAAAAATATGATATTGAATTCATGTTAAACTTAGTATTGTCAGAAACCACGTTTAACAGTTGTGTGTAATAATAGACTGAACACAATCAGCACATTTCATAGTCAGGTGACGTTCAAAAGATATTATTCTTCGCTCAAATCCTCGAGCGGAACATCAAGATATATTGTGAACTCGTGCCAGGATGTCTTTATATTTCAGAAACTTGTAGCAAATCCTTGTGGGTTCGTGTATGTATAATCTACTTTGGATTTTCATCAAGTGACGTATGAGTGTTTTATGTAACTATAGTAGAAATTATTCCAAGTAAGATATTTTTAATTCCGATGTTATTGGCCACTTTTTGTTTTCCTGAGTATATATTTATTTTTATGCTGCTGGAATATATAGTTGTACCTTTGCTGTCAGTGTATTTTGATTTGTAGACAATATGCACTGGAGCGTACAGTTATTGTACAGTTGTGAATGTTACTTTTAGATGCAATTTGTAACAATAAAAGCACAAATCACATATAATAATGCTAATATTTAAGTGCCATGTCTGTTATTGTTTGTATGCTATGCTGATGGGCAGCCAACTTTAATAAGGATATATAGGCTACTATATACAGTGTATGCTATATGAAATGAAAACTTTCAAAATTCACAAAAACAAAGAGCTTTAATTACAGTGTTATTCTTCTTCATTTTAAAACAATCTGAATCTTACTTCATGGTCTTGTAGTAGCCTATATGAGTATTTTTCAATTACTTTTTGTTTTTAGATTTTCACTTTTAATTTTAGGTTGAGTTGAATAAATTGTTACATGCTTTTTTTCCTTTTTTATTAGCTTTTTAAAATATTTATTTAGCCTATATATTTATTGATTTTAAGCTAATAGGCCTACCTCATATTAAGGTTTTTAATTATTTTAATTACTTTAACTTAATTCGTTTTTCATGTAAAATGTATTTATTTGTGTGTGTGTGTGTGTTATTTCAGCTTTATTTCAATTACCGAAAACAATTTCTAACAGGTTTTGTTTTAGTTCAACAACACGTCTGAAGGATTATATGATAACCAGATAAACCTGTTCCTAAATTCAACGCTTATCTTTCATTTGTGGCAGCGCCGGATGGCTCGGCCAATCAGATTAGTTCTTGTTTTTTAATGCCGTGGTTTATCAGCCAATGAGATTTCAGTGTATTAGGTGTGCGCATCAAGAGCGTTAACGTCGGTGTAAACATCCGTAATCAGCAACAGAAACATTGGTATGTACTTAATTGTTTGCAGACGATTGATTATTAGAACGCTTTTTACTCTTGTCTTGTTGCAGTTCCTGATAGAGATTAGTAGCTACTGGAGTTTTTTAACACACCAAAGGAGTTAAATGTATTGGTGACAGCTGCCAGTCACGTTAAATCTACGGTACCTCTGTGTTTGGACCACACTGTCTAACAGGTTTGGGTTGTTATACGCAGAGTGTTGAGTCAAAATGCCCCAGACGAATAAGGCTAGAACTTCCGGTGGATCTGCCGGTGAAGGTGAAGTATCCGGTCCAGAGAGCGGAGAACCTCCACCGGCTCGAGCCGGAGAAGCGGATCAGAGTGACCCTGTAATAATCAAATCACCAAGCGACCCCAAAACATACAGGTAACCTACGACATTTTATGGTTTGTAATAACAAAAACAATTAGAATGTATAAATGTTATAATATATTTTTGGTAAATGGATTTAATAATTTTACCTTTTAATAGAAATGAATAGTAACGTTATCATATTAATACTATATATTACCTTATATTAATAATTGAGAATATTAAATATATTATCATTATTGTTAACATATCATTATCATTATTACTGTAAGTATTGTATATAAATATCAATATCATATTGTATTAACAATATTTTGGAAAGTAAGTTATTATTTTGTTATTAGTTTTTTCTTGTTTATATTGAATTATATTATCAAATGTATAATTTAAATTAAAATGCAAAATATTATAATATTAATATTAATAAAGAATCATTTAAATCATTTTATAAAATAAATGAGCATTTTATTATTTGTTTTGATTTCGTTTATAGTTAGTTATATTATCAAATGTAGATGTAAAATAGAATTATACAATTGTTTATTAATAATAATAATAAAAAATATTTGAATATGTACTATTAAGTTATTTATTTTATTTGTTTTTAATTATAATATCAAATGTATTTAAAAAAAATACATGTATACATTTTAATACAATTTTATTGTTTCTATTTTGGTAATTTGTATTTATATTTAGGTTTAATGTATTTTATTTATTTTTAATATATTAAGCAATTATATATTTGATAACAAAATAGTTCAAATAAATTATGGTCATTTTTATTATTATTAAATGCCGATTTTAAAGTATTTTATTAATATTTTTTATTTTTTAAATGTTTAATTATATTATCAAATGTAAATTTGAAAATAAATTATACATTGTTTATTTTTATTATTATGATTTAATAATAATAATAATAATAATAAATATACATTTTTTGATGCTATTTATTTTCTAAAAAGAAAGAATTAAACCTGTTTCAGGTTCATAGAGCTGAGCAATGGACTCAAAGCACTACTCATATCAGACCTCACCCAGTCAGAGAGTAACAGAGAGCCAGTTGCCAAAGAAGAGGAAGAGGATGGTGACAGTGAGAGCACTAATCAAGACAGCAGTTGCGTGAATAAATGCAGTGAAGGGGTGAAGAAGAATTGCCGTTCAGAGAAACAGGTGACTGTCGGTTCTTTAGTTACTTCATTTTTGTATATATATAAAATATAAATGTCTTCTATCATATCTCAGTCAGCAGCAGCGCTCTGTATCAGCGTGGGAAGCTTCAGTGACCCTGCGGATCTACCTGGTCTCGCCCATTTCCTCGAGCACAGTGCGTTGCTTGACGTTCACTTTATTCTTAGCTTTTCATTATTTTTTTATTCACATTATCAGTTTTTCTCTCTGTGCCAGTGGTCTTTATGGGCAGCGAGAAGTACCCGGCCGAAAATGGCTTTGATGCTTTCCTGAAAAAACATGGAGGAAGTGACAACGCTTCCACAGACTGTGAGCGGACCATCTTCAAGTTTGACGTTCAAAGAAAGTACTTCAGAGAAGCACTGGATCGGTGAGCTAAATACTCAATAATCAATCACATGTATTATTTTCGGGTGAACTGTGCCTTTAATAATCTGCATTATTTGTCCACAGGTGGGCGCAGTTCTTCATTGGTCCCCTGATGATTTCTGATGCAGTTGACAGGGAGGTGGAGGCCGTAGACAGCGGTCAGTAATCTGCTAAAAATGTACTCACCCTGAGACCATCTGAAATGTATAAGAGTTTACTTCTTCATCTGAGCGAATTTGGAGAAATTTAGCATGTGTCTGCATTATTGTGATGTTTTTAATCAGCTGTTTGGACTCTCATTCTGACGGCACCCATTCACTGCAATGGATCCATTAGTGAGCATTATGTAATGCTAAATTTCTCCAAATCTGTTCTGATGAGGAAACAAACTCATCTACATCTTGGATGGCTTAAGTGTGAGTACATTGTAATTTATGGGTGAACTTTTTTTTAAATAAGGAAATGTAATTTAGCTAAATAGTCTAAACCTGTTAACAGAGTATCAGATGGCCCAGCCATTAGACTCTAATCGCAAAGAGATGCTGTTTGGAGGTCTAGCAAAAGCCGGTCATCCGATGAGCAAGTTCTTCTGGGGTCAGTCCGTGCTACTCACACATACATAATGTTCTGAGATGTCAAACATGAGAATGATTGTTATGATATTTGTTTGTGTATTTCATCAGGAAATGCTCAGACACTGAAAAACGAACCCAGAGAGAAGAATATCAACACTTATGAGCGTCTGAGAGAGTTCTGGAGGAGGTATTACTCTGCTCATTACATGACGCTCGCAGTGCAGTCCAAAGGTAATGAGAATAAATTATTTATCGGAGAATTAATGTTCAGTACCGATCTCATATTTATATTGGGAGTCTAATTTTGGACACTTTATCCTGATAGAGACACTTGATAACCTGGAGGAATGGGTGCGAGAGATCTTCATTAAGATCCCAAACAAGTGCGTATATTTAACAGTCTTATTTCTTCTTATTTCTATATTGACCAGGGTTTATTTTAATGTCACTTCTTTTCTGTTGTTTTCACAGTGGCCAGCCACGGGCAGATTTTTCAGACCTTCAGGATCCATTTGATACTCCAGATTTCAACAAGCTTTACAGAGGTAGCATTAGATTTTCAGTTTTATAGATTATGTCAGTTTACAAGCCGTTTTGATCTTTAATTGAATGTAAATTATCATTTTCAATTTTGTATTTAATAGTTAATGCATAATATATAACCTAATATTTAATTTGAATATTAAATGTTTAAATAACATTATAAAAATTTAATAAAATTAATTCAAATCATGGATATATAATATTTAATTTAGGGTTTTTTTATTTAGTTTTTTTGTGAATTATTTACTTAAAGGCACAGTATGTAATTTTCGCCGCTAGAGGGCGCGCATTGTGGAATCATGGGAGTTGTAGTCTTCATCCCCACAGCCGATGCAATCCGACAGGACTCGGGCAGAAATCATGTTCATGGATGAGCTAACGTATTAAAGATTTATTTTGATCGTAGTATGAAAAAGAATAAGGCAGAAAGCCGTCGAAGCGAAACGAGTCCGCTGAACGAGCGCAAAGATAAACTTAAAAAGCAGCGGAGCTTTTATTATGCCACAGTCGACCTTTTCCGCTTTTTCCGGTTGTGCTTATGAGGGGTAAACCAGCGCTGTTTTATCATACTAGATACATTTGAAAGTACTGTTATAATGCAAATCTGTGCGGTCGTCACCTGTCTAATAAAATGCATAACATATTAAAGCGTCGTTGGTGTTTACATGTTTTCTACAAAACCGAACATCGAGGGTGTATGAAGTCATTGGCAGGCGACACAAGAACACTGTGGACCGTTTCACTAGTTAAAATTGCATATTTCTCTGGATTTAAACATTTTTTGAAACATTTGGGATAATGTAGGTACACAAGTCAGCAAAATATATAACACTGTTCTAGTGGTTTTTGGATATTTGAATGAAAACATCTTACATTCTGTGCCTTTAATTATTCATATAAATAATCAATCTATACTGACATTTCATATAATAATAATAATACTTTATAAAATATGTTGTTCATATGTGCTTAATAAATAATCATTTATCCTATAAACAATTATTCTAAAAGTTATAAAACGTATTAAATATTATGTAAACTTATGAAAATTATATGTATGTGTATGTGTGTGTGTGTGTGTGTGTGTGTGTGTATATATATATATATAAATTGCATAAAGTAAATGAATTATTTTGTTATTCTTTATTTTATTTATATTTACTCTCACATGTATATTTGAAAATAAAACTATACAATTTGTATTTATAATAATAATAATAAAACCATATTGGAATACATTTTTTAAAACAAATCTTTATTTTGTTTTTATTTATTTTTATTTGTTTTATTAATATTTAATCATCAAATGTATGTTTTAAAATAAAATGTACATTTGTAACTTATTTATAACAAATTGTTGTTATTTTTTTTTTTTTTATTATAATGATAATACAAAGAAAACCAATATGAACCTTTTTTATATTTTTATTGAACAATTGAACATCATACTGATTTCAAACTAAATGTCTTTATTGAAAAGTGCCTCTCGAATCTCAGTCTACTTATGTGGTTTATGAATTGAAATGGGTGTTTGGAAGCTTTCATAACTACATGTGGCATTTACAGTGGTGCCAGTGCGAAAGCTTCATGCGCTGACCATCAGCTGGGCTCTTCCACCTCATGGCAAACATTACAGGTCAGTAACACATCCTAACACCTGTCAAAATCTATCCACCATGTGAAAGCGTCTTACCCTGCTGAGGCCAAGATGCTGGGGTCCTCCAAGCTTCTAATCCAGGACAACATGGTGTAATGGTACAAGTTTGCATTGTGCTAATGGCATTCAAATATGTTTGTTTGGTGGGTTGTAGAGTGAAACCCCTGCACTACATTTCCTGGCTGATTGGTCACGAAGGAGCTGGAAGTATACTGTCTTTACTCAGAAAGAAGTGAGTTTGGCTTTCTTTTCATATTTGAATAATGTAACTGATCACAAATGAATCAATGCTCTGCATGTGAAGGTGCTGGGCTCTGGCTCTGTTTGGAGGAAACAGTGAGTCTGGTTTCGATCAGAACACCACCTACTCCATCTTCAGCATTTCAATCACCTTGAGTGACGAGGGCTTCCAGAACTTCTTCCAGGTCTGAAAAACCCTTTACCATCCTTTCATTCTTCTTGAAACATTAGTAATGAGATGTTTTATTGTGGTTGTAGGTCATTCATGTAATATTCCAGTATCTGAAGATGCTTCAGTCCGTTGGACCTCGACAGAGGTGCGAATCAGAAGATTGAAACCTTCCTTTTGTAAACATTAGAAACCTACAGCGATTAGAGTTTTATCTATATATTTTAAATAAAGTGGGGAAAAATGGTTCTCAAGAAGAAAATAACCTCTGAAGATAATTTTATTTAGATTTATAATAATATTAAAATGTAATAATATATTTATTTTAATTTATTTATTCAAATTGAACAGAATTTAAATTGATCACTTTAATGAATTTTACGTGTCCTTAATCTCAATGAACAAAAATCATTAAAAAAATGATAAAGAATAAAGAATCGGCATAAAGATGCACTGGCATTAAAATTCTGGCTGATGTAGATCATTTTATAGCTGATTTAAAATTCTACATTATTAAAGCACTAAAAACTCAATTTAGTCATTGTACTTTAAATAAATAATATCCTTAAATCTAAATTAATTTTAAATGCTACAAAAAATTAGGAAGGAACAAATGAATAAATCAATAAATAATATTAAAAAATGTAAATATTAAAATGAAACAGGATAGTTATTAATTCACTTAATGTTATGTGTGTTTGTGTTTTACTTAATTATTCATATGAGTAATCAATCTATACTGACATTTAACATGATTATCATTATAAACAATTACACATTTTATACTTTTATTTTCAAATATAGATAAGAAAGTATAAATAAAATAAACAATAAATATTTATTTACTTCATACAATTTTCAATTTGTATTATATCATATAGAAATCGAATTTAGAATTTTCATAATTTTTTAAAACATTTTAGAATTTTTTATAATGTAAATGACTATAAATTATACAAATTTAGAATTTATAAAGTACATATGAACAATAATATATTTCATAAAGTAGTTTTACATTTACATAGTCATTTATGTTTATTTAGTTTATATTAGTTTTATTAATATTTGATTATCACATTAATTTGAAAATAAAATTGGCATTTGTAACATTTATAACAAATTGTTATTTTAAATGTTTTAAATAATGATAATACAGGGAAGAACAATATTCATCTTTTTTTAAATATTTACATTTAAAAATCATTATTTTCATTAAAATAAAAGCGGATAGTTATTGAATCACTTAGATTTAATTGTGTGTGCTCACAGAATTTTGAACAAAACACTGATTTATTTCATACTGCTTATCAATTAATTATATGATTCATTACCTCTCAAATCTAAGTCTACTCGTGTTAGTGAGTTTAAATGGCATATGAAAACTTTCATAACAAATATGCCATTTGCAGAACCCAGAAACCAAGACACTGATCTGAAGAACCTTTATTGTGTAACAACCGAGAACCATTTTTACCTCCAAACATCTCAAGAGCCAAATTCAATGAAGAATGGTTCTCGAGAAGAAAATCATCTATTTATTTTAACATCCTTGAATCCTGTTGGTTTTATTAAATACAAAAACAAAAAACTCAACACTCTCTTGTTTATGGCTTTTCTCAGGATCTATGAAGAAATCCAGAAGATTGAAGCCAATGAGTTTCACTATCAGGAGCAGGTGATGTCAAATCATCTAAAATCATTCACTGTGTAGATCAGATGCAGGACGTCATCTCTCATATTTATATTTTTATACCAGACGGAACCAATTGAGTTTGTGGCGAACATTTGTGAAAACATGCAACTTTTCCCAAAAGAGGACTTCCTGTGTGGAGACCAGCTGATGTTTGAATACAACCCAGAGGCATGTTATTATCGTTCGGTGTTAAACATTTGATACGGGTAGTTCTGATGTTTAATCTGATATATCTGTGGTTGAAGGTCATCTCAGCTGCTTTGACACTCTTGACTCCAGCAACAGTCAATGTATTACTGCTGTCACCCGAGCATGATGGGCTCTGTCCTCTCAAGGAGAAGTGGTTTGGGACGCAGTACAGTGTGGAAGGTAATCCACCACAAAGGATCTGGGAAACGCGTGGTTTTGTTTTTATGGATCACCAATATTAAAATGATGGCAGATACTGTTAGCGATAACCAAAATTAAATAAAAAATCACATTTAAAATGTATTTCAATACATTTAGTTACATTAAACTAAAAATTTATGTTTATTATAATTATTAAATTGATATTAAAATTCTATGCAGTTTTGGTTCATATAAGTGAAAAATAACACAAAAAACTGCTTTTGTGATATTCTCAGAAAATAACAATAATCTGTAATAATGCAGGATAAAAAATTGAAATACTGAGATGTAAGATATTAAAAGATAATTTAATAACTGATAAATGGCCAATTTTATCATTTTATACAATTATATTATTTTGATTAAATAAATAAAAAACAAAAATTAGTTACTTTAAATGCTAAAAATTGTAGGCAAGCACTCAAAAAGAAAGAAAGAAAGGTGATGTATCATATAAATATAGAAAAAAAATCATCAAGATTAACACAAAAGGCTGGTGGTATGTCATAAATATTAAGACCAACAAAAAAGTTTAGTGATGTGGCATAAATATATTAATACAATTAATTAATAATATACTTAAATAAACAAATATATATTAAGGCTTACAAATAAAACAGTTTGTTATGTGGCATAAATATATAAAATAATAAATAAATATTAAAATTAACAGAAAATGTTCATGATGTCTTATGAATAATTAAATAGATATTATTACTAACAGAGGAAAAAATGTTGGTGATGTTGCACAAATAAATACAATTATTAATACAAATTCAAAATAGACATTTGGTATAAATAGATTCAAAATAAAGCACCAAAAATCAATCGCTTTAATCTCTGCAAGTGAATTTAGGCATCAAAGCTTTTTAATGTACTTATGAAAATGGATTTTCAATTCTGAGCTTTGATTTAACAGTGTTATTAAATTATTAGTGATTTTTCTAGATCTAAATGTAAAAAATAATATGTACAAATAGAAAATTCTGCTGGTAACCAATGTGGTACCAATATACCATGCTTTAGTTAATTATTTTTCATTTAATATGAAATAATAATATTGATTATTTAATAATGAAATGTTCTACCTACGCAGATATCCCAAAAGAAAACCGTGATCTTTGGGCGGGAGATTTCCCGCTGAACCCAGACCTTCACCTCCCAGCTGAGAACAGGTTTATAGGTCAGTTCCAATCTCATTCCATGAAATGGCCATTCATTCTTTTCTTTACGGCAGTTTTCCACGTCTGCTCTTATCCGTTCACAGCCACGGATTTCACCCTCAAAACATCAGACTGTCCTGACACAGATTTCCCAGTCAAAATAATTGACACCGAGAGAGGCCGTCTCTGGTTCAGAAAAGACAACAAGTTCAAGATACCCAAAGGTACCTTTATAATACGACAAACTTCAGAAAAAAACACAATGTAACAGTTGTAATTATGTTATTGTGTCTGTATTTTCCGGTAGTTTATGCACGCTTCCGGCTGCTGGCACCATTTATACAGGAATCTCCTAAAAAGTGAGTTGTTTCTCAACTAATTTAATTATCAATTCTGTCCCAAACGCTTCTGGCCAAACCCTGCCACATATAGAAGCCCGTTTCCACCACGGGACAAAAAATACATTTCTTCTCCAAATTAAAAAAATACATTTCTTTTCCAAGTTCTCAGAAAAAAACATTAATTCTGATGCCCCGTTTACACTAGTGCATTTTCGTTTTAAAACAAAAGCGATAGGTATAGATAGGTTCCCTTTTATTTAGATGGCGGACGCATCTACGACGTGATTGGAGCGGTTGAATGAGGCATCTACCTCTCTATGGGTACAACAATGAGCACGATGTTATTGTTTACACGGTCGTCAAGGATACGCAGTGCGAATGTGGGCGGCCACGCCATTGTTTTCAAAAGTCTCTGTTTTGGTCCGTTTAGACTGAAACACAACCCGGAGTTTTCAAACTAAAACGGGGTCTGCAGCGTTTTTAAATTCTCCGTATTCGAGGGTCGAAAACGCCAGAGTTTAAACGATAGGCGTAACCGTAGCAAAAGTTATGCGTTTTAAAACGAAAACTTAGATATAACTTAGAATCCTGAGGAAAAAAGTCTGAATTGTGAGAAAAAGTACACATTTGTTTTTTGTTTATATCTTGCAATTCTAGGGAAAAGTCTGAATTGTGAGAAAAAGTTGCAATGACCAGTTACCTTGACGGAAATATTACCACACAAATAGTCTTTGTTCCCCCCAGTCTGGTCCTGTTTGATCTCTTTGTGAATATTCTGGCTCATAATCTGGCGGAGCCGGCATACGATGCTGATGTTGCTCAACTGGAGTATATGTTATTTCCTGGAGACCACGGCTTGTTCATCAGACTCAAAGGATTCAATCACAAACTGCCTGTGAGTTGTATAGTAACTTTGATTCTGTTTGAATCTGTCTGAAACCAACCTGATTCTGCCAGTAAAGCTTCTATTTTGAATCCTTTAGTTGCTTCTGAACCTGATCGTAGACCACCTGGCCAACTTTAGCACTGCTCCAAATGTGCTTCGCATGTTCATTGAGCAGCTGAAGAAAACCTACTACATTATCCTCATTAAGCCAGATCGACTTGGAAGGTGGGTCACCGCAGATTTCAGACCACCATGATCTCCGTTCGCATTATTTGATGCAGATGAAGTCTGACTTCCTGTGTTTCAGAGATGTTCGACTGCAGATCCTGGAGCACCATCGCTGGTCTGTGATGCAGAAGTATGAAGCCATCATGGCCGACCTCGGTGTGACTGATCTCATGGACTTTGTGAATCGATTCAAGGCCGAGTTATTTGTGGAAGGACTCCTACAAGGGAACCTCACAAGTGCTGTGAGTCTTATTGGTGATTTATTTCATTTTAAACATGTATTTACATCATTTTTATATAATTTCTCCACAAACAGGAATCCAAGGAATTTCTACAGTATTTTATAGAGTAAGTTGATTGCTTCTTCTGTTTGTTAGATATAATAAATAATCTGTTTGTTTTATAATATATTACGTGCGTAATATCTAAAGAGCGTTACGTTATAAGGTTACTATTATGGAAGTACAAGAAAAGAAAATAATTCATTCAATTTAGTTCTAAATTTTTTATATTATTTAAAAAATAAATAGTTAATAATCTTGAGCATGTTACATTGTGTTATGTTGCCAGGTTATTTTTGGAAATATTACAAAATAAAATATATTTTTTATTTTTTCAGTTTACTTACAAAGTTGTGCACTTAATTAAATTTAATATATTTTATCAAAAACATTTTTTGTTGTTGTTGAGGTAGCATGTTACATGTAATGCATGTCACGTTATCAAGTTGCTTTTTGGAAGATAATAAAGTAAATTGAATAGTAATAAAAAAACTAATTCAAGTTCTGCTTAGAAAAAGTTAAACTTACAAAAGTTCATTTTATAAATATTTTTTAAAACTGTAAATTTTTTAGGTAACATGTTACAAGTAATGAATGTTACATTATCAGGTTACTTTTTGGAGGTAAAATTAAACGTTTTATTAAATTTACTTACAAGAATGTTTACTTACAATATTAATTTTGTAAAATATTATAAAAAATTTTTTCTTATTGTTGAGGTAATGTCCTACATGTAATGCGTCTTACGCTATCAAGTTACTTTTTGGAAGTAAAATATCTAAATAAAATCACTTTTCATTTAATTGCAAAAAGGTCTACTTAGAAAAAGTTAAACTTGCAAAAGTAATTTTTTTATATTTTATTAACGAATTGTTAATGTTTAGGTAATGTGTTACATGTAATGAGTGTTAAAATATCAGGTTACTTTTAGGGGGAATATAACAAAAAAAATATTTATTCAATTTACTTGCAAGAATGTATACTTACAATAGTTATTTTTTATCTATTATAAATAAAAAAATATTGTTATTGTTGAGGAAACGTTACGTAATGCATGTTACATTATCATGTTACTTTTTCTTAGTAAAATAAAATAAAATCACTTTTGATTTCACAAAACGATAAAAAAGTTTATATTTAAAAAAAAATTAAGTTTATAGTTTATTTAAGAAAAAATATGAAGCTGAAAGAAAATGCTAAGTATTCTAAATTAATTAAGAATTCATATTGTGATATGTTTTTCAAATATGTTTTTTCTGTTAATGTAATGCATTTATTGGCAAATACAACATCCTGGTATTTTCCAGGAAACTTCAGTATAAAGCTCCTCCAGCTGAACCTTCCTGTCCTGTTCCGAGTGGTGGAGTTGCCACAGACGCACCACTTATGTAAAGTCCAGTCGCTCAATAAAGCGGACGCTAACTCCGAAGTCACAGTATACTATCAGGTAATGGTCAGTTAGCAGTCCAAATGCCTCCTGTGCTGTGTTTCAGATCTTCTCAAACTGTTTAGTAGCTCTGTGTGAAAAACAAAAATCTAAATTTGAACTTAAAGTGTTTTTTGTTTGCAGACAGGGCTGAAGAACTTGCGGGAACATACACTGATGGAGCTGCTCGTGGTGAGTTTCATCGTTGCCTGAACTGAGAGTATCTGTATTGTCCTTCTTTCTTAAAGGGATAGTTCACACCAAAATGGGAATTCTGAAAACATCACAGTTGCATTGCTGTCTATGCAGGGTCAGAAATCTCTCAGATTTGATCAAAAATATATTAATTTGTGTTCCGAAGATGAACGAAGGTCTTACGTGTTTGGAACGACATGAGGCTGAGGAATTAATGACAGAATTTCCATTTTGGGATGAACTAACCCTTTAAAATCTTGTTTTTTGTGTTCATCAGATGCACATGGAAGAACCCTGCTTTGATTTCCTGAGGACAAAGGAAACTCTCGGGTCAGTTATTAAGTGTCGTCTCTCAGACTGTCTTTCTATGTCTAAATATTTCTGCTACAACACAGATCTTGTTTGACTCTTCTTCAGGTATCAGGTGTACCCGTCCTGCAGAAATACCTCCGGTGTCCTTGGCTTCTCAGTTACTGTTGAGACTCAGGCCACCAAGTTCAGGCAGGATTTATGGTCAAAACTAGACGTTTATCTGGTCTGTTTTCTTTGTAAATATCAATAACGTTTTCTGTTTGTGTCTTACTCTCGTAGCACTGACTTTGTGGAAGGAAGAATTGAAGCTTTTCTAGTCAGCTTTGGGGAGAAGATGGTTAACTTGTCAGATGAGGCTTTTCAAACTCAAGTGACGGCCCTGATCAAGCTGAAGGAGTGTGAAGACACGCAGCTCGGGGAAGAAGTGGACAGGAACTGGTTTGAAGTGGTCACGCAGCAGTATGTCTTTGACAGGCTCAATAAAGAAGTGAGAAATCAGTCCATATGTTCCTCTTCTTTATTAGTTACTCATGCTTTATTTATTAGTACTTTTAAATGTAGTCTAGCAAGTCTCAAAATGGATATCATTTTTCATTCTATACAATATAATGCCATGCCTTAAAATTACAGATTTTTTATTTTTACTTTATTTGGATTAAAAAATGGTAAAAAAAAAATTTTTTTTTTTTTTTTTATTTATAAGTAAAAAAAATCCACATCACCAACTTTTTTTGTTAGTATTAATATTGATTTACTTATTATTTGTGCCACCAACCTTTATTAGTCTGAATATTTATTTATGCCACATTATTACCATCCATTTTTGTAAGAATTTGTTTGTATATCTATCTATCTATCTATCTATCTATCTATCTATCTATCTATCTATCTATCTATCTATCTATCTATCTATCTATCTATCTATCTATCTATCTATCTATCTATCTATCTATCTATCTATCTATCTATCTATCTATCTATCTATCGTCTATCTATCTATCTATCTATCTGTCTGTCTATCTATCTATCTATCATATCTGTCTATCTATCTATCTATCTATCTATCTATCTATCGTATCTATCTATCTATATCTATCTATCTATCTATCTATCATCGTCTATCTATCTATCTATCTGTCTATCTGTCTATCTATCTATCATCTATCTATCTATCTATCTATCTATCATACTCCTTCCTTCCTTTCTTGTTTTTTTGTAGTATATAAAATAACTAATATTATTTATAGCGTAATTTTTTTATTAATTTAAACAAATTAATATAGAATTGTAATGCTGGCCATTTATTGTTAGTCATATATAACATTACCTATATCAGCTGGAATTGTAATATTGGTGCATTTCTATTCTTGTTCTTTATTCTGCATTATTTTTGTAATCACAGTTTTGCTTTACCCAACAGATTGAAGTCCTGAAGAATGTCACCAAAGATGAACTGGTATCTTTTTTCATGGAGCACAGACACGCCAGCAGTAGAAAACTAAGTATACATGTATGTTATTTCTATTCTTTTTTCAAAGCATCATTGAGAGGGCAGAGAATGGTCATTACAAACTAAACTTTTAATCATGTTAGCATCTACCAAATCACTCTACTGTATGATCCGAGCAGGTGGTTGGATTCGGAGAGAAAGAGAAGGAAACCCATGGAGAAGATCAGTCCAGTTCATCCCCAGAGTCTCAGGATACAGAAACGAAGACTTCCTCATACGGAGACGTGTCCGAGCTCATCTTCCTCCCCGCCTCGCCCGTCCTCGCCAAAGCCAGCAGGATAACAGACATCCGCGCGTTCACGTCTTCCCTCAACCTGCACCCCTACCACAAGATCCTCCAGTGAGACTGAAGTGCACTGAAGAGCCGGCTACCTCCAGATGAAGCTCTGCAAAAACACACTCATCTGTCTCTGATGTTTTTAATCACACACAAATACAAGTGGATATTGTATTCAATCACATAACACACAGGAACTGTTGTTTAAGTAATCCAGTTTTTCATGTAGAGGACAAAAATCTAACATATACATGTATTAGATTATCTAGGGATAATGCACGTATCATTCAAATATATACACTGAATTTATCAGATATACAGTATATATGAAAATAAGTGTTTGCTGAAAATCGTTTTTTAAGGTAAGAATGTATTTTATCTTGAATTCTCACTGAGAAAAACTATTGGAAATGCGGACACAAAGCCTTATACCTCAGATTTGGATGATATAGTTTTAGTGTGTTTTATTCAAATGTCTAATCATTAAATGTTCATTTGAATAATAAAAATTGTAATTAGAAACCATAATATGCCTTCTAATTAAGTTGTGTAAAGAAAGAAAAAAACGTTTGCATTATTTATATAGTACTTATATATTACATATTATGTATAATATTAGTGTAGCTTATATTTTTATATTTTCAATTTCAAGTTTTTTAAGTCTTAAGAAATTTTGTTATGTGCTGTTGTAATTTTTATCAGTTTGGGGGTTTTCTATTTTTTATATAGCTTTATTTTTATTTGAACAAAACGAAATATTAACTTTTAATATTGGTCAGTTGCTTATCAGATAACTAACCAGAATTGATATAGGATATGGGCATACTTTATTATCATATGATAGTTTAGCTTTTATTTTTAAAATGTAAGTTTTTGTATTCATTTAAGTTGAACTTTTAGTAATTTTGTAATGTGCTGTTATCATTTCTATAACTTTTTTTCTGTAGCCTATAGCTTTATTTTATTTCCGTTTTTAGTCATTTTGGGAGGCTACTTCAACTTAAACGTCTTTCCGTTGCCAGGGTAAACATTCTGGTTTCAGTTTTTCATTGTTTTATTTTATTTCATTATTATTAATTACCGAAGATGACATTAATCATGTTAGTTTTAGGTAACAATAACAAGCAACCAGCAATTTTTTTTTTTTATTTATCTCTCCAAGCTGTAAACAAACTCATTTGTTTGGCTGCCATAGCATCACTGAATCGCTAAATTATTAATAAGACAACTTGTGAATTTTTAAAAAGGATTAATTTTACTACGGGAAAGAACGTATGCTATCGATAGAAGAAATCTAATTATTAAAGGATTGTGTTCATGTTGGTCAGAGGAGTCTGTCGACTCGAGTGAAGTGTGATTCTGTAACTGTGGAAAGTTACGTAGAGACTGTAGACGCGACGCGTCCATGGCAACGAACTTGTATTAGCCGCTGTTTTGGAGTAGCAGCTCGCGCGCAAACAGTAGCCAAACTTGATGCGTTAACTCGAGCGCTACAGCATGGAGAACGGCAGAAAGTTGAATGTATTAGCGCCTTTGCGTCTTTCCGCGGTTATTCACCTGTAGACAGTGTCCAGCAGCGTGAGTATGTCGGTGTCCGCCAGCTGCAGCGCGTCTCCTCCGGAGGAAGCGAGACCCGAGAGCCGCAGGACGAGGAGATCCAGCGCTGCTGTCTCTAACAGTGAGTCAACTCGACCATCTAACAACAACACTCACTGTTTACTTTCTTAACTCAACGACTTTACTGTTCATATTGATTTATTACATTTACTTTCTTAGTTAATCTGAAGTTTTTAAAGCTAACGTTACACCGTCAACTTTATTGTTAGCTAATATTTATTTGTTCCATTTCAAAATATTTTTTTTGTTATTATTAGTAATGTTTATTACCTTTTCTATTAATAATAGCCTACTGATTCAGCTTTAGCCTACGTTAATAGTAACGTGCCACATCACAAACTTTTTCTATTTTATATTTTTCATGCTAAAAATCACCACCTTTGTTTTTATTTGTCTTTCTTTCTTTCTTTCTTTTTCAAATCGCCAACTTTAATCTTTGTTATTCTTAATATTTATTTATCTATGCCACACTACAAATCATTTATTCTATTATTCTTGTTTATTTAATTAATTTATGCATAAACACCAACTTTTTTCTTAATTCATTTTATATATATTATTTTTATTATTTATAAATTTTCAGGCAAAAATTCACCACCTTTGTTTTTCTTTCTTTCTTTCAAATCACCAACTTGATTCTTTGTTATTCTTAATAGCCCATTTATTTATTTAGTTAGTATCACCAAGTTTGTTTTTATTCTTAACATTTATTTATATATGCCACATCACAAATACTTTCTTCTATTATTCTTGTTTATTTATTTAAGCCTAATCGCCAACTTTGTTCTTAATTCATCTCCACATCACTTACTACATTATTTTATTTTCATTCATTTATTCATTCAATACCACTGAATATTTATTGTATTTATCTATGCCACATTACAAACTTTTTTGATTTTATTTATTTATATTTATTACCATCTTTTTCACACACACACACACACACACACACACACACACACACACACACATATATATTTATATATTATATTTAAGTATACAATATACATTTCATATTTTTGTGTCTATTTAATGTACAGTATCTGTCTTATCTAGTCTTTGTATGTGATTCATCTGTCTAGTGGTGGCAGAGCTTCCTCAGGTGAGAGAGAGAACACCTGTTAAAGACAGAAGCAGCCTGCAAGTGTGTGATGATTTAATTCCAGACGAGCTCCTCGCAACTTTAACATCCACCACCTGTCCTCAAGACAGACTCGGACCCCTCAGATTAACCAAAACTCCTAAGGACTTCAAGGTCTGTGCCACCTTTTCTTTGTCAAATTGTTTTTGTAACTAAATCATCTCTTTTTACCTCTTCTACCAGGTTTGTTTAATACATCGCACTGATGCAGTGTGGCACCATCCAGCTAGACGCAAGAAATACGAATACTTTCTCAACCAGCCGACCTCTCTGACTGGAGCTGGAAGGTTGGAGTCAATCCATACATTTATATACAATACACCGAGACATATTCTAGCTCACTGTGTTTGTTTGAATCTGAACAGAGACATATCCTTCCTCTGTGATGCTCGATTGCCTCTCCCACCAATGGCTGAACGAAGCTCCACTCAGGGAGATCAAAATGCAAGTGATAGGAGAATAACTTGAGTTTGGTGCCAAGTTCTTCATATCTTTTTGTATGTTGAAACTTTGTGTTGTTGTTTTTTGGGTTGAAGGACACGAGCTCACTGGAAACATTAATCCCGGAAGAATATCACATCATAAAAAACAAAGGCCTTAAGGGACTGCAGTGCTATGATGAGTAAGTCAGTCTGCTTTCTTGTTGTTCTACAGCTAAACAAGTATTTTGCTTTATTTGTTTTCATTTCCTTTATAGCAAATTCACAGTTCTCCTAGAAGATGACAAACAGAAGCTAAGAGTCTTTCCATCAATGTGAGTTGTAGTCTGCAATATATAATCTATCTATCTATCTATCTATCTATCTATCTATCTATACTATCTATCTATCTGTCTATCTGTCTGTCTGTCTGTCTGTCTGTCTATCTGTCTGTCTGTCTGTCTGTCTGTCTATCTGTCTGTCTGTCTGTCTGTCTGTCTGTCTGTCTGTCTGTCTGTCTGTCTGTCTGTCTGTCTGTCTGTCTGTCTGTCTGTCTGTCTCTCTCTCTGTCTGTCTGTCTGTCTGTCTGTCTGTCTGTCTGTCTCTGTCTGTCTGTCTCTCTCTGTCTGTCTGTCTAGTTCTTTGTTAAAAAATATTATTAATATTAATATTATAAATATTTTTAAACAACCACAGCGAAGCCAAATATTTATTAATTTCAAATCATTAATAATATATAAATGCAATTTATAAATATTTATATACAAAATATAATATTTATAAATTCATAAAATATTTATAAATATTATATTCTAAATATTTTGAATATAATATTTATATTTTATTTATAAAAAAAATCCAATAAGTGTATGTCTAATTTAATTATTAAAATATTATTAATAATATTATATTATAAATATGTATAATAGTTTATCGTTTCTAAACAACCACTTTACATTCTTTTCTTCTTTCTTTCTTTGTAATTTCTTTAAAATGATTGATATTAATAGTAATATTTATAATATTGTCTGAACAATCACTAGGAAACCAAGCGGCCGTCTTGAGGTGATACAGTTAATGAAAGTGATGGACAAAATGCTGGAAAAAGCAGGTGTCAATCAAGAGTTTCAAGAGCTGACCGAATTCTCACAGGTTAGTTAAAAAACAATCAGTCAGTCAGTCAATCAATAAAGAATCATTCAAACTCTTGTACGATTGATATATTTACACTAATGATTTTCACAATTATGACTAAATATAATGCTTTACAATGATAATTTACAAAACTAAAATACACTTTACAGTCACCAAAATGCCACTATCAAACTCTTGCAAGTTAGTTTTAAGGGTTTTTGAGTGTAAAAAAAATTAATAGAATTACACAAACAAGTAAATAAATATTGTAAATAAAATTCAGGTATCATTTAGATTGATGTAGGCTGGTATGTTAACAATAATGATTTAGACAATTAAGAATAAATATAATGATTTAAAATGATACAAAAGTGGTTATCTTTATAGAACATTTATCATGTTTCAGATTGAAAATTTACTGGAGCTGGTTCAAATCGAGCAGAACATCTACAACATAGTATTCCACGAGCTAATCCGCCAGGTCAGCGTCGAATGTGCAGAGAGAGGACAACTCCTCGCCAAGATCAGGTCTGCATCACAGTTTTACCTCTGGGTTTTCATTACAGAGTGACCTCACTTCCTCTTCCACTTGTCCAGGGAGAGGTACGTGGCTCTACTTGACCGTATCCCACGGCAGGTGAAGGGTCTGCACACAGAAACCTTAGCGCAGAAGGCTCTAGACCGCCGGCTCACTGAAGAAATCATTCACTTCAAAAGCTCCATTGCAAAGCTTAATTTGTAAGCTGGATACAACTTCTAAATGGTCAACTGAGTGTGGTTTCTGTTAGTTTTAACCTTGTGTATATTTGACCTGTAAAAGGGAACTGAGTGCTATGAAAGAACATGATGAGAATGTGTCCAAAGAGGCAGAGGAAGCCGAAGAGGAGCTCGCTAAAGCCCTGGAGGAGTCTCAACGCAATGCAAAGTGCGTGAAATAATACTTAAACATAGGGCCAGATTTACTAAACAGGGCAAATTAGAGAGAGCGCAATTCCAAAACAGCGCCGATGGGCGTGCAAATTTCTGCAGGTGATTTACTGACAACATGCAACTTAAAGAACACAGATGCAACATCTCATTTACATACTGACCAACGCAATATACTAAGCTCAACGTAAATTAGCATAGTTGCAAATAAAGCAGAGCTGATGCTCATCAGGTGCGGGTGATCTACTTACGACACGGTCGCGAAATAGTTTAAGACATGCTTTTTTGGGGCGTTAAATAATGGCACAAATACCAGTCATTTGACAAGTTCAAAGGTTAGTAAATCTCTTTGCGTGATTCATTTTAATACTCTCCTCCCATAAATTTAGCATCTGAAAGAGAACACCTACAAATTAATATTCAAGGGCAAAAATAACTGTCCACGCCTTTTCAACGCTAATTCTTCACTGTAAATCTGGCCCCTAGTGTTTAATACAGACTCACACTGATTCATTGTAACTGTATATCAGTCTGGTTGAAATAAAGTGACTTTTCTGCAGTATTGTAGCAGAGTACCATGAGCTTTATGAGCTGCAGCGAAGGAGACTTGAAGGACAGATGTCTCAGCTATATGAAGAAAGGGACCTCTGGAAAAAAGCCACCTATAGTCTTGCAGTCAAGGTGACTTTGTGGCATTCTGCTCGACAATTGACTTTTGACTTTTATTTTGAAAGTATTTGATATCTAAATATCTCAAAAGTCTAAATATCACACATTTCTTTCAGATAATAAAGATAAATAAACTTAATCTGGTCAGACGGTTACATATTAGTGAGCAGACCTGGGCCAAGACTGCAGATCATTTCACTGTTCTCCTAACGGAAAAGGTATTTAAAGTACCTAATATCTCATTCTGTCAAGACTTTGACATGTAGAGTAATGTTATGTCCATGTTATTTTTATTCACAGGACTTTGAGGATGTTTCTCACATCGTGGAATTGACTGACCAGTGGAAAGATAAATTGACCAACTTCATGAAGAACCTCAGAGAGGCTGAAAGCAAACAGCGCAAGAACATCGAATCTGTCCATGCAAACATTGTCAAGTGGCACAAGTTTTATGAAGACAAATCAAGGTCAGTAAAGGAAATACTTTTTTCTTTGTATTTTTGTTATTTCTTTATTGACTTTGCTCTGTTTTTGGTTAATAATAAGGAACCCTAGTATGAACATTGACAAGTCTTCAGAAGATGAGCTGTCCCAAAACCTGAAGCAATGGTCAAAGGTTAGCAATCTTTTTTTTCTTACTCAATTAGCTTTCTACTTTCCACTTTAAATGTAAAAATTATAGCTATCTCTGTCCACTAGGTGTTGACACAGCAGTGTGAGCGGTATGGAGGAGAGGACCTAGTGTCTGGTCAGGAAACACTTGAAATGCTAGCAAACCTACAAGAGTCCTGGATTGAGGTTTGTCTCCAGCTCTTTAGGAGACACCCTGGTCCAGATGGAGGGCCACCTAAAGGTCAGGAGGCCATGAGGGAGCTGGCAAAGACCATTACAGAGCTCCAGAACCAACTAGGAATCCGTATTAGTGGAGAAAGTGGTGAGAACCAAGCTCTTTAGTTCCTCACATATTCTTGTTTGGTTTCTCCAATGGATATTAATGTCTGCTCTTGTTTGTTTTTGCAGGGATCCATGCGACACTAATGTTGCTTATTAAAAATATGGAGTTCTGGTCAAGAAAATTAAAGTCCTTGAGTGGACTTCCAGAGGAGCAGTCTTTGGGTGATTGGCTCAAGTTAGAGGAAACTCTTGGCAACTTGATGAATCTGTCTAAGGAGGCTCTCCAAATAGTGAACAGCACACAGTCAGAACGGGACAGGGCTAAAAAGAAACCCCACACCAAGTAAGACAGATGCAAGGATCAAACATTATAGCTATCTTGCTAAACCTAGTGAGATACCTTGTCTACTGCCAACAGTAATGGCTGACTTTTTAGGTAGCATCCTAAACAAAATGGACCCTCAGAAACACGGGCAGATACTTGCTAAAAAAGACAAAAAAAATAGGACTTGATTAATGTTTTTGGTTAAACCATGTCCAACTTCCCTGTTTGTATCTGTGACAGGATGGAAATGGATGACGTCTTAAAGGCAATGATGGAATTCCGGTTCTCTCAAGAAAACTTTTTCAACTGTGAAAATATGAGGCTTCATGAGGAGGTACACCCCAGGACTGCATAACGTTTCTTGCATGCCCTAAGTCAGGGATATCCATTCCTGTTCCTGGAGGTCACCCTCCTACAGAGTTTAGATCCAACAGCTCTGGAGTAGACAAGATTATCATCTCTCATGGCTTAGGGCAGGACAGCTGCATTTACCAAATGCATTGTAAGCCTAAGTAGATTGTAGAAACCATTAGTACCAGTGGTCTCTATGATCTACTTATGCTTGCGATTCTTTTGGGAAATGCAGCACAGAATATTTTGAAGTTTTTCGATTACCTGGTTCAAGGATGTTTAACCACGATTCAACTTAAACTCTGCAGGAAGGTGGATTTCCTGGACCAGGACTGAATGCCCAAGATCCAAGCCATGAATGACGATCTCATCATGTGTTATCAGGTAACTTCTCTTCACACCAAGTTGATTCGGTGGATGGTGGACCTTCTGCTACTGATGCTGCCAGTCCAAGAACCGAATCTTCCAATGCCTGAATTGAACGCCACTGTGGATGTGTCTGTTGAGAAGCTGGAGGAGGATGCCAGGAACCTCTCTGGGAAACTTGACTACTTCTCCAAGTACATCATAAGGTAATCTAATTAAACTTCAATGTATCAAGAGGATATACCTGCGCTGCTTATAGTTAAGCATAAATTCTTTACACAAATTGTCCTGCAGCTCTTGTCAGGCTATTGTGGAGGAGGCAATCCGGAAGAGCTCAACTCAGAATGACACAGAGAATCAGCTTTACCAACTTGCTAAACTTCAGGTGCTTTACAATCCCTCTGATCTTTTCAACCAAGGTTTACTCTTTTAAATTGACTTCTCACCTGTAATGCCATGGATTGTGTTTGTTCAGAAAGAGTGTGGCGAGTGGGTGGAGGCCTGTCGAATACTACTGTCAGATGTGAAGGGAAGCCCTGTGGACCTGCAGCTGTCTGGAAAAACTGTGCCACAGCCTGTGAGCGACATCAGCATATGCTCTCTGGTAGAATACAGGTATGCTGGTACAGAATGTGAGTAACCTTCTTGTTTATCTTCTCAGCTCCAGCAACAACCAGAGGAACCTACCAAAGAAGATGAAGAGGAACCCTCGACCCTAAAAGACGCCACTGGGCCTTATTCTTTCCAAAGTGCTGATGAATATGTAACTAACACTTTTTTCCATATAAGCTATTAGCTTGCTAGCCATATAGCTAGATTGGTTACATGGATTAACACCAAATAAATAAACCAAATCCTCCTCAGGGGGAAGAAAAGGCCAGCAGACATGACAAAGATGGCTCAGTCATGAAGCTAGTTGGTTATGATGGCAATATCACTGAGAAGAACTTAGGAGAGGACACCGTCCAACTTACAGGGGTGAGTTGGCCGAAACCATCTCCATCAGCTTCCCATCTACAGAGTGTAAAGCATAAACCCTTTCTTATTATTTTCCAGACTGAAGAACTTGTGGTATCCCCTCACACTGAAAATGCCAAGGAAGCCTTCAATGCATTAGAAACAGTGAGAACTCTTCAGCAAGAGCTTCTGTAAGTATTAGTCAAATTTCTTCTTAAAGGATTAGTTCACTTCCAGAATAAAAAAAAATCCTGATAATTTACTCACCCCCATGTCATTCAAGATGTTCGTGTCTTTATTTCTTCAGTCGCAAAGAAATTAAGGTTTTTGAGGAAAACATTCCAGGATTTTTCTCCATATAGACTTCACAAGGGACCACCAGGTTGAAGGTCTTGAAAGGGCTCTACACAATCCCAGCCAAGGGATAAGGGTCTTGTCTCGCGAAATGATCAGTCTTTTTCTAAAAAAAAAACAATTGTGTATACTTTTTAACCACAAATGCTTGTCTTGCAGTAGCTCTGTGAAAGGACGTAGGCAGATCTGATTTTTTCCTCAAACTTCAAAATCGTCTGAAATCTTTCCAACATGATTACGTAGTCGTGGACACGCATCACAGAGCTAGTGCAAGACAAACATTTGTGGTTAAAAAGCATATAGTTTTTAATTTATTTTAGAAAATGACCAATCATCTCACCAGAAAAGACCCTTATTCCTAGACTGGGATCGCATAGAACACTTTGAAGCTGTAATGAACCTGCATTTTGGACCTTCAACCCGTCGGTCCCTGTTGAAATCCACTGTATGGAGAAAAATCCTGGAATGTTTTCCTCAAAAACCTCAATTTCTTTTAGACTGAAGATAGAAACACTTGAACATCTTGAATGACATGATGATGAGTAAATTATCAGGAAATGTTTTATTCTGGAAGTAAACTAATCCTTTAATCAGATCTGTAGTGGTCTCTACATAAGCTGTATTGTCCAGGGATGTAGAGACGCGAGCTATCAGCGCGGAGGTACGAGCGCTAAAGGCAGAGGAAGACCTACAGGCAGCTCTGGACAAGATACAAGATATGGAGAGGCAGCTACAGGCTCGGCCCAGTGTGGAGACCAAGTGTAAGTGTGTCAGAGGCTAACATTACACATCAGATACAGAACAAGATTAAGGTGTGGTCACATTAGCCAATTTTTTTTTCTAAATTTTGCAGGCAATAAGGACCATTGTCTGTAGTGTATTGTCAGTAGTGAATGACAATACGTATATGAAGCAGTGAACTAGTGAATGACTTGTATGAAGCACCACTCATACAAGTCATTTCAAACCCAGCAGCTTTCAACTTGGCAAATTTAACTTGAACCTGTTGTGAATAAAAAAAAAAGTAAATTCAGTATGAACTGGCCTGTTTCTAATCTCTTAATTATATTTACTTTGTACAGCGAGCAAGAAGAATGTAGCACCCACACACAAGGCCCCCGGCACCCCTTCTGAAGCTAAAACGAGAAGTCAGAAACCTGAAGCCAGCCCGAAACTGTCCAGAGGCACCAAAAAATGCTAAATGGGAATAAAAACCATACTGGAGCTCATGTGGGGCAAAATAATAAAGTATAGACACACCTGTATTTGAAGTGTACTTGTATTGCACATACCATAACATTTATATTCATTTTAAGATTTGCTAAACATTACATTTAGGGTGAATCCCAATTCTCTGTCTTACCCCTTCCCCTTAGTTTTGCGCGTTCACGTGAGAGTAAGGCTATCCCAATTCTCGTTTTGATCGAGGGGTAGGGCTAAGGGGAAGGGGTAGATACCCCTTAAAACCAAGTATTTTCGCGAGCTTACTTAAAAGAGAGTCCCATAAATGTAAGTATTTTCGGCTTAAATAATTGATTTAAAAATTACGAATGTCTTGTTTTGTGCTCTACATAGTCCTGTACATATATATTTGCAACTATGTTCTTAATTGAAATGTTTTTAAAAATCGCTAGTTTTCCACGCTAACATTACATTGCTGATTTGCACAACAGTCCTGCATTTCTCCGACTAGAGAAAAACATCACTAAAACCCACGCAATCGACATACACACGCTTGCAGACGGCAAGTTTGTGATCAACACTTGTTCCCATCTGGTGACGTAGCAGCCAGCTAGCGACGATGTATGATGACGTAACAGTAACTAAGTGGTGTCTCATTTCATAGGGGTATGTTTTCACCCCTAGAGCTTACCACTCGATTTTAAGGGGCTAGGGGTAAGACAGAGAAATGGGATTCACCCTAAGCTGCAGTCCGTAACTTTTTTTGTGTTCACAATTTACCTAATAAGTGAGTACATCATGAATCCATTTTCCAAATAGTGTTTTTGGCTTCTTCTGAATCACTACGGTACCCCTATAATACGTTTTTATATTCAGACTATTTTAGACTGGTTCGGGTAGGTACCGCTGCGGAGTAGCCCAGTACCTGCGTGATTCATCATAGACATAAACAGAGAGAAGTAGCTCCGGCTACAATGTTCTTCCGCAAGACACACAGAGTTCTGTTTATTAACCACTAGAGCGGTTAAAAGAAGTTACAGACTGCAGCTTTTAAGGGATAGTTCACCCCAAAATTAAAATTCTGTTATTAATTACTCACCCATAATTATCGTATCGTTCCAAACCTGTAAGACCTTCGTTCATCTTCGGAACACAAATGAATATATTTTTGATGGAATCTGAGAGCATACAACTGTAATGTTCCCAGGTCCAGAAATGTAGGCGGAAAGTAGGCCCAAAACGGTGGAAACCGTAATTAGGGGGAGAAGAATTGTTGAATAAAATGTTATTTTTGTTTTCTTTCCGCACAAAAAGTATTCTCGTAGCTTTGCAAAATTGAAGTTGAGCCACTGATGTCACATGGACTGTTTTACAGATGTCCTTACTATGTTTCTGGACCTGGGAACATTTCAGTTGTGTTGCTGTCTATGCAGGGTCAGAGAGCTCTCAGATTTCATCAAAAATATCTTAATTTGTGTTCCGAAGATGAACGAAGGTCTTACGGGTTTGGAACGACATGAGGGTGAGTAATTAATGACATAATTTTCATTTTGGGGTGAACTAACCCTTTAACAGTGTAAATTATTAGTGTTTTTAAAGATTAGGTTAAAGTGAGAGTTAAATGGTGCAAACATAAATATTGTATCAGTAAATTGTCTATGTAAAATTAATCATATGAAACTGTTCTTCCTAAGTAAACATTGATAGCCATGCTGTTTTTACATCATGGGCGAGTCTTTGTTTGCATCATCTGAGCCATCACCTGTGGTCAGACCTTGATTGGCAGGTCTGGTCAAACTGGTGAGGTCGATGGATTGAGTCAGGACATCAGAAGGTATGTTAAGGACCACAGCGGGCTGCTGAGAGCGCAGATTGTTGAGGAGCTGCAGGAGTCGAAGGTGCACGACCAGTGGAGAACCAGAGAGAGACTCTACAGAGGCCTTCAAAGCCTCACAAGCTGCCTTTTCTCCCTCTGCAGAGATCACCTGTGCGAAGCATAGTGGTTAAAAAGCTGGGTTGGAAACTAAAGGTTGTGGGTTCAAATCCCATTTTGTACAGACGGCCTTACTTTGACTTGTGCCTGACGTCTCGCTTCGGCCTCCACAGCGAAGTTATGTTGCAGCTCAGGTGGAAGACTGATTTCTTCTCTGCAACAGTGGACATACAGTATGTTATGAGTCCCGTAATGTGACGACTTTTGCAGTCTAATCTGTTCCATGTACTTACATTTCTGCTCTTTCCACTTTGATACCCCACCTGCAGGTTACCGAATCTAAACTGACCTGCCCAACAAATGAAAACTTAGTAGACATCTTGTTTCAAGCCCTCATGAGGTGTCATATCTGTGGACGTCTACCTGAATCTCCTGGGCCATCCGTTTGCGGTCCAGCAAAATGTCAGTGAAGGCATGATGGGCCAGTATCTCTCTAACAGAGACCTGGGTCAGAGCCTGCAGCACATCTGGGACGCCGGCGAGGGAGGAATAACAAACAGACACATTCTCGATACGATAGTAACACACCGCACTCACTTCGGTACACACCAGATCTTTGGTCACCACCTGAGGATACAATGACATTCAATTATATAGCTTGTTGGAGAAGTGTTTTATCATTTTTTAGACTTGAAAGTTTCTCAGCAGTTGAAAAATGGGTCAAAATGTTTTTTTTACTTGCACTGAAAGATCCAAGCCATATCAAGAGACCTAAGGGTGGATGTTTTGATTGGGCTAGTCTTCGACCAGTTGCCACCCTTATGTTTACATATGTGTCACGTGTGTAAGTGAGATGGTGTTTGTCGCAGTCAGCCTTTTAGAATGCACTTCATTAAATGACTCAAAGGTCATCTTAGAAAATACAATGCTGCCTACACACACCTTAGTCAGTAGTAATTACATTTTTACAGGAACGAAAGGGAGGCTGTGAGCGACAGAAGGACAGTGCTTTGGATTGCAATATGTCGATTGTTTACCAAAAAAAACTTTCAGAAGACAAAACTCAATAAAACTGTTTGTGAGTTGTGAAATACATGATCTTGGATCTTCATACAGTGCGTTCCATTGTAAAGACTTAAGTCATCCCTTACATACTCGTTTTCATCCACATTAAATTCAGTATGGCGTCTAACCTGATTAAGGTCTGTGTGCAGAAAATATGGAGGCTTTTTTGTTACTTTGAAAGCTAAGAAATTACCGCGTGAGGAGGGATCTTCAGTATTTTCAGACGAATGTCGACTATATGGCACACATCCAAAAATGGGAGATAAAACATCAGCCCTGCAGCAAAATGAAACAAGTATGAGTTAAAGTCCACAAACATAAATTATTAAAATGTTAAAAAGATTTCTTCTTAATATTAACATACTAAAATAACATTAAATGCATTAATATATTAATTAAAAGTGATATTAACTTGACAATTTTAATGTAACATTTAGTTATATTAAAATATAACATAAATATAAACAAAATTCAAATAGTAAAAATATATTTACTAATCAATTATTATCAAAAATGGTCTATTCTTCAGATAAAATAATAACTAGAACCTTGCTCACTGTAAAAGTGTTAATATGTAAATGTAATTGTACCAGGGCCCCTTGGTCTCTTCTGCAGTAAATGCCCCAATCGAAACTTCACGGCTCTCTCATGTTCTCTCACAATCTACAATTGAACAATTTTATACATAATAAATTTAAGTTACGGGACCTGAAAACAGTTACCAAATGCATTTTAGTTTTAATATTTAATCTCATAAATTGAAAGCATACCTTCACACAGAACCATATGGAAATAGGAAAGAAGAAGATCACCACAGACAGGACCAAAACGATGAGAAGAAGCTCACCAACTCCAAGGTATCTCTTCTTCAAGGCTTTGGAGAAAATTTAAGACAGAAGAATATACTATTGGTTCTCCATCTTTTCTGAGATGTTTTCTTCTCCACACTTACCTTCTCCAGGCCCTTCAGTCTCCAATAATCCCAATAACTCTTCTCGATCTTCTTTTATTCGTTCCCTCACACTGTCTACATTTATAACAGTGCTGCTGGAGATGATTTGAGCTTCTTTGGCTTCACCTCTGTCTTCTTCTTCTGGTTTTTCTTTTCTTTTGTGGGGCTCTTGGAGCTTCACTGATTTGGGGGCTTTGGTTTTCCTCTCTTTGGCAGAAGGCGATGGCTCTCGCTTTACCCGTCCAGATCTTGAAGAATGCTGAGATGTTTCTGTTCTTTTCTCCATCACGGTTTCGCTCATAAGAAGCATCTGTTGTGAGGGTTCATCTGGTGTCTGGTCTGCTCCTGTGGACTTCTGTGGGTCTGAACAGGGAGTATCTCTGTAGGCGTCTGCAGGGTCATATGATGACAGGGGAGTGTTTGCACTCTTCTAATTAATTTTTCACAGTGGTAACATCCTACACAGAGGCGCTGAATGGAAAATAATGTGTTACAAAACATCTAATTTGCATGTTCTCTGAATGTTCTCTATGTTAATTTATAATAATGATTTGAATTTAGATTAAACAACTATATCTATCTATCTATCTTATAATAATTGTTGAATTTTTTTAGTAAATATATAATAAATATAATTAAATAGTACAACATTTTTAGAAAATGGTTATTGGGTAAATCTGTGAAAAATGTCATATTTGTAACAAAACCGGGTTATTTTTTGCATTAAGTTGTTTAACATTCAAATTATATCATTTAATAAAAAAGCAAAGCAAAATATTTTGTGAAACACCATTTATATACAGTAAGTGTTATTAAGTTTAGTAATCGGAAAGATAAAGATTATTAGTTCATGTTCTGTTTTCTGTTTTAAGAAATTTGTTTAATGCCAAGTTCGTGTGTAGTATATTTTATAGATATAAAAGAGATGATAGATAGAGAGAGAGAGAGAGAGCAGATAGAGAGATAGATAGATAGATACAATTTTGATTAATTAAAATATGAAACAAGAAAACAAATTAGACAATAAACAATTAAAAACTATAAATACAAACAAAACAATTTTTTTTAATAAATTTATATTTCTGGCTAAATGAATCAGTTTTTGTTGATATGTCTGACATTTTTTTGTTTGTTTTTGTTTTGCACAACACTTTATATTTAAATATAAATCGCTAAATTTGATCATGTTTAAAAAAAAATGTAAACAGTAGGCTATTGTTTTCCATAATAAACTTAATGCATGTAGCCTATGTAAAAATGTTTTTAACACACACTTATGATTGTAGTTTAATAGTTTAGTAGCCTTGTAGTTTTGTAGCATATATTTGTATTAGTATTATTTAATTTATTTAAGAACATTTTTAAATAAAAAGGCATGTGAAAAAAGTTAAAGTATACATCAGAAACATTGTGAAGCTGTGTGTAAATAAAGTCAGAAAGTGCAGCGTCAGCACGAGGAGCTTGATTGAATGCTGATGAAGCACGTGCCTCAGGAAGTCTGCCGCTTCTGCCCACACCGACGCTACAGAAAAACACACTTTCATCTGCACTTCTGCATACACTCCTTTTTTATTATTAATCTCGGAGGATATTTTTGACGTCCCTTCCATTGACATAATCGCGCTCCTTTGATGCAAAATTCCCATCTTTTTAAAAAACGTGGCCTGTCGCGTGATCCCCAACGGAACGACAGAACGATTTAATCTTTTACAAAAGGTAATCTCTCGTCCATAAAACACATTAAAATGCAAATACAAAGATATATACGTTTTAACCCGGTTGTCAAGTGTGTAAGCGTGTGCATTCTGCGTTAAACCAGTATTGTCAATAAAACTAAATTATGTTTAAGGTGTTGATATCATGGTAGAATATCATTTACGTTTAAACTGTTATGTTTTTGTCAGCTATAAATTAAGTAAATTGTGTCCCACTTGTGTTTTAGCTGTCAGGATGACCCAAGATCAGCTCCTCACGGGTTTGAAGAAGGATGTCCGCTCTCTTCTGGTCTCTGCTAAGCGTGGTTTGACCCCTGAGCAGCTCAAGAAAGACTACCAGACCATGCTGGGCTTCCCCATGCCCCTCAGGTTACTGGGATTCAGAAATGTTTTGGATATGGTGAAGGAAATGCCAGATGTTGTGCGCTTGGAATACCACCTCGACGGCAGCATCATTTTGAAAGGTGATATTAGTATTTTATCCCTTTTGTTAGCTGGTAAATCAATATTTATGGCCTAGAGAATGACTTGTCTGCACATTCATGCTAAGACTTCTTGAATAGACTATGAAATCGCTACATTTGGTTTATATGAATTGCTACGTTCTATTACTAGTCATAAGGTAGGTTTTATCAGGTGTTGGTTTTTATTGGACCTCAGGGTTGCGAGAGTCTATCATTCCTTTTTCTTCAACAGAAGTTTTGGGGAGAGGTTTTTTCACTCTAGTGGGCATTTGATTGGACAAATATTTGGATACACCCACAGGTGCAAGATGAGTCATTAATATTTTGATCTATCCACCTTTTTCTTCAACACAGAAGTAAGCCTATGGGCGAGACTTCCGGTTCATTAGCCGAGAAGAATAACAATGTGCAGTAAACGGTAAACTGTTTACACCATAAACCAGTGTGTTCATAATTAAGATTATACATTAAAATAATATGGCAAAACACCAATTTTCAATATCAAGCAGCAAAACTACCTTGTACAGCTAAAAACAGCTGGTCGCGAATGAGTTGTCCTAAACATCTTATGGTACATTTTTACCAGCCCGAGCAAACTTTTCCAGAAAGTTTGCTTTAGCAAGCTGTTTCAAACTCTCTAAACGAAATGTGTTTGGTGTGATGGGAAAATGATGTCACTCACACCAGTTCGTTCATCGATTTTGCTTGAGGTACATCAGGGCCTTTAGAACTATTAAAAGTATATATTTTTTTAAATTCTGTTTGCAGCCATTGTAGATGAGAGCACCAAAGGCATCCAAGAGCTGGTGGCTAAGCAACGTGACCCCAAAACCAAATCCAACTTTCGGAGGGGAACACCAGGACACTTCCACATCTCTTACCCACGGAACCAGCCCGTTATTCTCCCTCGCCGTGGCCAATCAAAACCCACTCTGCCCGCTCAACTGCGCAGCCAACTTAAACAGTTACTATCTCATGGGCCGGTCAGGTTATCAGAGCTGGAGTCCAGGTATATGGCGCAGTTCGGAAAGCCACTCAACATCACGCAGTATGGCTTCTACTCCATTTCCGAGATGCTGGCGGCTGCCACGGATTTTGTAATCATGCAGCAGAGTCGCACAGGCTCGCAACTGCTGCTGAGGAATGCCATAATGCCACAAAATCAGATCAAACATCTGATGACAAATCTTTTTAAGCCATGTATGTATATGATAATGGAATTTCTGGAGACAGAGAAGTTGATATCATGCTGTTGTTTTTGGTTCAGATCGATTATTTATGTATTTTCTATGATGATTACTCTGCAGTGGCATCTCCTGTGGTGACAAAACAGAAGCTGGTCAGTCCTAATGCAACTTTGCTGCCAGAGAGGAACCAGCAAGATTTGCACTCCCCCCATGCTGTTCCTAAACCGGAGCCTGTGAAGGCAGAGCACTCTTTTGAAGAAACTATTTTTAAGGTTTGTATATTTGTATGAAATTAGGGTGATATTTTGTGTTGCGCTATATATAAATCCGTACTGCTGAGGTAAATCTTCTTACAGCTTGAGGAGGAGCTCAGACAGCAGATCATCGAGAAGGGCACCGCTGGCACCGTCAGCCACGAGCTGAAAGATAAGCTACGGAAGGTCAGACATAACCGCTTTAAAGCTCAGCCTGGTCTCATCTTCTCACCTTGACTTATTTTTTAAATATGGATCTTTTTTCAGGTTGTAGCTGAAAATGGCAATGGGATATCCATTCACAATCTTCCGACAGAATACAAGGTATTCTCACAAAGCCTGTCAAGACCATATCTGAGTTCATATCTAAAGAAGAAAATATATGAAGCCTACAGAAAATTAAGCCTATTTTGTACGCATTTGCATCATTTTTATTTATTTTTTTCATGGTAGCTTGTGGTCGCCACGGAATAAAAAAAGTTAATTGTTACTTTTTATCTCACTATTCTGAAATTCTTTTTGCAATTGTTTACATCTTATAATTCTGACATTTTTCTCACAATTTTTCAAAATGTCTTTATCGCAATCTGAGTTTGTATATCAAAATTCTGAGAATAAAAAAGTCAGAACTATGAGTTTACATCTTGCGATTCAGTTGTTTCGCTGCCATATAAATATAAACTCATAATTGGTAGAAAAAAAGTCAGAATTCCGAAATGTAAATGTACAATTGTGAGATTTTTTTAAAAAACTTTTCTTGAATTGTAAGAAAAGTCCAAAAAAGTTTACATTTCGGAATTATGACTTTTTTTCTACCAATTCTGAGTTTATATTGATATATAAATTCAGAATTGGGAGAAAAAAAGTCAGAATTCTGAGATATTAACTGCGAGGAAAAAAAAAATCTGAATTGGGAGATTAGGTAATTACCTTTTTTATTAATTTTATCCTGTGGCAAAAACAATCTTCCATAGATTTTGGGTTGAAACCGTAAGGTATAATGTAGTCATATGTCGAGGTCACGTAAAATAAACCTTAATGATAGTCGGAATATTGTATCACTCAATGAAAATGAAAACATCATCTCCACAGAAATATTTATTCTAGAGTTTCTTGATGGCGCCTGTGAGCTTTTCTAACTTATGATCTGTTTTTTGATGTTAGCGAATGTATGGTGAGGAGTTGCCGGTGAGCCAGTATGGCTTTCTTAGCGTGACGGAAATGGTTGGGGCTTTGAGTGACACATTGTCCATCCAAAAAGGTGCTGACAAAAGTGAAAACCAATGGATGGTTGTGGAGTTCAAACCAAATTATATACAACCCACTGAACCTGGTACTTAGCTTTATGTCATATTGATTTGAAAAGACAAATGAGTGCTTCTAGCTTATTGATAATCTTTAATGAAACTTTGATTGTGATGAATTCCTTTTGCAAGTATTATCCCCGGGTCACGGCACCACCTCCAGTTTGAAGAATGAATCCCAGAATCCCTCCAGCAAAGCCAATTACTTCAGCTGTGCTGAGTCTGCGTGGGAGCGAGAAGAGGTGGAGCAATACACAGACACCCAAGAGTCTGAGACTGAGCTCAGAATTACCAATAAAACCATCCATCAGGTTAAGATTCATTATTTATAATCCATTATCATTCCCTCCCATATCAATCCTATGGAAACCTACAAAATGTACTTAAGTACAGTTGTGTGGTATTTATTTATATAAAAAGGCATTATTACTTCAACATTATTAATACTACATATAATCAGGGTGCGATTTGTAGGGGGGGGATAGGGGGGATTTTCCCCCTCTGGTCTATGCATCCCTGCCTCTGCTGAATTACTTTTATCCCCGGTGGGGATAAAATGATTCGTGAAACGCACTATGAAGTCACGTTCTGAATCAAATGATATGCGAAACACACTTTGAAGTCCTGTTCTGAATCAAATGATTCGCGATATGCGCTTTGAAGTGCCATTTGAATCAAATGATTCGCGTAACGTGATCCGATTGGAGCGCTTCAAAACAGTGAATCATTTTGCGACGCAATGGTTTAACTGACTCCGTTTCAAAAAGCTCTGTTGATAATGTTCTTTGTTCGCTTTCTCTATATAATTTATTCATTGTTTGAATCACCGGGAAATGAAATCATTGCAATGTTTTTATCAAATTGTGATCACATTAAATACAGTTTCCGTCGTATTCAAAAACATTTCATGACGTGACATCCATTTACTTGCCTAAAAAACGATTTATGATGTGCGTTGTTAACTGATTACACTTACATTAGGTTATAAACCTTGGAGAGAGAGAAAAAAGTTTTCAAATGCATCCCCCCTCTGCTTTTCTTCACAAATCGCAGCCTGCATATAATGGAACAACATAATATACTAAATATACTACCTAATAGGGCTGTCAAAATGGCAGAAAAACTACATTTTGTACTTAAATATTAGATAAAATAAATTTGTACTTAAATATTATAAAAATGTTAATTATATTCAAATTTAAAAGGCATAATTTCAGTTAGAGGGAAAAAAGCTTTTGGCTTCTCTCCTGAGGGCGCATCGAGCAAAATATTACTAAAGGCCAAAGTATGCTTCACTTTGTATGCGTACGCGAGGGACAGCGTACAGTGCACGTGACGCAAATTTCGTCATCAGAATAATATGCACGTACTGTACGCGCACCCCCGGATTTTTGTAACGCGCAGGTCGCACATGCGCATTAAACTCTCTTGCAGTAATTAGTTTATCCACAAGGTGGAAGCGCTGCCATGGGGGTATCGATTCACAAAGTAGCCGAAGAAAAACTGCATAAACATATGGCTTCACACACCTCCGGAATAAGCATAGACCCAAACGGCAGCTTGCAGCAATACTTGGTCACGGCTAGCCTTTACACTGTGCTTACCGGACTTATATGAGTTTTTCTTCCATGTCCTTCATCACACTGTAATCTTCATAACTGCTTCCTACGGGCCCCGCTAGGCCAGGAGAGGTATTGCAATTTGGTGCAAAGCGCATGCGTCGAACGTCTGTATGTGTAAGAGTCAAATGAAGTATACTTTGCCAGGCTGCGCGTACGACCGTGCACATACGTTAACGTACGCGTAAAAAAAAAGAAGTACAGGTGCATCTCAATAAATTAGAATGTCATGGAAAAGTTCATTTATTTCAGTAATTCAACTCAAATTGTGAAACTCGTGTATTAAATTAAATGCACACAGACTGAAGTAGTTTAAGTCTTTGGTTCTTTTAATTGTGATGATTTTGGCTCACATTTTACAAAAACCCACCCATTCACGATCTCAACAAATTGGAATACGGTGACGTGCTAATCAACTCAAAACACCTGCAAAGGTTTCCTGAGCCTTCAAAATGGTCTCTTAGTTTGGTTCACTAGGCTACACAATCATGGGGAAGACTGCTAATCTGACATTTGTCCAAAACCAAAGACTTAAACAAAGTCTTTCAGTCTGTGTGCATTGAATTTATTTAATACACGAGTTTCATAATTTGAGTTGAATTACTGAAATAAATGAACTTTTCCACGACATTCTAATTTATTGAGATGCACCTGTATATTTAAGCCTTAATGCACGGTTCTTCAAAACATAAAATAACACGACTACCTTTGAAATAATGTTTAACCATATATAATTAAGTTGCTTAAACAGTTAGAAACAAAAAATTATATATATACACAGTTTAATACAAAGCACAGAAAACCAATCACAAAGAGTAACGTTACTTTTTCATTTAAAAACATGAGATGCAGTGGAATGGTGAGAGACCCGTCCCGCCATAAAGTTTTGAGACATGTTTTTTCAAAGTTGAACTTGCAATAATTTTAAATAGCTTTCTAAATATCCAACTCTCTTTTGCAAGACGCGAGAGCAACGCTGATAGATGTCCCTCTAGAAAATGTGCAAAATATGCGTTCTGTATGAACGGCTTGGTTCCAGTTTTGACATAAATCATCTCCGCATTGATGTTCTCTTTTTCCGCAGTATTTTGAATGAACAACGTATCCATTGGGTTCAACTGGGTAGGCTAAAAAAAGCATTAAAATGCAATGACACCTACCTACATCTTCATCGCATCTCTCGTGTGCCACTGATAAGGCTGCCTGACAGACATCTAAAAAATGTTGACAGCCCTACTAATTGATGTACTAAAAATATTTTTTTGGGGTACTACTTAAGATAAATTTAAGATCAGCTAAGTGTACTCAACTGTTCTATTTTGGGACATCATGAAAATGAACTAAAATGTGCTTCTAACAGACTATCTCTGTATGCAAAAACTGTATTGTAGTAACCACTTGTAGTATACTTCTGTGTACTAGTGTATGAAAGATGGGTTCAAGTGTATTACAAGTGTTAAATAACTATATTTTTAAATACAGCGATTGCATGTTAAATGTGCCTTTTAGTTCATATTCATGGTGTCCCAAAATAGCACAGTTGAGTACACTTAGTTGATCTTAAGTATATATTAAGAAGTACAAAATAATTTTTTTAGCATATTAAGTACAGAATTAGTCCTTGAAATGGAGCACTTCAAGAACATTTTGGAAGTGTACTTTTTTAAAACCTGGTAATACTAGTGTTCTAATAATCTTGGCCACATATATATATATATCTCACACACCATAATAATATTTCTAAACACAAGGTGTGTCACTGTTTGTTGTAGATGGTGGATCTTTTCCCAGAGCTGGTTGTGAGTCGAGTTTCAGCTGTTCCTCCAGACGCAGTGTGCTGCCAGAAGCTGAAGCCCCCGGCTCGCAGGAGGGAGAGAGAGCTGGTGCCTGTCCTGGTGGAGCAGACGGAGTCTCCCAGCCACTTCTACATCCGCTTCAGCCAAAACAAGGAGGCCAGAGCCCTGGAGAACATGATGATTGAAATGAGGTATCTCACTCATTACATTGGATGTTGAATTGTCACTGATTAGTTTCATAATTATCTGGGCTGGGATTGAGTAGTATGTCATTCTGAACATTCCTAATACTTGTTTCCAGGAGCTGTTACTCCTACCCAGAAGTGACGGAGCGATACCGGCTGCCTGATGCATATGTGCGGCCGGGTCAGGTGTGCTGTGTGGCCCCCAGAGACATGTGGTTCTACCGGGTGGTGATCCACGAGCTGTTCAGTGATACTGAAGTAAAGGTGTACTATGTTGACTTCGGAGACATCACAAAAGTGGAACGAAACAGTCTCCGGTTTCTCAAGTAAGTTCATAAATTGTTATAAAAAATGAAAGTGATGTTTAAACCTAAAATTAATTTTATTTAAATGATTAGCTGAGGTTTTGGTTTTGTTTTACAATTATTAGCATTACACCATAAATTAGGGCCCTATGAAATCCGTTTAATTTATTCCCAAATTCCTTTTTATTTTTTTCTAAAATCATTTTTTTCCGTTTTCATTTTTCTGGGCTCATTTTTAATGATCAAATTAAATTTGATTAATCAAAAAGCGTGTTTTATTAATTAAAATCATGAAACTTATACAGTTTAACATTTACTTATTAAATGTGTAACAAAAATAACATGTTTAGGGCCGTATTAATTTATTTATTTTATTTATTATTTATTATGTTTTATTGTTACCAAATTCTGTGTTTTAGCATGTCTAATTATTTGAATGCATACAAACATTTTTATTTATTACAGTAGCCTTATGAAATGTTTTTTCCCCCTCAGAAATTCTGTGTCGTGTGTATATACATTTTACTGGTTATCAGATGACGGCATAAACATTGATTTCATTTATATTAATTAAAATGTTTTGTGATTATTTCTTTAAAAAATAAAGTTTTATTATTTTTCAACAGTAGTAGGTGTAGTAGTACGTACATTCTACTAAATAATAGTAAAATAGCCTATTTCTGGCACAATGTCTTTAATAAGTTAAACCAAACTTTTATTTTGACGGGTTGCCGTGAATACCTTTAAAGTTCTGTGTATATGATATGATGTTAGTTTTACTCAAATGAAATGGTAAAATGCTCGTGAAGTCATTCTCAGAACAGTTCTGGAGATATTGTTCATATATTTATGTCCTCATTGAGACTGCAGAAAAGCGCCATGCGTGCAGTTTATGTAATGTTAGTAAACAAAACCGCGCGTCTGCTCCATTCATCCAGAAACACGCAGAACAAGCAGGATTCATATTTAAATCGACTTTTGCGGCGTAATATTTACAAATACTAGTCCATATTGCGATTTGATTTACGTGTAATAACCTACTTTTGATTAATTCATCCAAACTTTGACACAATCCGTGACATTCTGCGTTAAACTGTAAATTCCGTTTTTATGACTGGAATCCGTCCGCGTTTTCTGCATCGCGGAAATCATAGGGCCCTAATAAATGAAAGATGTTGCATTAGTTTAGGACATATATGTTTGTATATCTGCTGCTTTGTATACTTTCAATCTTTCCAGAGCTTGTTATGCTGATCTTCCGGCTCAGGCTGTCCCGGCAATGTTAGCTGGAGTTCAGCCCGTCACGGTAAGCAGTGTTGTTATTATTAAAGGGGTCATATGATGCACATTTTCCTTTCTCTTTGGAGTGTTACAAGCTGTCTGTGCATAGATAAGATCTGTACATAGATAAGACCCCCCCCCACACACACACACACACGTCTACGTCACAGTGTGGGAAGATTTACAAAACACAGCCCAAATGTATACGCAAAGAAAGAAGGCGGAACTATTATTCTCGCTGTAGTATTGTTGCTGCTGCCGGCTCCATGTCCTGGAGATGCTATGTTTCGTTGTGAAAGAGAAAGTACTTTGTTTGGGCTTCCAAAAGAGGACACAACTAGAAATCAGTGCTTAAGAGTTCCAGAGATTCAAGATTTTATTCGTCACATACACAATTATACAGAATATAATCAGCAGTGAAATGTAAGTTCAGAACAGTTCAACCCAAATATTAGTGTGGGCAGCACATTTTATGGAGGACTATTTCCTGAACCTGGGAGTAGCCTGCTAGCTATGCACAAAGGATGTTTCTATAAAGTGGGACAATTCCAACTTTGCAAGGACAGTCTGGTGCTTATGTGACTCATAAAACGTAAGTACATTTTCTTGTTTAAAGAATTTGCCACTGACGATTCAAACTTGAGTTTTGAGCTGTGTAGAGTAGTGCTTGTTGTTTGTTGTTTCTCCAATCACAAATGCAGACATGGTAATGTTTACATGGCGCGCGATGCAATGTGACGCGTAAAAAGACAGTGCAAGTCATTATAATCAGTAATTATGACCCCACTGGATGCAACAAATGCCTTGTTTATAATATGGATGCACCGGTTGACTGGCCATAAATCGGAACCGGACGTGCCCGCGTGCACACTACATTGTAATCATTCGCGAACATGTCATTTGTGTGGAACACATTCGGCACAAGCACAACAAACACAAAAAAACAGCTACCAAGAAGAGAACAGCCGTTGTTGTACTGGCACACAAATAAGAGCCGCTTTCTGGCCCTCACTGAAGTTGCGCGAGCGTGTCTGTCCGTGACCTGCACAAGCGTAGACAGTGAACGGTTGTTCAGCGTAGCTTCTCACGTGTTGAATGAGAAATGAAACAGACTAACTTGTGACAAAGCGGAAATGCTTCTTTTTGTAAAGAAGAACTTGCATGCACTTTTGAAAAGCCAGAAGTAAAGGGATGATGTTTTACCTTAAAATTACATCAACTTAATTCGATTTAAAAAGTGGTAAGGGGCGTAACATTTCCGTCTCATGCTTGATGTATTCAGCCAATCACAATGCACTGGATAGCTGGCCAATCAGAGCACGTCTCGCTTCTCAGAACAATGAGCTTTGTAAAAAAATATATGCGTTTAAGAAAGGCATAGAGGAGCAACAATAATGTACAATATGTGGAAAATAATGTAGTTTTTACTCTTAAACTGCATAAGCGCATTGCGTTACACCAAATACACACAAAAAGTTTTTTAGCAACGCCATATGACCCCTTTAATTACAACTAATGAAAACCATTTGTTAAATAAAAAAATAGAGAAACTTAAAATAGATAAAATTTGAAATGTTGCCTTGGAAATTAACTGCAATAAATCCATTAAAGCTGAAATAAAGAATATATATATATAATGCTGTCAATTGATTAAAAAAAAATACTAATTAATCACACATTTTTCTACAATTAATTACGATTAATCCCAACTAACATTAAAGTGTTTCAACACATTCAATCTTCAAATGTACGAACAAGATAAAGACAGTACATTTTTTATATTTCTTTAATGACATCTTTTTTATGATTGAAGGCCAGCATCACTTATATTAATGCTACTGATGTCTCTATCAAATTAGTTTTTCCCTTAAGAATGAACCACTGACTGTAGCCATTCAGCATTACAGTATAATTGAGCTGTCAATTTGAACATTTATTAGACTTAATTTCTAATTTAAGTGAACTTAAAACAATCTTCACACGAACCCATTATAATAAATGACATATTTAGCTACCATTGCCCTTCAGCAGAAATATACAGAAAATGAATATTTACCAAACACCAAATTCTAAATTAAATATAGATGAACCCCTTAAAGCTATAACAGTTATTGATTTCCTATTTTTTTCTTTTGTTCTTGGATTAATAGACATCACAGCTGCTGGTTATTATCTTATTTGCCTGCTTATTGCTTTACGAGCTGCTGCTGAATGTGACGCGGATCTGACATGCATCTTATTTTCTCATAACTCTCTTCACATTTTCTGACCCACTTCAGGTCTTAAAGTCTCTTCTAATGAGCGGATGAGTTGAATCGGGGGTGTTAGATGAGGGAGACAGTGCTGGGGTGCCTCGGGACAGTTTTTAAATCCATTTCAGAGAGATGTTCCTAAATGTGACGCATATTTAACATATTGCATGCATGCACACAGTTTTAAGGCAGCTTTAATTGCCTTTTTGGTAACTTCATGCCTTAACTGACGGCATAACTAGGACATATCATGCATGTAGTTTCTTTGGCTGTTTGATATTAAATAATACAGGCTACAGCGCGCGCCGACACCTTTGTGCGTGTATTTGAAGAGCGCGCTACGAGCACAGTATCTTTACCGCGCTCGTTTGACTCGCGCCTGGCGACGTTAGAGCACACGTCTGAAATGTCTCCCGTTTGATGTGGTCATAAAGACGTTCTGCATCTAAATAAACGCAATCCTTTTCAAGAAAAAAGAGACAGGCAGCAGTTGTGAATGGGGTGGCCTAGCCCCGCCCTGCATTAATTGCGTAAAATATTTTAACGCGTTAACCTGAAAATATTAATCGCCTGCGTTAACGCGCTAATTTTGACACCACTTATATATACCTTAATTTTCATTGAAAATGTTGTTGATTGCAATGAAACACCTTTAGTAAAAATAAAAAATTGTCAAATTGTCACAATATTTTGAAAGAAATTAAAAATAAAAAAAACTAAAGGTGGGTAATATAAAAAAAAACCCCTTTATTTATTAAAATTATATGTAAATTGTCACTATATTTTTTTTTTTACTTTTTGTTATCAACCATTTTTTTATTTGTGTGTTTTTAGTGTTTTTAAATAATGGTTTAAAATGTATTTTCATTCAAAATTGATAAATGCAATAATAAATAAAATAGTATTTTATGTATTTATTTATTCATTGTTTAACTTAATGATCTATTCTGTCTGTTCTACATATTTTTTTCAATGCAAGCAATTAGGCTTTAAGGCTTCTTATTCGCTTGTTAAGTGGTGACGTAAGAAGTGCTGTTTCCGGGTCCAAGCCTCAACTCGCTTCACTTGAAAATACTACCTCAGCAGCCATTTATGAGAACTGTTTATTCATATTAAACATTTAAGCTAAACGTTTTCAAACTTTTTTTAGTCTCCATGTTCAAAGCGTCCCAAACATAAATAATTTTTATATTTATTTATATTTATTTTTTAATTGTCTTGCTATCTGGGATTTCGGTATGGAGTTAAAGGTTAGTATTATAATTTTTTGGTAGTATTACCATATCACATTGTTAGCACCTTTTGTTGTTTTCTCGTGGCATTTGGACGCGGAAGTGATGACGCGTGACGTCAGACTTAACAGGCGGATAAGAAAGTAATGATGCAGTTGCAGTTCAGTAAGCGAATCAATTCAATGAATGAATTGATTCTGAGCAAGTAGAACCAGAGAACCAGCTTTTGGCTGTTTATTGCTCATTTTGTCGCACTAGTTATTTTCTCTTTCTTCACACGTCTTTGTTTTTTTCCTCAGGGCATTTGGACTCAGAGTGCGATCAGCGCTTTCCAGAGGATGTGCTGTGAACGCACTCTGGTGGCTGCCATCCACAACTACCAGGAGGACTTCCTGTTGCTCTTCCTGTGCGACACAAACACAGAGGAGGACATTTACATTCACCTCGCCCTACAGAAAGAGGGCCACGCCCTTCCCTCCATTACCACTTATGGATTGGTCTGGGTTCAAATCTTCATTTAAATCCACTTGCTTAAAACCCAATAAGAATCTATTCTTCAGTATTTGCTGGTTTCTTCTCATTTGGCTTTTTAGGTGTCAGGGAAGTTCAACCCAGTGACGTCTTATTTTGGAGGTGATCAGCTTGAGGAAGTAAAGGAGTGTCTCTTACCATCCTCATCTTTTCCAGAAGCCCAGATCTGCTTTCAGGGAAATGGCTCTCTGAGCTCCTCTCAAACGGTATATTTGATACACAAATCCAGCATCACAATACAGCACTGAGAATGAGAGAATGAGCTTTATTGGCCAGGTATGTTTACACATACGAGGAATTTGTTATAGTGACAGAAGCTCCACAGTGCAACAAAATGACAGTGACAGGACATGGATTATAAAAGAATAATATACAAATAGGCAATGTACAAAATATGAAAAACACAATATATAATATAGTCAATTATGTGTATACAAGTCTGATATGTGCAAATTTGAAATGAAAAATATGTGTGGTGAATAAATAATTGTATAGTAGTGTTGTGTGTTCCACGTTTAATGCCAAGTGTTCATGAGATGGATTGCTTGGGGAAAGAAACTGTTTCTGTGTCTGGTCGTTCTGGTGCTCAGAGCTCTGTAGCGTCGACCAGACGGTAACAGTTCAAAGAGGGAGTGTGCTGGATGTGAGGGGTCCAGAGTGATTTTGCCAGCCCTTTTGCTCACTCTGGATGAGTACAGTTCTTGGAGAGTGGGGAGGGTTGTACTAATGATTCGCTCAGCCGTCCGGACTACCCTCCGTAGTCTTCTGAGGTCAGATTTGGTAGCTGAGCTGAACCAGACAGTTATTGACGTGCAGAGGACGGATTCAATGATGGCAGAGTAGAACTGTATCAACAGCTCCTGTGGCAGGTTGAACTTCCTCAGCTGGCGAAGGAAGTACAGCCTCTGCTGGGCCTTTTTCACCAAGGACTCAATGTGATTGTCCCACTTCAGGACCTGAGAAATTGTGGTGCCCAGGAATCTGAATGACTCCACTGCAGTCACAGTGCTGTTCATGATTGTGAGTGGGGGAGAGCAGGGGGGTTTCTCCTGAAGTCCACGATCATCTCCACTGTTTTGAGTGTTTAGCTCCAGGTTGTTAAGACTGCACCAGACAGTCAGCTGCTTAACCTCCAGTCTGTAAGTCCTGAATGAGGCCAATCAGTGTGGTGTCGTCTGCAAACTTCAGGAGCTTGATGGAGGGGTCTTTAGATGTGCAGTCGTTCGTGTAGAGAGAAGAGCAGTGGGGATAGAACACAACCCTGAGGAGCTCCAGTGCTGATCGTACGGGTGCTGGATGAGAATTTTCCCAGCCTCACTAGCTGCTGCCTGTCTGTCAGGAAGCTGGTGATCCACTGACAGACGGAGGTGGGGATGGAGAACTGTGTCAGTTTATTCTGAAGGGTGATGGTGTTAAAAGCGGAGCTGAAGTCTACAAACAGTATCCTCACATAAGTCCCTGGTCTGTCCAGATGCTGCAGGATGAAGTGCAGTCCCATGTTGACTGCATCATCCACAGACCTGTTTGTTCTGTAGGCAAACTGCAGGGGGTCCAGTAAAGGTCCAGTGGAGGCCTTCAGATAAGGCAAAACCAGTCTTTCAAATTATTTCATGACCACAGACGTAAGAGCCACACGTCCAAAGTCATTAAGTCCAGTAATTTTGGGTTTATTTGGGACGGGGATGATGGTGGAGCATTTGAAGCATGAACAGCTCCAGTGATCTGTTGAAGATCTTTGTGAAGATGGGGGCCAGCTGGTCAGCACAGGTTTTAAGGTAGGCTGGTGACGCACTGTCTGCTCCTGGTGCTTTCCTTCTTTTGTTCTTACTGAAGACCTGGCGCACATCATCTTCACTTATTTTCAGTGCAGGTGTGGGGGAGATGGGGGTGGCTGGAGGTGTTAATGGTTGTGTGGAGAGGTGTTCTCTCCTGTTCTCTGGTGTCTTGAATCTTGTGATGTCTTTCATACCCTTCCACACTGAAGCAGAATCACAAGAAGATATTTTGTTTCTTAGCTTGCCAGAATAATTCCTCTTTGCCACTCTGATCTTATTTTCCAGTGTGTATTTGGCCTGTTTATACAAGACTATATCCCCCTTTCTGTAAGCATCTTCTTTGGCCTGACGGAACTGTCTGAGTTTTGCAGTGAACCATGGTTTGTCATTGTTGTAGGGTAAACGAGTCCTGGTAGGAATGCACATATCCTCACAGAAACTGATATATGATGTTACAGTCTCTGTGAGCTCATCCAGATCGTTTGCAGCAGCCTCAAAAACACTCCAATCAGTGAGGTTAAAACAAGCTTTTAAATCTTGCTCTGCTTCATTAGTCCATCATTTAACAGTTCTTAATACAGGTTTAGCAGATTTTAATTTCTGCCTGTAGGTTGGTATAAGATGAACCAAACAGTGATCAGATAGTCCTAAAGCTGCTTGTGGGACAGAGTGATATGCATCCTTTATCGCTGTATAACAGTGATCCAATATATTACTGTCTCTGGTGGGACATGTGATGTGCTGTCTGTATTTTGGCAGTTCGCGGGAGAGATTTGCTTTATTAAAGTCCCCGAGAATGATTAAAACAGAGTCCGGGTGTTTTGTTCTGTGTCTGATCAGAACAGCGAGTTTCTGTCAAGCTGATCTCGCGTTCGCGAGCGGTGGAATGTAAAAACTAACGAGAATGAAGGAACAAAACTCCCGCGGCGAGTAGAATGGCTTGCAGTTGATGAAGAGCGTTTCTAGATTTGAACAGAACATCTTCTTTAACACAGTTACATCTGTACGTCCCGCCGCCATGCGATTTCAACCTTGATTCTGCGTCACGATCAGATCTGATCAGCTGGAAATTCGACAGATGTAATGCACTGTCCGGTATGGTGTCATTCAGCCAGGTTTCCATGAAACACAGAGCAGCAGAGTTTGAGAAATCCTTATTCGTCCGGGAGAGCAGGAGTTCGTCCGTTTTGTTGGGTAGAGAGCGGAGATTCACTAGATGGATGCTAGGCAACGGCGTTCTTAATCCCCGCCAACAAAGTTTGACGAGCTCACTGGCTCGCTTCCCCCGTCCGCGCATCCTGTAGCGGTTGACCAGAGCTACGGCTCCGCCAACTATAATGTCCAGTAAAACAACCGAGTAATCAAAATCCGGTAAAAGATTTTGTGGTGTGTTCTGCCGAATGTTCAGCAGTTCATCCCTGGTAAAACTGATCTCGTTTTAAAAAACAAAAAACGAACAAAAACATTACAAACACTGAAGAGCCAAGCACTGTAGCTTCCATGAGCGGCGCCATCTTGTTGTTGACGTCATATTGATGGGCCATAAACCAGTGAAGCTCTGTGAAATTTCAGTGCTGTTCGATTGGGCCGATGAATGGCAGGTCTGTCTGCTGAGGCTGTAAATAGAGGAATGACAGTGAGCGGCACTGGATCCTGGGGTGTTTGAGAGCTCAGGTTTTTAAAGGGATAGTTCACACATGATTTACTCACCATCAAGCCCATCCTAGGTATATACGAATTTCTTCTTTCAGATGAATACAATCAGAGTTTATTTAAACTTATTTATGGCAGTGAATGAGGATCAAGTTTTTGAAACCCAATAAAGTGCGTCCATCCATCATAAAAAGTGCTCCACACAGCCCCAGGGGGGGAAATAAAGTAATAAAGGCCTTCTGAAGCGAATCGATGTTTTGTAAGAAAAATATCCATATTTTATCAACTGGAATCTCTAACTTCATTTTTTTATTTAACTCTGATTATATTCCTCTGAAAGTAATATACACCAATGATGGCTTGAGTGTGAGTAAATCCTGGGGTAATTTTTACTTTTGGGTGTACTATCCCTTTAAGTGGCATACATCAGCTTTGCTCACAAGCACAAATGGATTCCGATGTAGATTTGTCAGTTTTACAAAAGGAATTCTCTTGCATATCCCTATATAGTTAATAAGCAAATTCATATACAAGGTGTCTGTTCATGAATTGCTGAAATGTACATTTGTTTTACTATCTATCGATCTATCTATCTCTGTCTTTATTTTTAATATTCATTTTGTAACAGACTTCAGATATTTTCATTATCTCCATGATGGCCATGATCTAATTACCTTGGGCCATGCCCTATTTTTAATAGTAATATTTTTTTATTGTATTAAAACAATGTATTACATTGCAGTAGCTTCATAATAAAGTTTGTGTGCAACTAACCAAAGTAATTTGGTTAATAAGTAGTTAGCAAGTGTTCATTCACTCTGGTTTGTTCATTCCAGGTTTCTAGCTCTGAAAATGGAGAAAATACCTTTTCCATAAATGTGGACTCAACCCTCGACATTCCTGCCCTCGAGTTTATAAATGTTCCTGACGTCAACACTGCGGCTAAAGTGAGTCGTATTACATATACACTTACCGGCCACTTTATTAGGTACACCTGTTCAATTGCTTGGTAACACAAATTGATTATCAGCCAATCACATGGCAGCAACTCAATGCATTTAGGCATCTAGATGTGGTGAAGACGACTTGCTGAAGTTCAAACCGAGCATCAGAATGGGGAAGAAACAGGATTTAAGTGACTTTGAACATGGAATGGTTGTTGGTGCCAGACGGGCTGGTCTGAGTATTTCAGAAACTGCTGATCTACTGGGATTTTCACGCACAACCATCTCTAGGGTTTACAGAGAATGGACCGAAAAAGAGAAAATATTCAGTGAGCGGCAGTTGTGTGGATGAAAATGCCTTGTTGATGTCAGAGGGAGAATGGTTTAGAGATGATAGAAAGGACAACAGTAACTCAAATAACCACTCGTTACAACCAAAGTATGCAGAACACCATCTCTGAAAACACACAACACGTCGAACCCTGAAGCAGATGGCTAAAGAGTGCCAAAGACCATCGATTCTACCGTGCGACTCCACCGGCAGGGACACCGGCAAGGGATATAAGTATCACTTTTTATTTATCTTCTTTTCTTACTGCGTGTTTCACTTCTGTTTTTGTTTTTATAACTAATTCTTTCTATGTGTAAAGTTGTTGTTTGTTAGCATGTGTTTTTACAGTGTTGGTGGTTTTAGGATTATGATAACTACTGCCGTTTGATTTATCTATTTAATTTAACATAAATTATGATTATGAATTTCATGTCTTTATAGGTATTTACTTTAGTTTTAGTTTTAATACATTTTACTTTTTTTGTAACGTTACTTCAACATACTGATGGAAATGAAAATATTCATATACAGTATATATATATTATTGGGGGTGTTTGGCTTAAGTGTCATGTTGAATCATTTTTTGTTACTCATACCTTTGGTGGTTTTGATATTTTGAAATGTTTTTAGCTTTATTTCCTTTTGTTTTTCATTTAAATTTTAAGTTTTGGAATGTTGTTGTAAGCATTTGTCATTTTATTAATTTCTCAATTTTTTTCTTAAATGTGTGTGTATATATTAGTGATGGGCCGTTATCGGCGTTAACGTGAACTGCGAAACGTGAGACTTTATCGGCGATTAAAAAAAATATCGGCCGTTAATCTATTCTCAAGTTGGGTTGGGAGCTGGGTCTATACTACGCAAGCTATGATGACTTTCACCCTGATTTTTAGCGCGGATGGTATACCTAGCCGAATTGCACTGTAGGGGGCGAGAAACGAGTCTTCGAACTAGAGGCTTGCAGTCCGTGATGGACAGATTGTTAACGGCCTGGTCTGTGTGGTAATACAATGGGCAGGGACATCCAAACGCTCACTATCATTCATCACCTCAAATATGCTTTTCATCTGAAAGATGTATGTAGTAGCACTTTACATGGAGCTCAATATGATGTAACTAGAGAAATGTGCGCTATTGAAGTGTTTGTGTGGAAGCGCGTTTGCTGCAGGGCAGGCTCCGGTGCGCTCACTTGCTCTTAAAATCTCCGTCATTTTTGGTCATACAGATAAAGTAGCCTATTACATCTTTCGAATCTGTAAAGACTCTTAATTAATTTGTGTGCACTCAGAATAACAACGAAACGTGCGCTTTATAAGCAAACAGGATGCGCTTTAGGTCTCATGTGAACTTGAGCGAAAAGAAAACTTCGAAATTTTGAATATATGTAAAAAACAGGACATAGAAAACCAAAATTTTTTTATTATTTTTTTTTTTATCTATAGAGTGAAATGTCAAAAAATAAAATAAATAGAAGACGTGTGTGTTAGCATGGATGATTTACATGAATTTAATCTGTGCGAAACACTGTGCTAATAAGATGGCTTTCAGATCAATATAATAACAAAAAACGACATTTGGTTTTTTATCAATTAATAAGGTGGGCACGCTGTGATCTGTACTATATTTTTCTGTAAATTGACATTTATCGTCAAAAAAACAAAAACCCAAAAAAAAAACACGGGATGTGGGAGGGAATGGGAGTCATTCTTCCGGGGTGGAACGGGTTTTTCCTCAGTTTTTCGTGGATTGGGACGGAAGAGATTAAAGTTTGTGGCATTTTGGAAACAGGAGATGAGCCCCTGGTCTAATGCGCCACCTGGCTTGAGAACCCGTTCTCAAAGACTTACTTATAGTCATTATTTGGTAGCACACATATTCGGAATGCCTTCGCAGAATTCAAATGAGCCATTTTAATCTAGATTAATCTAGATTAAATCCAAGATTAATCTAGATTAATCTAGATTAAAAAATTAATCTATGCCCACTCTTAGTATATATATAGTTTTATAGACTTTATAACTTATAGTTTTAGTTACTTTTTCTTATTTGTAAGTCGCTTTGGATAAAAGCGTCTGCCTAAATGACTAAAAAGTAAAAGTTAAAGTAATGTTGGGCTACAGCAGCAGATGACCACACGCGGTTGCCCGCTTGTCAGCTAAGAAGACTCACAATATTGGACGATAGAAGATGGAAAAATGTTGCCCTGGTCTGATGAGTCTTGATTTCTGCTGCGATATCAGATGGTTAGGGTCAGAATTTGGCGTAAGAACATGAAGCATGGATCCATCCGGCCTTGTCTCAACGGTTCACAACTGGTGGTGGTGGTGGTTGATGTAATGGCTGTGGGGGATATTTTCTTTGCACACTTTGGGCTCCTTAGTACCAATAGAGCATTGTTTAAACGCCACAGCCTACCTGAGTATTGTTGCTGACCATGTCCATCCCAAAGGTAACTTACTGAAAAAGTGTTAGTGCTTAAAGTGCTTCACTGAGCTGAAATTTAAACTTAAAACATCAAGATAAATGAAATAAAAAGAAAATCTAAAATTAGTGTTTAAGTGTTTTAGGGCTTCAAACTGAACATCTCATGGCTCAATGGTTTTATGGACTATCCTCCATTGCAGTCACATGCCCCTCGGATGGCCAACTCACTCTAGAGCCCTGCACCATGTCACAAAGCTCAAATCATCTCAGACTGGTTTCTTGAACATGACAATGAGTTCACTTACTCAAATGGCCTCCACAGTCACCAGATCTCAATCCAATAGAGCACCTTTGGGATGTGGTGGAACGGGAGATTCACATCATGGATGTGCAGCCGATAAATCTGCAGCAACTGTGTGATGCTATCATGTCAATATGGACCAAAATCTCTGAGGAATGTTTCCAACACCTTGTTGAATCTATGCCACGAAGAATTAAGGCAGTTCTGGCGGCAAAAGGGGGTCCAACCCGGTACTAGCAAGGTGTACCTAATAAAGTGGCCAGTGAGTGTGTATACAATAATATTTTGGAATCCTTTCTTTAAACCTCATATTTCCTTTCAGAGTGGGAAAGTAAATCCGACTCCGGCTCCGCAGGATGAAGACTTATTATGCTGCAGTGAATGGGATCAGGGATGGACAGCAGAGGACAAAACAGATAAGACGAAACTAGAACCTGACATCAAGACCGAAGACAAATCGAAAGTAAGGATGCCAACTCGTCCACAATAGGCATGACATGACCGCTTTAGAGTGTCACATATATTTGACAGGTAAAATCTGATCCCAGTGCTCATGAATGAAGCTCCAGGCTTCAAACTTTCATTGCTCACAACATTTAGCACATAGTCTCAGAATGACATGAGGTGCTGTGCGTCTGGAGATTTAATCTCCTGACGTATTGTTCCCCTTTACATCCCTGTTCTCCCGCTGAGCCCTTTGGGAGGCAGTTGATATTAATTGTGTGGTGATTAGATGAAAATGTTAATTAGCCTCTCCACAGAGGTTCATCAGTTTAATCATTCGACAGAACGGTTCATTGGAAAAGGCAAGTTTCTACAAGAGACATGCAATAGTCATTTTCAGCTATTTGCAGGATGAAATCACAGAATCTAGTATAGCAGCTGCTGTTCCTTTTAAAGCTGGAGTGTCATTTTTATGTCAAAATACTTTCTGAAATATATTAATTTAAAATATAATTAGTATTCTTAATTGTTTAAAATGTGTAAAATATTGAACGTATTTAAAAAAAAAAGAAAAAAAAAAAGATTATATATATTTTCATTTTTTTTATAATTATTATAAAAAAAAATTAAAATACATTCAATATTACAAAATACGTTCGATATTATATATTATATACACTTAAGTCATGTAATTAATCTAAACCTTTAGAAATGTGTTTTTTTATAAATATATAATTGTATACTTTTTTATACTTGCTTAAATTAACATTAACATTTTATATTAATATGTAATATTGTTTTATTTAAAAAATGTAAAATATATTTACAAAAGTCTATTAAAATACTTGCTAAAATATGAAGAGACAACTATAATTAAGCCATTTGATTAATCCAAACACTTCTAAATTAAGGTACTTAATATTTTTTTCTAAAAAATTAAATTATCTATGTGGCTACATTTGTTTAATAGTATTACTCTTTTTACAGAGTGGCTAAGGTGACATTTTTACCTTAAAATGTTTGCGTGAAATAATTTTAATGTCTAATATTAATTATGTAATTTTGTTTGTTTATTTGATTGTTTGACGGATGAAAAGCTGCTTAATTTAGTTGTTTTTTTTCTCCCGCCAATTGTTTTCAAAGGTCCCTTTAGTGATTCTAGAGGGAGGATAATTACTCATTCATCTTTCAATTAAGGCAATACTTTAAGGGA